>VWZF01002284.1:240722-728176 GCA_013396755.1 Sclerurus mexicanus | reverse complement strand
TGGGAGCGGGAATGGGAATGGGAGCGGGAGCGGCCCCGGCCCCGCCCGAGCGCCCCGCCGGCCGCGCGGCCCCGCCGCACGGGGTGGCTCCGTCGGGAGAGCCTGTGCAGGGCCCGGCCGGGCGGGGCTCAGCCCGCGCTGGGACGGATCCCAGATCCCGGCCCTCGGGATGCTGGCAGGGCGCGGACCCCGGGGGAACCCACCCTGTGGGAGCCTTTGGGCGGCATCGGCCCCGGGAAAGGCCCCCGGAAGGTTTCTGTCCAAGTTGAAAACTCCGTCTGCCTGTTCCACAGAAAGAGGGGTCCCCCCTCCCCCACTCCAGAAATAGGCTTTGTTCCACAGAAATAGGGATGTTTCTCCCCAGATGTACACTTTTTTCCACAGAAATAGGCCGTGTTCCAGAGGGTCACAAAATGGTTTGGGCTGGAAGGGACCCTGAAGATCATCTCGTTCCAAGCCCCCTGCCAAGGGCAGGAACACTTTGCGTAGCCCACGTTGCTCCAAGCCCCATCCAGCCTGGCCTGGAACACTTCCAGGGATGGGGCAGCCACAGCTTCCTTGGGTGACCTGCTCCAGGGCCTCACTGTGCTCACAGGGAAGAATTTTTTCCTAATATCCAGTCTAAACAGTCTCTCAATTTTGACCCGTTCCCCTTTGTCCTGTCATTAAATACTCCTGTCAACAGTGTTGCCCCATCCTTCCTGTAGTTCCCCTCTGGAACTGGAAGGCTGCCATTAGGTCACCTCGAAGCCTTCTCTTTTCCAGGATGAACAATCCCAGTTCTCTCATGGGAGAAGTGCTCCATCCCTCTGATCAACTTGGTGACCTCCTCTGCATGAGAAATTGGCATTTTCGCACCTCTGAGGGGGTGAAACACAGGGAAGTTTGCTCCAAGGGCCAGGGCAGAGCCAGTTGAGTACAGGGAGAAGGGACAGGAGGGACCCATGAGAGGAGACCGGAGCCTTCCTGGCCAAAAAACACAGGACCCAGCACTTATTTGCCACTTAGCAACAGAACCAGAACATCAGTTTTTACCTGCAGGTGCTCGTGATAACACAGAACCACCTGCCCTCAATCACACTGTCCTGTGCTGATTGCTGGAAGAGCACAGTGTCCCCATCCTCCCCCCAAACAGCCCAGAGAGCTCAGAAATGCCCTGCAGACATGCCAGAACCAGGGTTAGACACCATGCCATTTTGAGCACAAATTCCCAAACTTTTGGAGGCGCTTAGATACCAACTGTGGATGTTTTGAGCTTGCTGTATGAAAAAAGGAGTAATATGGCAACATTGCTTATGGTTCAGGGCAAACTCTTACTGTTTCCATTCCTGAGGTCTCTTACACCCAACCAGTCTTAGGAACAGGACAATAATACGTGGAGAATTATTGTAAAGGTAAAAAAGCAATCACAGAATGAGAGCAAGAGGGGGCATCACCAGTTTTCTGTTTGTAAAACACCAATATAAAATGACACCAAAATAGATCATATTTCCTGGTTTGCAGTACTGCATGTACCCATTGCATCGTTTAACCACAGTGAACTTGCTTTTCTGAATTATCTTGTATAGACTTCCTTGTACATGGGGACAGACCACAAGCTGGAAAACACAAAGTTCAGTTTTGACTGAGCACTGGCACGGGTTGCCCAGACAGCTTGTTGGAGTTTCTGGCCTTAGAGATAACTCAAAAGCCTCTGGACACGGTCCTGGGCAGCCCCTTGAGCAGGGGCTGGATAAGATGAGCTCTCAAGGCCCCTTCCAACCTCAACCAGTGAAAGGGCCAGAAACTTTAAGTTGTGCCCTGCAGAAGTCTGTCTGTCTTAAGCATCACATGAAAACCTAAGGAATCCATACAGGTGTAGTTAAGACAATGCAACATGCTGTAAACTTCCCATACTATAATGGCAGCTTTACTATTTTAGCAATTACAGAGTTTTGCAAATACTTCAGTTTAAAATTGGGGATTTAAATGGCAGTACTTTATGTTAACAATAAAGTATTGCCAGGCTGGTGTGTAATTACAGGCAAATATAAGTCTGCTACAAAGTATAGATGACAAATGTATTCTAGTAGGGAGGCTGCAAGGGAAATGAAATTCCAGCAAGGATTGCATTGCTGATCAAATAGTAACAGCTGCTGTAGCACTCCTGTCTCCTACCTCGTGTTACTCTGGGGTACAGGGAGCTACAGAAAGACAACAGGACAGGCTGACTGCTGGAATTACTCCATGGACACTGCTAAAATTACATGAAGGACAATTTTGTCCTACTAAATTCAGTGGCCAGCGAGGGATTCGGTACACTGACTCCTACCTGGATTGTATTCCCGCTGCAGCCGAATTCTATTAGCAACGTGTAAGACTGCTGTCAAGGGAAAGCAGCTCAGGAAAATGGTGAGACTGGAAATAACGGGAAACGCAGAGAAGGTTGACTTGGAAGGGGAAAGATCTCCTTAGGTATTGAGGAGGCCTTGGTAATTTATCCCAATGAAAGAACGCTAAAAGACTTCATGTGACAACAACTAGCATTTTAGTGGGTTTTTTCTGGTTTGTTTGATTGGGTTTTTTCTGGGGGGCGAAAGGAACACTAAACTTGTATTTGCAATATTTTACATTTGAAGGTTCCATTACAGCAAAGGCTGTAAAGATCTTTGTAAGAGCAGCAAAAAAATAAAATCTCAAATCCTCTAGACAGGCTGTTTCACAGTTCACCACTGAAGGACATTTTTGGGAACAGATAAGGGTCGGGATGATAAATGCGTGTTTACTCTTGGTCCCCAGCACACACGTTGAGCCAGAAGGCATTATAATGCTAAAGAATTAATAATGATCTGATACATTTCTCTTCTGCCTACAAGGAACAGTTAATTTCTGGCTTTAAAATCTATAAATAATCTGCGCTGGTTAGCTGTGAAGCTGAGGAAAAATCCATTAGAGCACCAAATGAAACACAAGTCTTGTCACTCCTGTCTTTTGGACCTTTCCCATTTCTACTAATGGTTTGCCAGCTGCTTTAACACCGAGGTGAACTTGAAGTTTAAAGGTGTTGAGCTATTTTAGAGGTGTAGATTTTAAAACTCATTGTTAAGGGAATTACTGGAACCTCACCACATTTAAATCCTGTATCAAGTCCAGCCTTTTAGAAACAACACAGAGAAGAACTACTGAGAAGTAAATTGTAGTACTTTCCAAATGCAAATGAAACCTCAGCTTAAAATGTAACTGTCAATCCAAGAATTGAGAAACCACAAAGCACGGTCCCAGTCCCTATGGGATTCCTGAGTGGCTGTTTCTTGGAACGCTACCTCTATTTTGATGGTGATATTTTTCTTGAAAAGTTAGAAAGGTGTTCAAGCAAAAGCAGATGCCTGCAGTCCTGATGGGCACTCTGTGTTTTCACTTAGAGATACAAAATGAAAACCTAATAGTTCCAATAAAAGTTACAGAGGTGCTAAATCTATTTCACAGCAAAACATTAAAATTAGGCTCATCATTCACATTACTTCCATATTGAATACCAAACTCTCAAAGGACACCATATTGATCTACTAATGAAGAAATTCCCATTTTCTTTTACCGTGCAAGTGGAGGTGCTTCACTGCTACCTGACAACTCAGCAGTAACCATGCACTGGACTACTGCTAGGAATCCCTACACACCGAATATGTGGCTTAGAAAACTATTGTTTTCTTGTGAATTTATTTATCCTTCAAGTAGTCCATTTCTTACACAATTGTTTTCAAGGTCAAATATACCCTGCAGGAAAGATACATTAACAAATTTTTAGGTAACACTGTATTTTAGCAATGACATTTAAAGTCATGCAACTTAAAGAACTCAACTAACAGTGCACAAGAACTGAAGACTGTTCAAAGGTTTATGTACAGGCATATGATCTACTCACAATCTGGTTAATTTTTACCAAGAATATCATCAATAGGGTTGTCAGAACACCCCTTCATTCCATGGTTCTCATTTTTTATCTTACGATAAAGTGCAAGATAATTTCCATGTATAAATGAAACTTCCTCCAAACAAAGTCATATGCAACTTCTAGGTGTTTTGAAAGAAAGCGTGGTTGGAAGGAGGGAGTCTACTATCCAGACAGACAGAATGAGTAAGCATTCCACAGGGTTGTTC
This sequence comes from Sclerurus mexicanus, assembly GCA_013396755.1. Taxonomy (NCBI): domain Eukaryota; kingdom Metazoa; phylum Chordata; class Aves; order Passeriformes; family Furnariidae; genus Sclerurus; species Sclerurus mexicanus. Next base: position 724,039 of record VWZF01002284.1, on the reverse strand, counting down.
CCCTTTATATTTTAAAATAAATTTTAACTCTCAAGACACTGTCATCACAACATGCTTTCAGCGTCACAGTGATTACATATAAAAATTCAAACACACACAAAAAAGAGGTCCAGTTCCTGTGTGATCCTAGAAGATGGATGAGAAAATGTTTTTGTCCATATATGATCTCCGAAGCGCTCCATTACCAAGAGAATAGTATGGGAACCTAGATTACATAGATAAATTCTTAAAATGTAATCTTTTGAAATCTATGGCCTTCAACCATCCTCAGAAGAGGAAGAGCAACACTGCAAAGCTATTTAATCCCAATTCCTGAGAGTGATCTAACTTTTCTTGGGGCTGAAGATAATACTCAATCATCTTTTACAGTAGACTCACACATCCTAACAGAATATTCTTTCAAATAAATGAAACCTCAGGAACACTTTATGGATCCATTCACATAGGAGGCACTTATTTCCCAGCTGGTATATTCTGTAGCATAAAAAGGTAATGATTAAGCCAAAGTGACCACGGGAGAAGGCACTTTTCTCACTGTAAATGACTGGCTGGAGAAACTGAGGACCAAAGAAAAAGCCAGACAGTCATTAACTGCTAAGAATTCCTGACCTAAAGGTCATTATTACTATTATAAAATTGGAAAATGAAAACGTAATTATTTTCTTTGGATTTTTATACGTATTAAAAATATAAAATTCCAGTGTCTGTTGCTGTGGATACTGGTCTGTAAGATACTTATCTTTCCCATTCTGGCAGGCTATGCAATGGATAGATCTGGGACTGGCAACCCTTCAAGATTGTGTGCCAGACTGTATTTTCCTTTTCCAAATTACAGGTTAAACGTGCCCACAGCAAGTCAACAGGAATCAGGAGATGCTGCCAGTCGGCACTATCTTGCCTCGGTGTGAGCAGCAATTCTCCCCACCCTCCCCAGTCCTGCACACAGCAGGAGCCAAAGCTGGGTTGTCTGGGAGCTGCAAATAACTCTCAAATGGTGGTGAGTTTCAGCTCCTACCCTGATGTTTACTATTCAAAATCTTGCTAAATACCATCTCCTGTACTTGGGCAGCTTGCTGTTTTCCATGCTGTAAACTTCTTGCCTTGGAGGAAAGTAGGAAAGGCATTTTCTTTGAGCTGAGTCATGCACGGACTCACCTGTGAGTCTTTAAGAACTGCTTCAAAGACGATATTGCTGTTGCAACCCAATGATCTCTGTTGCTACTACCATCCATTGATGGCTTCAGCCTATATATTTTCACTTGAACTGGGAATTTTATTTGGGACTTTCCCTTTCCTTTTTTTTAAACCAGACTTTCCCCTGGCTTTTGACAGACATTTTACTTATACGACAAAAAAGAGTAGCTTTACATACATAGATTTTGCACCACTGCAAGAATTTGATTCCTTCTGTACTTTAGATGAAAAAGTGACTCATTTGGCAAAGACTAAAGTCTTTTTGTAACCTTTGGGCTTCAGCATAAAATATCATTACTAGACACTGCCCATGGTTATGTTATGCTTTAGACAGAGCTTCTGAGTAAGATGGCATTAATGACCCTATTTCATAGTATTTCCATTTTGGTTTTCTATTTTCACATCTATACAGAACTGTTCTGTCTTGAACTGGCATTTATGTCTCATCCTGACAGGAAAAATGATCCTGCAGCCTTTTCTGCAGAGACCTATTCTGCTTGAGAGGTTCACACAAGTAATACAGGATAGACACAGAAGGAAAGGAGGTCAGCTGTTAAAAATGCAGGCCTGCATTTTTTCCAGAAAGGTACCTTCACACAGTCCCACTTTCCTTTAGAAATCTGATGTTAGCAAGAGACAGGACAGGCTCTAGAGATGCTTCTTGTTGTTTTGGAAGGCCCTTGACAATCAGCAGCAGCAGGAGTAGGGCTGTATGAGAACAGAGCCAAAACTGCTTAAATAGATGTTTTCACGATGCAGTGCTTTTGAATTCATACTCTTGTCATACTCCTTCTAATCCCTTTCAAGGCTGGTTATATTTCAGTATAAAGTGAGTTTCTAGAAAATATTCCCAGGAATTAGTGCTCACATCTCACTTCTTCAGAAGGTAGAGTTTTCTACTTCTTATGAAAGTCACAATCAGAGATGGACCAGCTGCTCTTCTGAAGAACATCAGCTAATGTGAGCATGTAAAATCCTGTGTGGAAGGTGAAAGGGAGATAACAGAGCAGGAATAATCCTTAGAATATTTCAGAAAAGTGCCTTCCTCAGCTGTGTCTTGTTAATAATCATGTTTAAATTACAAGGACAAAAAAATGAATGCTGAAACTGCTGGCAGTTGAAAATGCAAGTGCTCACTGATCTAAAAACCTTTAGTATACTTTGTTAGCCTCTCCACTCTAACTAAAACCAGACATCTTTATCATTTATGAGTTACACATGAAGCTGCACCTGGTCTGCACGAGTAGGTGAATTAAAAAAAACCCCTAAACCAAACAACACACAACAAGCAAATGTTAACTGCAAGGAGTTTCTGTCACCTAGCTCCCAAAAATCCATACCGGGGGTAACTGTGAGAGACTCCTCCAAGAATTCTAGTTCTTCAAAGCAGAGTAATTCATCTCACACAGCATGGATGATCGGCATTCATCTTTGTCCCACTTACAAGGAAGGTGTTCCCTCAAAACAGAAAATGGCATGGGAAACCGATAGTCCAAGAGGTGGAAAACTCAAGGGGCTTCATGCTTTGCTGGTATTTTCCACAAAAGCCTAAGCAACATCTATTGTGCAATAATATTTAACATTCAGGGGAATCAGGATCTTTTTAAAAGTGTGATCAGAAAGAAGGGCCCATCCTAGGCTGTCACAGAATTCCTCATAACAAAGAAAGCTTTGTTTCATAAAGAAATACCTTGTACTGGAATACCCTAGGGAAACCAGAGGGGTTTTGGTTTTTTTTTTTAAACAAAGATGGGAATGTTCGAGTTTGAGGTTCCCTTTAAGTACTCTTCTAACATGAATATGTTTAAGGATGCTCTATCAAGTTCATGCATGAAATGCCATCCAGCCGTTAGTATATTCCTATGCAAATACAACTGTGAAAGCTAATAACTGAAATCTGCATTTTTATCACATTTCCAGCGTATAATACAACTTCTCATTCTTTCCTGTTTTGTAACTCATATTAGCCTCTCATATCGATAAAATAAAGCTCAGGTTATATTGCCTTCTGCTTAAATTCTCTACAAACATCAAAGCTGGACATTTGAATAAGCAATTTCATGTATACATTTTTATTCAGTTCAGTATACTGATTTTCTCCTGGTAGGAATAAGAATTCTGCAAGATGACTGCAGAGAAACACACCATTCAGAATATGAATTGGAATATTCTTGCAACGCTTTGCAGTGAGGATGGTGTGATATTAAGATTAGATCCTGCATATAATCAGATTTTGATGCTTGTACACACAGTCTGCTATTTCTTTTCCTTTACAAGGTTTGTATGCAAAAACACAGCAATCCAATATTTTGAACATACACCGTCTGCAGATACTACACAGTCCAAACTGATGAAAAAATAATGTCAAGCAAAATAAGAAACTGTCTGGGGCACTGCAGCATGCAGACTTTGCTAAATTCATCAGAACTAGTTTTACTATTCCAAGGATAGAAAATACTGCAAAACCAGTCTTTCCAGAACAGCGAGAGCAAACAGGGTTTGTGTCCATTCCTATATTAAATCTTGAAATAAAGATTGACTCTTTGGGAGCTGTATATATTTTTACCATCTTTCAAATTCTCTGATATGATATACACAGAACTTCTTCCAAACGGCCTATATTTTCCAAATTCCCTCTTATTATTTACCAGTACATATAAGAAGTATCAAAATGGAAAAGACAGATAGGTGGGGAAGCAATGGGGATTATATTAAAAGCAAAAGGTGGCACTACCGAGAATACATCACAGTAATTTAGTGAACGTAAATATAAAGCATAACTTCAGTTTGTATCCAGAAAATCTGAGAGAAAAAAACAGAGCAAAGGAAATCTGAATTTTGTTTAAGGCCACAATGCAGTAGCTCAAGATTCTGCTTCAAACAGGTAACAGATTGGGAAGTAAGCTAATAATGGGTTAGATACATTTTCACTTACGCAAAGTGATGAACTGACACTCTTCTTAACAAGTAATGGCAGTTCAGTAGACACCCTTATCTGCTCTGCCTCTGACCTGGAGACACTATCTAGAATCATGGAATCATTTAGGTTGGAAACGATCTTTAAGATCATCAAGTCCAGCCATTAACCTGGCACTGCCAAGTCCACCACTAAACTGTGTCCCTAAGCACCATATCTACATGTTGCTTAAATACTTCCAGCGATGGTGACTCTACCACATCCCTTGGCAGCCTCATCCAATGCTTGACAACCCCTTCAGGGAAGAAGTATTTCCTAATAGCTAATCTAAACCTTCCCTGGTGTAGCTTGGGGCCATTTCCTCTTGTCCTTGATCCCTTTGTCCAGATCATTCATAAACTGACCCCAATACTGAGCTCTGGTGAACACCACTAATGACCAGCTGCCAGCTGGATTTAACTCCATTCACCACCACTCTCTGGGCCTGGCCACCAGCCACATATTTACCCAGCAAAGAGTGCACCCGTCCAGGCCATGAGCAGCCAGGAGAATACAAGGAAAGGCATATTTGGTCTCCAAGGGGGAAAGGCAGTCTTTAATCCCAAAGTGTGATTACTAGCAAGGAAACAAATTATAATTTAACCAAAGGAGGAGAGAGTAATTTCATTATACCAAGGCTTCTATATATACACCTTTGTGATCAGATACTTCCCAGAGAGGCTTTTCACTGATTTTACACGCTATGCATGACACCAATATTTTGATTTACCGTGGTCTCTCCAAAACTCACTGAAATCACTTGTGACAACTCTCACATGTTTGATGGTTTGTTTGGGTCTGGTTGGTTTGTTTGTTTCAGGGGTTTTTTTTGACTCTGTTAATCAAAAGAACAAGAACAGTGGCCATTCTTGCTCACACATCATGTAGTAAAATGGACTCGGAGAAGTTGGACCTAGAAAGGACTCCAGTGGGCTTCAAATACCTATATGCAGCTTTACAATCCAAGAAATCCCACAGAGTTATTGCTTACCCTGCAGGGCTGTCTCAGAACAAGATCTCAGAGACCATCTGTGCTCGGTGTGGAAGCTGCCAAAACCCCATCCACAGAAACTGTGGAGCACAGAGCGTTGTAACTCCCATCCTCCTCTGGAGCAAAGATTGAAAGAGGATACCTCCATCTTCTTACTTTAGCAGCCTGAAATTCTCACCTCTGGTAGGTTTGTGTAAAGCGCCTTTCAAAACACAGGCCAAGAGATATTTCTTTCAAAATCAACCAACAAGACCAGGAGGACATTTCACTGATGTCTCCCATGTTTCATTGATAAGCTCCTCGCTGGGTCCCTTCCCTGGCAAGTGAGATGCTTGGCTTTGGTTTCCCCACCTCACGGAAGGAGTTCAGCCCTCCCACTCTGCATCTCCAGTTGTAAAAGTTCTTTCCTTCACCTAAACACACATAATTTCCTCGAAACCCCGAGGAAAGGAATGATGTGTCTCCCAGGCTCACACTCAGTGCACTACACTCACATTGGGTTCTTGCTGATCACTTATAAAGGTAAAGGCACAGCAAGTAACCAAGCTACTGTAGGGTAATGTATTCCAGTGAGAGCAAACTGCTTTGAATTTACTCATGTTCACAGAGTCACAGAATGGTTTGGGTTGGAAGGGACCTTAAAGATTAACTAGAATCACTTCCTCTGACATTCTAACCATGCTGATTTTGATGCAGCCCAGGAGATGTTTGACTTTCTGGGCTGTGGACGCACATGTCGAGCTTCTCATTAACCAACACCCTCAAGTCCTTCTCTTCAGGGCTGCTCTTAATCCATTCTCTGCCCAGCCTGTCTCTGTGCCTTGGATTTCCCCAATCCATGTGCAGGACCTTATTTTAAGAGCACCTACATTGGAGCAGTCATTGTCAATCAGCTGATTTGTGGGACACTTGTTCCTCAGTAATTTCTTTAGGGGTCTGTATTCTAGAGAGAGAAGTATTGCTGAAGTGGGAAATCAAAAATGTAAGCAGCAATTAGTCTTATTCTTAAATACTAAAATAGCTCCAAGGATATGTTTTCTCAGAAAAATATTCTCAGTGAGTGTATTTTGTGCTCTTACAGCACATTACACGTTTCAGCTTCTTCAGGGTTTTGGGTTTTTTACACCTTCAGATTTTAAGACAATTGGAAGTGGGAAAAAAAATGTTTACATATAAATGCCTCACTTTGTTTTGCATTTTGGGATTTATTTGATTGTGGTCCTTGCTGAAATAACAAGATCAATATAAACTCCATGCTTGGGAAAAAATAAGAAGAAAACCAGAATTTCTCCTGTTTTAAAATTTCATCTAAAATGGCAGCTATGTATTTGGATGTTATTTAATTAACATCAGTGGAAGACTGTCAGTAATCAGTATTTCTGAGTGGTTTATTTACTTGGAAAAGAACATGTATTTCAGTACCTAACTTTCATTTTTTAAGTTTAGAAGTTTTAGTACTAGAGATTTAATTTGCCAAGTTATCTCTAGGCAATTAAAATATATTCTATCGTTTAACCTTTGGATGATGTATAAATATGCATAGACACTCCTACAAGGCAATTTGTCTGCCAATCTGGAAAATGCGAACGTTATAGTCAATAAGTCAACAGCCTGCAATGTTAAATTATGAAATCAGAAAGAATTGTAGTTTGCATTCAAGCCAGATATAAAGATCATAAGGATTTCCAATTTTCCGTGTGGGACAGTAAATTTCAAAGACGACTGTATTCTGCCCCAATAATCACGATCTGCACAGCATGTTCAGGTATTGTTGGAGAGATTAAAGCCACAAAAACAGAGCGGAACAGCTCAGCATCAGATAATCACAAACAATTCTATGTCAGCAACAGACAGCTGGAGACATATGCCAACAATATTGCAAAAGTGGTAAAATGGAGATTTCGTGACAGCAAGGACATGGGTTTCATACATTAAGCTAAAACTCAACCCAAACCATTGAAATTGTTGTTCACAAGTAACAGCTCTCTGTCACAGTGTTCACAAGGGCTCCCATTTAGCACAAAAAATAAAAATATTTAAAGCAAAATTAAGCAAAAGAAAATGCTTGTTTCTCTCAGTAATATTTTGCATGTTGATCACCTATTTGATTTCATTGTTATTATCATGGACAAAGAGATCAGAATATTTTTTCCAGATCAGCTGGAAAAGCTGTCCAGTTACGTACCAAACTAATGATTTGTGAAAATCTTGTGTGAGAAAGCAATTAGATGGATTTTTATCTACAAATATTTGTTTAAAGATTTTTGCTTTCAAATACAGTTTAAAAGAAAATGAACAATGCTGTTTTGTTTCAGTTGACATAGCTTGAATTATTCTGTTACTCCCTTTCCCTTGAGTCTCAAGTGTCCCTCTACTTCCCTGATACTCATTCCCATCTATGTCTGCTTTTGTCTTTCACTTTTTAAAAGTAAATATCTACTGCTAAGAAGTAAGTCCAAGGAAAAAGGCGGAAAAATCCTATTATATTTATTGCTGTGAAGCAGAAGAGAGAACAGGGAAAATACTTAGACTTGTGAAGCAAAAAATAATCTACCTTTCCACTACTTTCTCTCGAAGCCTCCCTTATAGGCACATAAAAACGCTTTATTTCCTTTTTCTTTTGTAATTGACCATGTAAAATCAAGATAAAAAAATTCAAGGATCTGCACCCAAAAACCCCCCAAGTTTCCTATTTTCACAAACAGTTCTCAGAAAACCCTTTGTGGGTTGGATTTTTTATAAAAAAACAGAAAATGCCTTGAAAATATTAATGAGAAAGTAAAAAGTGTTCCGATGAGTTCACTTCCCCCGCATACGAGCAGCAGCTCCAAAGTGATGTTTTATAGAGGTGGTTGGGCCTGAACATTTTCTGGTTTTATTGTTGAAGCTCTGCTTTGTATATTAAAGTGTTTTGTCCTGGGATCTTGGCATGATAAGATTCCTGAAGCTCTGACTCTCGGGGAGGGTAACAGAGACAAGTGACTTGTGAAGAGAGTAAGGCCCAGGCCCCCGAGGTGTTTGTGTTTTAGGACTCGGAGCTGACGCCGATTGAAGAACGATGCAACGCTCGAGGCGCTGATCAAAGATTTTGAAAAACCAATGCAATAAGAGGCGCCAGCAGGGAATGGCAGATTGATTGCAACAACTAATGCCAAAAAGTTCTGAAAAGAAGAAAAACGTACTCTGAGTAAAAGAAATCAAGAAAAAAAGAGGGAAAGGATAGTAAGAGTTGCACACCTCCGGCAACTTGCCTGCGTATCGACGTTATCTGGCAAAAGTAATCGAGCAATTCTTGTAACTGTTTTGTGGTTTTGTTTTTTTTTCTCACATTCATGCATAAACCTTGATGATGCTGTTCAGCCTAGACTAGTAGATGGGGTGAGAGGATCCACCCTAAAATCCAACTTATTAAAACTTGAGCAGCTTGATGAAGTTCATCTTTTGGGTCAGTGGAAGGCCAGCACATCCAGGTGAGAGATCGCCCAACAATTCAGGGATAGAAAGAACCATTCTATCCTGAACCGATTATGGGTTCCCCAAATATGTAGCATAGACTGAACACCAAGTATCGGTGTGCTTGAAGCGAGATAGGATAAGTTTAAAGCTATGGATTCTCACCCTCCCAGATTAATAACTCAACTAATGTGGTAGCTTTTTTGAACAGACAAGTACACAAACTTGGGATGTAATGAACCACTCTGAACCACAAGCCTAGTGGAGACCCAAAGCCAGTGTACCAAGCCCTGAGAGGCTCAGACAGATCCAAAGATGATGTTCCAGCCCCACAGGGCCCGTGCAGCACTCATCTGCTGTCACAGCGGGATGTAGCTGCAGCAATCCTCCATCTGATGATTAAAGCCTGCTTTAGCTGGTGTTTGGGGTAGCTACCATGCAAAATGCATTACAGTGGCCTCCATGCTTCTCTCATCTCCAGCTGGAAGCCAGCCCATCAGATTGGCACTCCTGGAGGAACACTAAAGCCACCTTGTAGTCTCTCCTTACCCAGGCCAGAACACTGACTGCTGCAAAAAACATGAATCGGGAGTAAAACAGCGCTGAATACATTAATCACAATGATCACCGTTGCGAGATCTGCTAAGAACAAAGAAAACAAATCCAAGGAAAGTTAACACTAGAAACCATTTGCAAGGCTGCACGAGTCAGCTAATGAAATAACTGTCAATTGTAGACATGAACCTTTTGTGCTTTTGCGCAATTTAAATATAAAGTAATTTGCATGCAGGTATCCAAGTCTCCCTGAAAAAAGATTAACAATAGGATTCGCTTTCTTTCCACAACCTTTTTTTCTCCCTCCCTTCCCCCCAGGGGTGGCTCTGATAAGGTCACCTTATTAATGCAGATCTCTGTTTTTCAGAAAGCAGCCAGGAGTTTAACTGTTTCACTGTGAAATGATCTATGAGATGAGAACAGTCCATTTTTTATCCATGATTGATCATTTCAGCATGTATAACAGCAAATCCTAAGGGACACCACTCAAATCCCTGCCTCAGAATGACCTAGAGACTCAGCGCTAAAAAGTGTTGCGCTCCACTACACAACCCTTCATTGTTTTTTCTTAACTTCCCATTTCCCACAGAACACAATAAAGTTGCCTTGCTTCATTACAGTTCTCTACAGAAAAAGAAAAATCTTATAAATAAGCAAAAAGTTTTAACAGCTGAGAGTTGGGTGCCACTACAGCACGCAGAGGAACTGAGGCATCAAGCAGTTAATGCCTTTTCCCCAGACACAAAGGCAGGAGCAGGTCTATGATCTCAATTCAGGTGTCACGGCTTCTCATTTCCTTCCCTGGCCACCAGACACCTGTTTCCCTGCTCTTAATAGCCTCTGATGGGAACTGGCAAAATCAGAGGCTCTGGCTCCTATATGATGAGTTGGAAATAAAGCTATTGCCCTTTATTTTTTTTTTTTTTTAGTTATTAACTGTGTCTAAGCTTTATCTCAATTCCATTGTTGGGTTATTCTTCTCCATTCTGTGCGCTTCCAGCCAACTAATCTTCATTTTGCTTTTTCTGATGACTTTATGCTGACATGTACAGAGTCCTTAAATAAATCATTACGAATATAAATAGCAGTGGCTGGATTACAAAGGATTCTGGAACACTTGCGATAGTAAATTAGCAGGCAGGCAAACCTACAGCTGCCAGCTGCTGATGTAATATTTTAGAGAATTGTTTTCTGGATTGTGTAAGGGAGAATTTGTTGTCCTTTGAGCTTCGTTCTCTGTTTCTTTCAATCTGTCAAACAGCTCAACAATCTGATGCTCACAAAAGTTCACAGAGAAACAACTTATAAATCCCAAATATCATATACACATACTGGGGAAAATGCAAGCCTGAGACACAAGCTAGAATTTAGGGAAAAAAAACACAGGGACATCTCTCTGTTGTTAACGACACCTCTAAACAGGTGGACATTATATCTACAGAAAGAGCTGCCACATCAAGGAACATTTGACACAAATTTACCCTTTTTTTCTTCCTATCCTTTCTTCATAAATATTAAACTCAAACAGGCTATTGTATTGTAATGGTGCAATCTGTAAATTCCTGTAATCAACTGATGGAGCAACATTAGTTATGGAGACTCTGAACAGGCCACATGCATCTTTACATCCCTTTATAAAATGCTGACACATTCCCCATCTAGAAGAGATTACAATCACAGAGGATGATCCTGCAAATGCCTGCTATTGAATGTAGCATTTGCTATCATGAGTAAGCCCACTGAAGCTACCAGAAACTCACATGGCAGGACAAAAAACTGATTCACATATATGACTAACAAAGATATTCAGACCACAACATTTTCCATCTGACTATGCTTTTGCAGGCTGTGAGTTAGAGGGTTGATGCTTTCAGACTTGAGAAACAGTGCGGGACAGCAGGCTGGCTGTGAGATGACGCAGGTAAGAGGTGCAAGAACAGGTAGTGGTTCCCCTCAGAAATGAGCTTAAAGAAGGAAGACAAAATTGGGAAAGCTGTGTCAGAAAGACATCGGGTATTTCTGTTTTAATGATGATGAAGTTGAGATGGGAGGAATATATGACGTAGAAGGGATTCAGGAGATAATAGCAGAGATGTGCTAAAGACAAGATTTGGATTATGTGGGACTTAGCCAGCAGGGACAGACGGCTCAGCGCTAATATAGAAAAGACAGGGAAGCAATAAAAGGATTCAAAGAGCAAGAGGCTTAGTCGTGAGCAGCAGAAGTGATTCTTAGCCAACGCATTGCACTTTGGTAGTAGCTGTTGTTCCTCAGCCAGGATTCAGAAAGTAATGTCCACAAAAAAGTCTCATAAAACTCCCTGATTAGAGCAAGGCCAGCCAGCTAGCCGGGTTCCTGATCTGTGTGCCTCTTGGCAAGTGGGACTCTAAGTGTGAGTCATGCAATGAAGCAACCTTACCACAAAAACGTAGCTCATACAGTGAGCATCCTGAGATGGAATGCCCTTCAATTGAAAGGAATATGCTGTTCCCTGGCACAACATGTAACTGCCTTTCACTTGTCTCGTTTGTAAAGAATGATTTTAGTCTTTGGCAGTGATGAGTGGCACATGTTGTAGGTGTTTTGCCTAAGGTGTGCTATTTCGTTAACTGAATGTTGCTTAACAAAGTCTCATCATTTCAGAAGGCACACTATAATAAATTATTTGCAGGTTATCACTGATGGATACATAAAATCCACTGAAAGCATCAACTGTCATTCAGCAATAGCACGGCCTGAATATTTATTGCCTTTTATTTACATCGTGTCTGTTCTATTTCATGGACAGGTAAGAATTCTAAGACACATTAGAAGTAATTTCCAGTCATAAACATCCACAATATTAAAATCAATCTCTTTTCAACCCCACCTGAAACAAAGCAATTCTTTCTCCACCTATGCCCCTGTTTTAGTAATGGTCTGAGTTTAGGGAGAGTTCTTGCTACAGTCTCTCTGTGTTGTCCAACTCATATTCTTCCACATGCAATAAAAATCTCCCCAGAAAATCACTAGTGTACAATGATCCAGGGACAGAATAAAGCAAGAAAGCAAGATTAGTGTAACAATGACTAGCTTTAGTGTAGATCATTATAAGGTCAAATTTCTCGTTGCTGGTCTGGGTAACTATTTTTACAGCACAGTGAAACTGAGAAAGGGGCTGCTGACTATTCTCAGGTTTGTGTTAAGGCTCTTGGCATGTCCAGTGGGAATGAGAGCCTTCCCAACAGCACAATACCACACTGAGCTGCCTTTACCTTAGTTTTCAAGAATAAATTCCTGCCTGTTGAACATTAGATATATACCTTCAACAGCATGCCATGTAAATATTAGCTGCATTATTCTGAAAATCTTCTATTTCCCACAGTGGTTTTTTTTTTTTTAAAGGCTACTAGTGCTTTTCTGAGAGAGGCAGGTCTGTGGGGTTACATAGTCCATGTACAGCAATTTTGAGATGACACAACAAACAGGAGCATGGGTAGCAAAGATGTAAAAACAAAGAAGAGAAACATACTTTTAACTTACTGCAAAATACAACTTGAAGCCACAAAGGTGTGCCTTTTAAGAGAAGGAATGTACACTTGTGTTCATTTTTTTTTTGTTTTTTTTTTCCAGAATAAACTAAATGAAAAAGGGATTAAATGAGATCTTAAGTTAGTTCAAAGTAGTTGTAACAATGCAGATAAAGGGTTTTTACTCTTCACTTTGCAGCAGCATGAACTTGCATAAACACGGGCAGGACAGGTACAAACCAGGAAGGGCAATAAATCAGAGCATAACACAGCTACACTTGTGGAGTGCTTGCAGCAAGCTTGCATGATGAAATATAAAGCCCTCCTGCAGAGATGAGGGAGGTGGAATGGTTGCACTTCTTGTAATAAAACAGAACTTGGTTCACATTAGTATCATCAGGTTGCTTTTCTGGTTTTGTTTGTAATTTGCATGTGACGTTCTGAGTTGAGCCTGGATTTCATTGAAGGAAATAGACTAATTTTTTTAATGACCTTCACCTGCTGCTTATATATTGGTCTCTTAGGTCCAAAAGGGATTTGAGGGTAAGGGAAAAATTAAAAACAAACCAAATAAAAACATCCCAAGCCTAACTGTATTAAAATAAATAAGCCTATGTATACTGTCTTCAATTATGGACATATTTTTGGATTATTTCTTTAGAATTTAAACTGACATGCCTTCACGTGATGCACTAAAGCAGTCTGAAGCTAATACAGTAATTTAAGGGCTCAACTCCTTCATTAACATAAAACTAGAGAGTTTTGATTTGTTGGAACTTGGGCAATTAGTAATGATACATTTGCTGACAGGTCTTGAGCAGCAACAATCACAAACTGTACACATCCTACAAGATTTATTTGTCAGAGTGAATGCTTTTAAAATCTGAGTAAAAATGGATTTTGTAAACTGATTGAGATTAATTAAAGGTATAACTCAGAGAAGGAAAAAAAATGACTCACTGCACATTTATTTTCAGATCATTTTTCACTGGGCAGTTTGCAGGTCTAACGAGGAGAAGCTCCTGACACAGCGTGCAAACAGTTCTGCTTTCACATCAGGGAGTGAGGGATTTTTTTTTTCTCATTTTTCTTTCCTTGAGCTGTCTGAAAGCTTGGTGTCTGGTCCGTGAGGTTCCTGCCAAAGCACCAGGGGAAAATGTACAGTTCTGAGGAGAAACTGACCTTACCTACTTCAGGAAAAAAGTAAGAATGAGGCTCTGGAAGGTCTGAGAAGATACTCTCAGTATGAAATTTCTCAGAAGTCAGAAGGAAAATATAGAAGAGCTTAAAATATGTATTTTTCTCATGTATATTTTTAATGCCTGAATCTATAAACACCAAGTAAGAAAAGAAGAAGTGATGTAAATTACATGGACTTCAGCAAGGGCTCACAGGCTGCAGTGTCCCAGTGCAAGCCTATGGCTTTAGCTAGTTGCTCAAAAGCTTTTTTTTTTTTTTTGTAATTTAAAACAAAACAAAAAAACCCAAACTCCAATATATTTGTATTTCACATGATTCAGCTGCTGTACATTGATACCCCAGGAGGTGGCTGAAGTGACACCAGTTTACCCCACGCAGATCTGTCCCAGATCATTACTCCAGTGCAGCTGGTGAGCAGGATCCAACCCTTGAGCCCCTTATACCCAAACCCTGGAGAGTCTGGGGAACAGCTCTCATACAGCAAACACCTCTCACACAGGTGCTCAAGACCCCTCACCCGCAGAAGCAATGGTGACACAATCGATTACAGCAGCAGCAAGCTGATGTTTTCTTGCAAGCAAGAGCAGACATTTCTGCCCCTTCCTGGAAGCAGCATTTTTTGTAGGACAGCACAGGGAGGTTCAGGGAGGCAACTTAAGAGAGGGTGAGAGGATGGGACATGGTCCCTGGGATAGATGTGGTGGAAAGTGAATACCAAACCAGCAAAAACATGACTAGTTCTCTTATTATCCAGTGTGAAACCCATCAGAGATTCCAGGGCTTAATATGATACTGTGAAACATTAAAATTATCAGTTGTGTCCAGACATAACAACAAAATATTATTTGTCTGGGCAAAAGCTTCAATGTTAGAATGGGCAGCCAGGAACAAGGTAAAAGGATGTCTTTTTAAATGCCATGTTATCCTGAAAGTGCCTTCAGATATTTTTACTCAGCGTTTCAAAGAGCTTGTTAACAGGGGGAGTTCTCAAAGTCCATAGCATTGCCATCCACACCACTGCCCCTGCTCGAAGGAGCAAGTCCTCAAAGCAGCACGTTTGAACAACACAAACAAATGGAAAGTGAAAAGAAAGTTCAAGTGGCCAGAGCTGCTGTTCATGCCCGGTTATTCCAGCACTGCTCTGCCGGGAACACTCTGCTCCCAGCCAGCATCTGCAGAAAAGAGACTCTCACTACCTTCCAGCCAGGCCAGAAAGGATAATCTATCTCAGTGCCTGTGAAAATCACATAATCCTTTTCCATCAGGATTAATATCCAATGTCACGCTAGTCTGATACATACAGGATGAAGTCTGACACTTCTTGTTATAAAGGTCACTCAAGGAAACAATCTCTGCCGTCCCCAAAGCAGAACCCACAAGTGACAAATTTCCATTCCCCTTCTATATGTGTTAAAGAGGCAATCTTCATCATCACCATTTTTATTTATTCCCAGGAACAATTTCCACCTGGAGAGCTTAGAGGCTGCATTTGGGTAGGTTTGTTCGAGCTATAGCAATAGTTTAATCGGAGTAAACCTAAAGCAGCATTCTTCCTTCCCTGTGCGGTTCAGCTGCTGCCTGTCCCCCTGCAGAGATACCTGTTGTGATTCTTGCAGGAGAAAAATGACCCATTTTCAGGTACACACAAAGAAGCATTACAAAATAAACCAAAGTGCTGCCTGCAGTTCATCACAAGTTACAGCAACCTCATCACCCGCAGAAAATGTGTTATTACATATATGAGACAGATCATAACTGAAAGTTGGAGGCTCAATAGTCATAAATTCAGGCACAAGCAGTAAGGAAATGTATTTTTCCTCATTTATTTTTAGCCAACAGTATGCGAACAGCAGTTTGAAAAGCTGGTGAAGCAAGTAGGCTTGGAACAACTACAGCACATTCAATCGACATAAGGATGGGATCAGGTCTTGTTATGTATTCATCTTATTCTACCTTGTTAAAATCTAATCCAACTCACACCATCTTCAAGACCTGGAGCAGGCCCAGAAGAGCAAATCAAGCTTTCCTAGATGGCACAGAGCAGGCAGGTCCTGCCTTTTGGGATTATTAAAAGATCCCATTTTACATCTTAACCCTGCAGGCAGAAACAAGTCTACAAGTCACCTTACAAGAAGAAATGGAGGAAGGTGTTACATCATTAAAAGCTAGGCTAGTATTTCTAAGTGTAAGCACACACATTAACTAATTGAATCGCTATCTTCTTATCTTGGGAAGCCAAGCTGCTGTTACTCCAGATTAAATTGCAAATGTTCACCATCTTTCAAATAGTAATGTAAATTTGAAGTTGGGGACTAACCTTTCTGTAAGCTTTAACTGCTCTTTCTGCACTTCAGGCTTGCAACCAGCCAGTATTATTCTGATTGCTCAGACTGCTGAACCCAGAATGTCTATCCATACTGGTATTTTGCCAGTTTTTGTCATCTTCAGCTTCAACGTTTTATAATTTTTCATAGCAGTTCAATATTTCATAAACAATGTACCTTAGGAAATAATAGGTATACATACATCTTACTGATATTATAGGCATCAGCTTACTAACAGCATTTCATAGAGACCAAACAATTCATAATAAATGACAGAATTAGGAAATAAGTTATCCAGACTGAGTGTCCTGTTCCTCCCCCTTCATCATTTTCAGGGACTCTGTCACTGGTATCAAGCTGAAAATACCACAAAAAATACTGTAGGACAGGATTAAAATTCAGAATGAGCATGACAAATTGGAGAAAAAGCCTGATGAAAAAACGGTGACAGATCAATAAGGACAAGGTTATACATAAGGAATAACTAACTGAACAAATACGAGCTTGAAGACGACCTGAGAGAGAGATTTTGTAAGAAACCGTGGGCATATTTTAAATCAGAAACTCAACACAAGTCAACAGCATCAGACTTTACAAATGAGGCAAATGTGAAATCTAGGATTTCATCTGCTCACTCTGTTCAGCTTCTCTAAGGCCTTAGCTGGAGCAGTGAAGAAATGGTTGTGCAGGGAGGCCAGGGGAGAGCAAGGACTTGTACAGAGGTGACAGCCAGAAGGACTGAAGTTGTTAGGTCTTAAAAAAAGCAAACTTGGTGTTTAAACGTCTGTTGTGAAAAAGAAAAGGAATTATTTATTCTGTGTAGTGGAAAGGGTAGACGAAATGGACTTCTTAGTTCAGCAAGATCAGTTTGGTTTAGACATCAGTAGACTGCTCTGACCTGAGACTGCAAGATACTATGGCCACTTGCCACAGAGGATGAGAAGTCCCTGTCCCTCAAGGTCAGAGAAACATCCCTCAAGCGTGGGACAGATTTCCCTGGCTTGGGTTGGTTATTAGAGAAGAAGAGAATCCAGGAATCTCCTGGGAGGAGATTCAAAATCATTTCAAATACCTGGGAGGTATTTCAAAATCAAAAACTTGGTGGCATCACTGGTTAGGCTAACAAAGGGTGCGAACAAACTGCACTTACAATTTTCTGGTCTTGCAAAATTCCAGAATTACACTGTATATTCCTCAGTGCATTCGAACCCAGACACCCGGCGGTTCAGGGGAAACCAGAAATATGACATTGAGATGTTTCCTCCCGTATTTTGCCTGCAGCAAACCCAAATATGTCCCTGTGCCTCACGGCCATGCACATCTTGCAGCGTGGGAGAATATTGTCACATAACCATCAGGCAGGGGAGTCAAACAGGCTCCTCTAAACACTGCTGGGGTTTACAGGCACTGGAGTTAAACACTACATAGCAATGTGGTCGCACCAGTCACGGGCTGAGAATGCATCAAACATCTTCCTGGCCTTGCTCCCGTGGGCAGGGTAGGAAGTACAGGTGTACCTCATATGAAAGAAGCTACTCCAGCAGGAGTAAATAGGAGAAATATAAGCACGTGGACTGAAACAATAAGTTGATGGCAGATGTGTCAAATATTCCTGTTATTTACTCAAAAGCAATCCAGCTCAGTATATTTGCTGTGAAGGAGGGAGAAAACTGGCAAAATCAAAATGAACTCTGGAAGGGGGAAAAAAAAAAAGAACCTTTTTAATGATTTTTGTGACCCATATTTTTAAGCATTTATTCACAGTGACTTTTTAAAGGAGAGAAATACACATAATTTGCACTTTGGGATAAGTTGAAGGTGTCCATGCAATTTCATGGATGGCAGAATACCAATTTTGCTTAAATGATAGAGTCCCACCACATGTCTCTTATTTAAATGACCTGAAAATAAGAGATATGAAGGCATATGTAAGAACAGAAAATGAACCTAAATATATAAAGTAGTGCACTCAGTGATATTTCTCAGTGTACGTTTCACCGTGAGCACCAAGCCCACTCCCAGAGATCGTTATCCCTCCCATTACCCCTCTTCAGAGTGGGCACCCTCAGCACAGGCAAGCCAGAGTTCTGCTGGGCATACACAGGGTGGCCACTCACGTAGGGGGAAAATCCTGACTCACTACCAAAGCCAGAAGACAGATGTTTTGTTCGGGGAAAACCATACTGTGTTGGAAGAGCAATACAGTCCTTCTGTGGGACCAACGGTACAATAAAAGCAGCAAAAGCTGGATGTCATCCAGGATTCCCGTAGTATTTGAAACGTTGGCATTGCAAGACTTTTATTTCAAAGTCAGAACAAACAAATGAGGAAAGTAAAACTTAAAAAAAAAAAAAGGAAAGAAAACTGAGGTGTCCTGAGGACAATAATACCAGATTTTGCTTTCAATTTTGCTTTCAAAAACTGAGACATTTAGGTCTCATATCATAAAAAAATTATTTCAAACATAGCATCATTCCATGTTTTCCCTCAACTTCATCAAGTCAACTTTTGTTTCATCTGCTTTTCACTCCTCGTCCCCTATCTATTTGCTTTGGTTTTTCTGCAGTTTCCCAAGATTCTGCAATGTCCTCCCTCACTTTTCCTTTGCCTTTTTCTGTTGCTCAGAGGAACAGATGGTAGTGAGTTTGAATAAATTTTTCCCTTCTGTCTTTCCCAGTAACTACTATGAAAGCAACTGTCCATCTCAAACACCACAAAGCCTTCAAAATCAATGTTCTTTACCTCGGCTTTGCCTCCTTACTGTCCCCTCTGAGCTTTTCACTCTCACACTTCCATCAACACAAAAAGCCTCGCTTCGTTATTAGGTAACATCCTGCTTCTGAATGGAGTTCCTTCAGAAATGAATCAGAGGTTCGTTTTTTCCTGCATATTCCTTATTACCTGTAAAAGTGCTTAATAAAAGCTTTAGAGCAGCGCTTTTATTTCACCTAATTCTTTTTAATTTCCTTTCACTTTAATTAGCTGCATTTAATTCACACAATATAAAGTATTAGGTTTGTGCTTTCCTTTGGGCCAAGTCATAGGACTTCCAGGAATCATTAAAGTACACATGGGTCCAGAAGTGTAAACTTACTTGTAATATTAAAAGGACTATTTAACAAGAGCAGTAACTGTTGATTTCCTTTCCAGATTTGTCACAGTTCAAATGCTGAAGGCGAGTAAATAGTGTATTTCATTACAGACATATTATTCTGACATTTGTTCAAATAATGGGCTTTGTTTTGTATGACCTTAAGAAAAACAAGTGCCTTACTTCAGAGCAGAATACATCCCTTTGACTTTTAAAGAGCAGCAGATTTCAACATGGTTCAGTACTAAGGCATCCTTGTGCAATTCTCCTGTAGTTAATTCTGGTTTGGGGGTCTTTTTGAGATTTCTTAGTTTAACTATGTCATCTCTATGAGCTGAAAAGTAGTTGCACTGGTCATATTGGAAGGAAAAGCATGTTAGCAATGAACATCAGTGTTTTCAAGTGTTCATTCCACTTACTGAAATAAATGAATGCATTCAGCAGGGACACCCTAACAACACCACTGAGCATTTCTGCAGCACTGAAACACCTACTCGTTGCTGGGATGGGCAAAGGTGTAAATTTTAGAAGATTTATACAAATGGAGATGGGAATTCAGAGAAAACTGGGACAACAGAAACCTTCTGTTAGACACTGCACACTGATCACAGAAGAAATTTCATCCTCACCTTCTCTAATTGCTCTGAGGGGAAAAAATATAACCTAACGTTGAATATTCACATGTAACTGAGCAATCATTTTCTGTGTTTGTCAATCCCTATTTCCTGAATTTCTTGTTGCAAGGGTAGTATGCCTTGACTTTGTCACGGAGTACATTAATTGCAGTTCTTGCACAAAGCCACAATTCTGCAGTAACACTCCCTATCCCCAAATCAGCATGTCCTCTTTAAAACAAACCAAACGAAGCAGCCTACAACGCCAGTGAATCGCTTAGTCATATTGAAGCACTACAAACCCACCCAACAGTAACATCCATCACGTTATAAATATCCCATTCCCATTCTCTAGCAGATGGAGCACAGCACTTGCTTCACTAATCAGCAGAATATAATTCACCTAAACTCTCAAATCAAATACATTGTCGCAAGAGGAAATTAGTCAAATTCACCTACTGTTTTTCTGAAGAAGTACAAACCGCAGAGGGAAGTGTTTGCCTTTGCTGACAAAAGCTCAAAGGAAAATACTGAAAATTAGGGGAAGACAATAAACAGAAAGCCCCATATGTTGTGGGGAAAAGGAAGAATAAACTGATGTGCTTACTGGCTTATCAAAATGTAGACTTCATTTACTTCAAGAACTGAGGTATTTTCTGTTTAGTTTAAACAGCACACAGAAGGTACTGTTAGGCAGATTTTTGAGCTATTTAAGCATAAACCTTTCATTTCTAAAAAATGATAAGTTTGCCAGGCATTAGAAATGGAGCTATAGTTCCATTTGTATTTCCTGGCTCTTCACACACTCTTAAAATATGCAGCAAGCAAAGGTGGGGAGAAAGAAAGGGAAGTGGGGAAAGGGAAATGTAAATAAATCTTAAAAATCCAACACATCAATATTGTTGATTTGGAAACAAAATGAAAAGCAAAACGAAAAAGGTCTAAACTCTGAAAACAGACTGCTAATCACAAAAAACAGGTTTCATGTGGGAGCTTCTTTCCTATTTTAACCCACTTTCCAACTTTTCACTGCTAGACTTCGGCAGAAAAGCGTGGTACCAGTTTTGCTCTTTCTTCCCTGGATTCTCGTATTTCTGTGCCAGGTCACACCGACAGGCAACTCTCAGATGTTCAGCAGAGTAAGTGAACATCTTAGCTCCTCTCCCCATGATCAGCAGCTGGTATTTCAAAATCTCATGGCTCAGGCTTTGTGACCCTAGTGCACAGAGAACTCATCTAATGGTGACAATTAAACCAGAAGTTTCTACCCCGCTTTTACACAAAATGAGACAGATCAAGAATGTTGCTCCCTGCGGGTGTTGCTCAGTATCATCTGGTCACCCCACATCTGCTGAGACAAATGAATTTCTAGTAAAAATCATGAAGATCAAAAATTTCTGCAAGTAGAACATTCCTAGAAGCGCAGAGATTGCTTTTGACCTTGAAAGGGAACTACTTAGAGAAGAATTATCGAAAATTCAGAAGTCAGGAAAGAGCCTGATTTGATGAAGCCATACATTTGAGAAGCTGACGACTTCACAAAATCAGGATTGGAATGTGTGTGCCCACACGAAGGGCTCAGTGGCAGCCTGCAGTGTGGGATTCCTGGGAAGCAAAGGTAATTCCACCTGAGGTGTGCTCAAGGCCAATTTACAGCGCTGTGTAAAGGACATATTCTATTTAACCGAAAATATGGTATGAAAAGCATTACCTTGCCTTATCCAAGGGACTTCTGAGCAATGATTTGTCTGCTTCTCCTCCAGTATTGAAATGAAAATGCCATCCTACCTAATTGCTTATTATCTTACCAGGACAGAAATTAGAATAACCTTCACATATGGCTTGTGTGCATATGCATGACACCCTTACTTGAATTTAAACCTTTTTGTAAAACTAACATGAAATTTACCTGTTTCACAACAATTGCTGTGAGAATGGAGTTCTGTTATCCTGTTTATGTAATCTTGATACAAATAATTAAAAAAACAAACCCTAACTTGATGCTTAAAAAGAACCAATTATTCAGAGACAGACCATCAGGCAAATCGAACTGTGGGAAACCTCTAAACTTTTGAAATAAGAGCAAGCTGAATCCTCCTTCAGGCAGCCTGCAGCTTGAAAGACTGGTGGGATAAACTGCCACCAGACTGGAAATGGCATAGAAAGAGCTGGAAAGTGAGATGCCAAGAGAAAAAAAAGGGACTTCACAAGGTGGAAAGAAAGGTTATGCTGGTGTTGGGGAAAGAGCAGGAGAAAATTTTGAAAATGTTTCTCTTGCATATGAGCCATAATGAGCTGGGTGTAAAGCTAAAGGGCCAAATTATGTATTATGAAAGTGTTCTAAATGAAGGAACATATGCGTTAACATATTTCAAGTGATATGTTTTAAAAACATTATCAAGCTTTTATGCACATGTTGCATCGTTCAGCTCCTAAATTTTGCTGCGAGATCTGTAGGAGGAGATATCCTGCTTGCTTTGATTCCCAGCCTTCACTTTGCGTGCTGCCTGAACACACTCCCAAATGTGCTTGGAGAACAAAATTAACCCCTGATGTGCAATCACACAACACAGTCACATGGTATCTGCTGGTTCAGTGAAACAAGGAGATCTATGGCCCATTACTACATCACCAGGTAACTCACCAAAGCTCAGAAAGAAAATACCCCAGAGATCTGAAAGCACAAAGGGTTGCAAATGTTAACCCAGTCCCAGTGTGCAGCTCCTTTTTTGCTCAGTGCAGCCTTGACCAAAGTACACGAAGGCAGGAGCATTCCCCTGCAAAAATATTGCTCAAGCCGATCCTAAAGCACACTGACACACACAACTGGTATTCATATCGAGCATTTCAGCATCAATTATGGAGATCAAGGGGTTTGTTTGATGAAACAACTTCAGGGGGCTGACAGGTATTTACTGTACAAGTCAAATAAAAGACATCTGAGAGCTGAAAGAGCACAAACCCACAGTGACAGTGGGGCAGGATGCAGGAATTGGCAACAAAATTTTACAGTGATTTGAAACCCAAAAAATGGTCATTAGGGATTTTAGGACAGAAATGACTGCACGAGAAAGCCACGCTCTAGCCTGAATGCCAGCCTTGCTTTGTCTCTAAATGGGCTTTCAAGATAGAAAATCTAATCTAATTTACAAAAAAATTTGAAGCTTACGTGCAGTGAATATGTTCAACCAGAGAAGTTGTGGTTGCAGCAACACAACACCATGAGATTATCAGTGCTAAGAAAGAATGGTCTGACAACTGAAAATGGGAAAAGAACTGGCAACAATGTTAAGACATCGGCCAATACTACAGAGAAAAGGGCCTCTGGCTCCTGTCCTATGAGTTTCTTTGCTAGCATTGGTGGAAGCAGAATGGGGATCTTATCTGTCCTCTTCATTTTCCGAAGATTTTGTTTTTCTTATGAGTAGGAAATTTAAGCGGGTATGTGGGTGAAAGTAAGAACTCATGAAAATAAACATGAAACAAACTGAATGTGTCTGTGGTTTAATCCTATGCAGCAGAGCCTAAAAGAAGTGACACCGCACAGCGCTGCTCTGCCACCCCTCTCCCAAAGCAGCACCGATTGCCACTGCTAGGGCAGGACTTCTCTTTGGCACTTGGAGAAAGCTTCCCCTCTCCGTGGGGTGCCATTTCTACCACGATCCCAAACACGTTCAGACAACCTTTCCCACTGGGCTGCCAAGAAGATGCAGAGGTGCTTATTAACCACACACACGATTTACAGGGAAGTTTTAGCAGCCAGCTCAAGACCATGTGCTTCTTCATCAGACTTGTGGCAGACTAGACATCACCTACTGCCTCCTGCTTGCAATGGCATGGTATTTATTGCTCCAAAGTGCTGGTACCCAGACATCAGGATCCCCTACAAGCTCCAGTTTAACATCCAGTCTATGCACCTCTTTGGTGCTGGGTTGGGAGCGCCCCTCCAGCCTGCTGTCACCAACACCTTCAAGCTACAATACCACTCCCTAGATCTGCCACTCAGTGCACAACTCCAGGGGTTTCCACTGGCAAAGAGCATCCACCCACCCGAGAAGACACGACAAACTTTGCTCTTCACCAAAAAACTTCAAAGGGTTTTTCATTCAGATGGCTGAATAGCTCAAAGCAGCTAAAACTACTGCTGTGACAGTGTTACCTGTTAATCGTGTACCCACTGATAGAATCTCTCCTTACAGTTATATATGTCCTCTCTTTAAGAAGCAGCCAGTTTCAGTAAAACATCATTAATATAATTAATATATTTCATTACCTTTGTTCTGCTTCAGTTATTTTTCAACGAAAAAGCTGAAGAATTTCAATAGCTAGGGGAAGAACTAATGTCACCTTGAATACGGAGTTTCTTCATTATGATTCCTGAATTTGATTTCCAGCATGGAAGTAGAATGTATTTGTCAGGATAATGGCAAAAATGGAAACAATAGGAAGCCTTTGTTATTTTAAATAGTTAAGTTGTTACACAATATGATGGACTTCTTCTGTTGTACCTTAATGGATAGTAGCACAATCAATAAATGGCTGTAACAATTTCATTCTGCTTCACCTGCTGTAATTGAAAAATAACTCAAGCAGAACTTTGCAGTAGTTTGTGATGTATATTTTTTTCTTCTGCCCTCCCCTCTCTTTTTTTTTTTTTTTTGATTAAGATAAAGATTATACTTTAGTGATTGGAGTAGATGTAATTGTTATTATAAACACCTTTCAACAAGCTGTTCTACCCTGAGAACAATCCTGCAAGGCTACAATAGAACGAATGAAATCAAGGGGAAAAAACATGGATCTGAGTGGCATGAACAAGAATGTCATTGGTAAAGAGAGACAATAGGAAGGAATGAGGTGCTGCCATTCCCTGCCTAGGGCTGTTCAGGCTAGAATGGACACCACTTCTTCTCTTAGAAGCTGACTAACAGAAAACTATTGAACTAAAGTCTATCAGTTCTGTTTGTGAAAAATTTGAAGCAACTCTAGTAATTCCAGGCAGACAGTTTTTGAGTTGGGAATCCATGGGGGAGAGAGTTGCATTTTTGCCCAGGTGAAGCATTAAGACACATGTACTGCAATCACATCTAACTAAGTGTGTAAAAGAACTTTGTAAGACAACTCCAAGTGGTGATGCAGTAATCACAAAAAGAAGGTCTACAAACTCTGGAAATTTGGAACGGAAGTTATATTTAAAAGCGGTTATGAAAACAATTAAAAAAGCACTCAGCCCACCACATAGACTTTAAATGCATAGGAAAGATTAAAACCATAGTAAAAATATCTTTTGTTTTATAAAAAGTGTAAAGTAACTTAGGACTACAATCATGTCAAATTTGCAAAGTAGGAGCTCCAAAATCTCCTGTCTGGTACAACAAACATGACAAAACAAATCCAAGAGCTGACTTTTCGTGTGTTACAAGGGGTTGCTAATCATAGAATGGATAATAATCATCTAGTTCCAACCCTTACAATATTGGTGATAAGAGAGAAGAGGTTCCATTTACTCTTTTGATTACTTGGCAGTGTGATGGGTTTGTTTTTGGTTTTGTTTTCTTATAAACAAACACTGCTGCTCTATATTTTGTACTAAAGAAAAGAGAGATAAAGAAATATGACCTAAGCTTGGAACAAACAGATATGTGATAGTTTTATGTTCCTACGGATTTTTTTCACCACCAGCCTGAGAAAGTTCTGCCTCCCACAAACGAGTTTTCCTGCCAATACAAAGAGTAGGTTTTGTTGTGTGAAGAGACTGCCACTGTGGACCTCCTGCAAAGTAAGGGGCAGTGTTTGAATTTAAAAGTTTCCAGGTATGACCCTTCATTTGATGTCTGGCAGCTTTGTTTGGAACAAACAATAGCGACAGTTGTTATATTTTAGTATTTCACACAGCAACCGTCAGTCACATAAGGTCTTCAGAGATGAAATGATTTGCTGTGTCGTGACCTCAAAGCTTCTAATGAGCAAGTTTGAGCTGAAGTAGCCAATGAAAATATTTCAGTGATATTGTAATGAACCGTAATGTTAAAAAATTGCAAAGTTGTCAGCTGTTAACTGATACAGTCAACTCCTATAGTAAACTTTAAGATTTGAATTCCAAAGAAAACACAAATGTTTTCTGTCACATTTGTCAAGCATCAAAGCTGTTTGTTTATACAGTTTCCCCTCCTATTTAAAGAATACTTGGAGAAAAATAATCCACTTAAAAAACCCCTTCCAACTTAAAGCCTTCTCTTTGGGCACTTCAGTCCACAGCAGTCTCATTTTCTGGGTTCCCTCACTGCTCACTTCTCTCTAATTAGAGCCAAGAGAATAGATCACAGCAAGTAACTTACTCAACAAATTTAGCTTCTTTTCTGCTCTCCAAATGTCTGCAAGCAGATTGCAATTTCCTCAAAACTGTTCATTATTCAAATTTACTGTATATATTTTTTCTCCCTCTGAGTATTTCTCTATGGATTGATCAAGAACAGTTTGCTTTAAGTATTCTGTATTCAAAATCCCAGCTGCCTTCAGTAGTTGTGATTAAATATAGAAGTCATGTGATATCATCCCTGCTTCTCAAATGCAAAAGCATAACTCTTTTTTAGACCCCAATTTGGCAAAGAATTTAAGCATGTGCCTAAAATTAAGCCTAAACGTTCTGCACCACAGAGATGAGACTATTTACCTCATTAAAGTTTAACATGCTTTTGAGCACTTTCTTGAATCCAAGCCAAACAATATCTCCTCCCCCCAAACAACACAAGGAATTTTACTCATTTACTTGGATTATTTTTTCCCCAAGCTCCAATCTTTTACAAAGCATTTAATATATAGGACACTGCTAAGTTCATGATTTGCCTTCACGGAGTCTCTCTCCCAGCCACAACTGTGCTAGTTGCAATGATTTCCCCAGTTTGGGAACTGTTTTAACTGAATACCATTCTTAATTATATGACAAGGCTAAGAACACATTATATTTAGCATTGGTATGCACAGAAGTACAGTCCATATAAGAAGCCAATACCCACCTGGTATTTCACAGCAAATTCAGACGGAACCATCAGAGGGCCCTACTGCTCAAATCCCACCAGGGCAACCACTTGAAAAATCAGGTGGAAGTTATTTCTGTTCTGATGGATAGCAGCAGGTCTCCAAGAGGTTACAGGGGAGCCCATTTCATAAAGTTTAACACCTTCACGATGTGAGAGCTCACACATTTCCTCCCATACGTCTGCACCGGGAGATCAGCGTGTTCCAAGTGGCCTGAGGTGTGAACCTGTCTCCTATCCCATGGCAACAATGTTTTCAATTGCTTAATAGCAAGTAAGACTTGCCTAGAAGAAGGAAACAAACCAACAAACAAAACAAAAAATGCCAACAAACCCCCGGCCTTCCAGAAAGAGAATTAACAACTGGGAAAGCAAGGGTTTTACTATTAACTTGACTGCCTGTCAATGAGGAGTTCTGGCAGGGCTTTACCCAAGCTATTCATCAGCAGGCTTGGGGCTGTGCCATAACACACCTCCTAAAAGTTTCTCCTGGAACACTTTAACAGTTGTTCACTAAGAGGCTGCAGGAACGTTATGTCAAGGCTATATCCAGATTAGGACCCATCAAAACATCCCACACAAAGATGTCATTGTTCACATGGAATAAATATAGGAATACAAGTTTACAGGTAAGAGAAGCATTTGGGATTAGTTGTAGCTCAGATGTGTTGTGTTCAGCTTAAGGAAGAGCATCCCAGTGAAGCCCAGAGGGTGCAGACATCCTTACATCCAGGACCAGGAGAATGGCAAGGATGAGAAAACAGCGATTTGAAGAGCACAGGTCTGGACTGCAAGGAATTTTCCAAATCTTGACCTAATTCTGGCAAAAAGTAATCAAACTTTTTGTCCCCAGTCACCTGCTAATCTAGTAGTTCAACCCATTCTGGCTGAAGAGAGCTAATTGCAAATTTAGATTAAAACCAAAAGTTGTCGAGTTAGCAACAGCTCTGGTGTGGCATATACACTTGGAAGACTGAAAGGAAGACCTGGCAGGGGAGAGTAGAGGCCAATGAGAGAGATTTTCCTGTTAAAGTGTTTTTTTCATGACTTGCAAGAGCAAAAGATCCCACAAGAAGCCAGACTAGTGGAATGCTTTGAAGAGACAGGTTATATCTAAGCAAAGCCCAAGTGGTCCAAAGTATAAGCATCAGTGTATTCTGGGCCCAACACTGTGTATATTTATTTTTAAATAATGTGTATACTCCTGGAGGGGTTTTGTAACACCTAATGCACCATGGTGTGCGTGACAGATGCACAGACTCTTCCTGATTTCATGTTGGTTTTATATATTCATTTCCAAAGAAGATCATGCTCTGACCAACGTACATCCTGCCAAAATAGCAGTTGATTCTCTCTGACTCAGGGCAAGTTGTACACGCAACAGGAATTCTGAGGGTTTATGCCAGATATTATATGGGAAAAAGCTGACTGTGTGTTTTGAAATGGGCTGTATAGCTCATGGCAAGCAATTTCCCTCAAAAGTGCAAGGTTCCACAAAATAGATGTGAAGCAAAGTGCAAAAATATCTCTGATTTTTTTCTCATACCTCGTGCTGCAAGTGAGACATGCCCATCATTCAACACGTCTCACATCTGGTCTTTCAGGTGCTGTCACTGTGAGCAGGAAGAGCAATGACTGTAGGATTTACTTGGAGGGGAGGTTGAAAAGTGACTCAAAACAAAAAAATCACTGACCTAGAACGAATGACAAAAAATCCTAACCCAAAACAATCTTTAAAGACAGATAGACCCTGGAGTCATTCAGCTCTTGGCCTTGGGGGCAGTGTGCAAACCCTGTTATGCAGGATGCTTCTCACTGCATGGACCAGTGTGTCCAAGCTTATCATATCCAGCACAACTTACCCGGGCCTGGCATTTGATGCATGTGCTGAGACTAATTTGAAAGAGATGTCTCATGTCACTGTCTCAGACTCTGAGTTCAAATGAGCACTAATTTCCCAACGTATGCTTAAATAAACACACACATAACACAAATAGGACTTGCAAGCTCATTTAAAAATAAATTAGTGCATTCAGTGGATGACCAGGAGAGGGTGTCTTCAATGCCTTTCAGCAGTTCTATGAGCAACCCAGACATTTAGCAAGAAATGCAAAGCTGAAACAGAAATTCCCATCTGTTGGGAGGTTTGAATCTATCAGTAGGTAAACAGACAGTTTCAAGGTAATAATTTAATGGGGGAGGGGGGGAGAAAAACAAGTTATTTTTAAGTAACTATGAAAGAACAAGAATGCCCAGACTAAAAAGCTCACATCTCATCATTCCTTTGAGGATGTGGAAGGGTACGGTAATGCCGGGTGGTGCTAAGCAGACTGTGTCGCACCAGGCGCCGTCGCTGTAGTGTGAAATGCAGATTCTGATTATGCTGTCAGTTCTGATTCGAGCTTTTTCTGTAGCCTGTATTTCTAGAGCTCAAAAATATTTATATAGCATCCATTTATGTCGCACCTTACATCCCACAGAATTCCAGAGTGCGAGCCAAACTGATAGATCAGCTCTGTGTGGGGATTGCTTCACCCACCACTGAAAGGCAGCAGCTGTGGAACTGCACATGGCAATCCAACAGACCTTTGGAAGAGAGGGAACAGCGCCGAGCTGCATGTGATGGGAAAGGATGGAGACCAGCCCAAATGCCACTGCTTAGGCAGTGGCCAGCACCCCGAGGAGGTGGCTGAGCAGCATTGCTGCATTAACGTGCTCCAGACCAGTTTAATAATCTGCAGATAACTTGCAGATTTTGAGGATAGTACCTTAATTTATCTTCCAGTGCCTTTTCATCTCTAGCCTGTAATTCCTACGTATTTTGGAACAGTTGTGATCAAGTGCACGTGTCTCTTCAAAGCAAGAACTAATGATACAGCAGATTTTATCCGCTGGAAGGCACAGTTTCTAAAATCCATTTTGGTGAAACCTTTGGCAGCTAGAGGTCAGACTGCTTTAATTGTACATCAGCAGAGAACAAAAGGACTAATAAATAGATTCACACCTGAAAAGGCCACAAAAAAAAAAAAGGGGGAGAAAATGCAAGTGTGAAGCAGTAAATTTTTTAATGCTTATCAGCTGCAGAAAGGTATCCACATAATAGACTTCACAGGACAAATTTATGATTCTGTAAATGTTCCCTTCATTTAAATCAGCATCCCAGTGACTTGATATCTGCAAATCACCCTAAAATCCTGATGGGCTGAAATACTAAATGCCACAATGGACCATCTCATGTTCATTCTTCCTGGTAAACAGGGAGGAGGATCTATCATAATGACACTGAGGCCTTTTTGAGGAGCCCAAGGTCTGGCAATTATGCATATTAGGCTTAGTGTTTAAGTCCAATAATGGGGCTTTAGTGATGGATGGATCATCCCTTCCTGTACTTCTAAGATGCTTGCGATAGCTGAATTGTCCCCAAGTGGCACCCATAAATTTTGGCCTTTCAGAAAAGCCCACATATTGTGTAGGTATCACCCAAAGCCCTCATTAGTTAGACTGTGACCTTTGGTGCGTAACTATCAGGCAAAAGCCTGGGAAAGGCCTGTGTTCGATTAGCACTGCAATTTGTTCATTAAATCCTGACAGGAATTTGCAAGTGTCAAAGACAATTCTGTTATGAAAAGGTCAAGATCTAAAAGGCGGGGAGAGAGGACATCACTCTCAGAAATTCTGCCCCAGCAGAAGTAACCACCACCAGATTTGTCAGCCACCTTGTTCTGGGTACCAGGAGCCAGGAGCAGGTAAATCGCAATTTCACATAATTCATCTTCACAGGAGTTAAATCACTTCAGGATAAAAATGGGTTTTCTGCTTTTTTACTTAAAATTATGGAAATTGTTTCTGACAGCAAATTGCTCCTAATTAATTTACGGTCTCTGCTGGGAAAACGCACTGTACTGTTGATTTCTACCTTCTACAGACTTAATTATTAAAAAAGCAAAATTTTCCTAAATATTAACTTCTGTGCTGCCAGAATTAAGAGTTATAAGAGCTGCAAGGGAGGCTGGGTCTGGCGTGCAAGCAGTCTGAGGTTACACAGCACACTCACAGATAAATGATCCCCTCCAGTATCGCCCTGGTAATATAAGGAGGATTATAGCCATTTTAGAAGACTCGATTTTGTTTCATTTTGGAAAAAAGTCAAGCTTCTACAATTGCAACATTGGCTGTCACACCATTAAGCTGCCCTGTACCTCTGGCATCACTCCACCGTTGCCTTGGATGAACTGAGACCTGCTGTGGATGATGGACATCCAACACTGGTTTATCCTTAGCTTTTGGTTCTCCTCTCCCCTACCTGAGGCTGTGAAGTTGTTTGCAGCGCTATAAATACTTCTGTGATGACAAGTTGTCATGCTACTAATATGGCAAGGGGGAAAAGTGACTGTGCTGAGAAGTCCAGGTCCTCAAATTTGTGGAACCTCTGTGGCAGAGCAAAGGGGACTAGATGGAAAAAATGGACAGCTACGGGCTCACGGTCAGATGAAAGGTAGACTGAAGGAATATGAATTTCACTGCTGTACCTCACAAGAGGAGCTGTGGAGGAGAGAACCGTTACTACTTTGAGGAAAATGGATTAAGGGCTGGGGACTGCAAACAGTCAACAAAGAGGAAAGAAACGGATTGCAAAACCTCTGTATTGAAATTAGGACAGTTGAGAGTGAGAGGTGAATGGTCAAGATCGGAGCTAGGCTGCTAGTATTTAAGGAGAGAAAAAAGAGAAGAAAAGCTCCCTTTTAAGCCACATACCATTTCCAGTGCAGCCTACCTGCTCCCCCAGGACACAATAGAATGGCCTTGGTACAGAGGTCTGAGAGAGGCACTGAATGTCTCCTTACACACAAGGATGGAATTCTCTCCTCTCTGATGTTTTCACCTTTGCCATCCAAATTCCAGCTGGGCCTCAGTGCCAAACTTCCTCATGGCAGCACAGAGGTGTAACACGCCCTGTGACCCATTCCCCCCTGTTATTTTCTTGAGACACAGGCCATGCAGTTACACTCTTTATTGGAATTCAAAACTTGTAGTTATCTCTCTGGCAGCTGATGATAAAACCTTTGATAGTGCATACTGGCACTGGAAAATTGTCAAAAGACCTACTGTACAAGCACAGAAAATTTGACCCACTTTTGTAATACTGCGAGGGTCAGAGTCTTACATTAAATCCAGTGGGAAAGTTTGGCACAAGCCCATTTGATCCATGATATTTAGTTCCACGAGTCGGATTTACTCAGCTGCTGTTGTTCTCTAAGCTGTCCCTGCTGAATGATTCCCATCACTTTCTGCGTGAAAGAAAGTAGCAGCAGATCACAGAAGAATCTAGAAAATGTTGTTCTAATATTTTTTACATCACTCCTTGGCTGACAGCTATGACATTTAAGAGAAGAGAAGGATTGGTGAACGAGGATTCACGGTGCTCTTGGTTACCATCAGGGAAACAGCAGCATCGGCACATAAGGGATGTGCATATTATTAAAGTACAAACAAATACACTCAAGCCTGATACACTTTAAACCTGAGACTACAGGAAAAGGGGCATTGTTTCCATCAGAGCAAACATTTCATATTATCACAGAGGAAAAGAACAGTGGAATTTGAGAGTCTGAGGGCAAACAAACACACCCTGCAAGAATTTGCACAACTATTAAAAAACCAACCAAACAAAAAAACCTCCCACCAAACAATTGAAAAAAAAAACCAAACAAAAAAAACCCCAAACCAAAACAAACCATCACCCCAAACCCAAGCAATGAAAGGCCAGGAGAACACAAATTAAGGCTGTGGCTAATAGAGAGCTACACAGGCACACGATTAAGCATGCAAGGCAACCTTAACTCAACCCTTTCAGTAAGAATTTGAAAACCAGTCAAAATAAAAGAGAATTGTTAGAAATCAGGACATGAAGGATTACTGTGAAAAAAAATGCAAACCTCATAAAATATTAATATAAAATTGGTAACCCAGTAATCTCCATTCCTTCCTTTGTTTCTTATAAACAGATACTATTCCAATTTGTTTGGTCTAAGGAGAGTTTTCAACTTGCGGTAGTAGTTTTTCTTAAAAATGTCAACCAGTGATCAATACGGCTTCCTACCCACAAAACATTTAAACATGTACCTCGATTAGACTTGTAAATAGAATTTATGACGTTTATGAAGATATGTTTGATGTTCTTCCCTGTCTCACAAAGCAAGCAAACACCACAATCTGAGGTCATCTCAGAAAATTACAACCTACGTGTGCAGTCAGCTGGGGCTGAAATGTTACTTGAGCTCGCTGCTGCCATTAGAGAAAACACCTGAACTGAATGACAATAGTGCCTTGTACCGGGAGTTCAGCTTGAAAGGGAGCACTACTGAGTTTGGGGTTTAAGAAGATAAGAAGTTAATAATTACAGAATGCAACATATCATTTTGGAGAGACTTAAGGGAAATTCCCTTCTTGATAAAGGGAAATTTACTGTTTCTATGGATAAAAAGCAGGATGAGCAAATGATTCACTAAAGATAATAACTGAAAAAGACGTCAATTATAGCTAATGTGCTACCTCATCAGGTGGGGAAAACTAAAAATTTAACATTCAATAGATTACTTCAACCTCAAAACAGGCCCCCTTTATCCCGAGGGCATTCCCCAGGAGGCATGCAGAATTATACTGGGAGTTTTTATTGACAGGCTCAGAGAGTGACCCTGGCAGGAACAGTCAACAAGAGAAAAGAGCAAGTAAAACTCTTGACTACTGCAATGCCTGTGATGTGGGACTGACCCGAAGGACATCTGGCAGCTTCAGCTGGTGCAGGAGGTGGCTGCCTGCCACAGAGGATGAGTAAATGGACAAGAGCATATTGCACCTGCTCTTGGGCTCCTGCTGACTGCCAATCTCATTCCAGGTGCAAACTGAAGTGCTGGTTATTAACTATGAAGTCCTTGGTGATACAGCAACTCAGCGACCTCAGCACGTCAAACGCAATGGCTCGATTTTCCTGTGATCGTTATGCAGGACAAAACTACTGACCTAAATGAAATGTTCCTTGATCACCAACCATCCCAAGTGCCCAGTATCCCCAGTGCCAGACTTCTGGCATGAGGCTCCTGGTGAAGGTCTGGGGGCACTGGACACAGTGCTCCATCTAATGCTCCATCGGAACGTGGACATCCTTCCGGCCAGCATCCTTAGGTGAGGCATCCTGGATCTGGCTCTTCAGTGACAGCACTAGTGATTCCCTCAGGAATCTTCTTTGGAAAAATCAAATGTTTTCTCATGAAAAATTCAGCAAGAGTAACAGATCTATGGGTAAAGCAGATTGTGTTGAGGATTGACTATTTATTTAGAGTTAAGGTTTTGCCTTTCACTTAATGTCATGACAGTTGAATGCTCCTGTGGTGGGCACCTTATAAATGTCTGCAACTCTAAAAATGCACTGGGTAAGGTGGAGCAAAAATCTTTAGAAAAAGGGAAGTGGAAAGAGCAGAAACATCCTTCTGTGGCACAGTTTGCTGGGTAGAGGTCCAGGACAGAGGCCATGACTCAAAGAGTCTGTTCCTGAGAGTGACGCTAAATGTCATCGTAGGAGTCACGTATCTCTGCCTGTTAATGGCAAGAGATGAAAAACCCTGATTCTTACATAAAGACTGAGATTATTAAGTGACAAGTTACAAAGCATACTGCTAATATTACCACCATTAGCATTTGTGAATAACCAACTTTAACATGAAAAGATTTCCAACAACCCAAATCCCAAGTGTCAAAACAGCAAGTCATTTTACAGACAGAAGAGAACAACCATCAAGTCTTCTTCATGCTCAAAAGGGAAACAAGCATCAGGCTTGCAGAATATTCCCTGCTCTTCTAAACGCTTTCTCCATGAGAGGTAAGGTGACATGCTGGTCAGTCATCTCTCCTTTGCCACTATGGTATAGCTCTATATATGAACTTCTAAGTCCTGAATTCTAGTGGGAGCATAAGGTTTCACTGTTCTGTCCTGCAGGTACAGTGACTGAAGATGGAACTCTCCATGGTTATTTAACTAAAATATCCTAAAATAAAGTGTTATGCTACCAAGTTCACTAACTTAGTCAAAATTTTTCAAATGCGGATCTTTATTATTTGCTAACAAAAGGAACATTTAACAATAGTTAACATTGTAGAGAAATTATTGAAGCGTATTGCTCTTGGCCAGCACAAATGCTCCAGGACAGTGTCAGCTTGGCAGAGGTCAGCAATAACATTCCTACTTGAATTTGTCCTGACTATTTAGACAGATTAAGGAAAACCGTATCTCCTTTTTT
This sequence comes from Sclerurus mexicanus, assembly GCA_013396755.1. Lineage (NCBI taxonomy): Eukaryota > Metazoa > Chordata > Aves > Passeriformes > Furnariidae > Sclerurus > Sclerurus mexicanus. The sequence goes on along the minus strand of VWZF01002284.1, from coordinate 688,821 downwards.
TTTTTTTCTGGAGTATGCATATTTACCAGCAACTCCTGAACTTGTTGGGCAATTTCAAGCTATTAAACAAAGGGTAGTAGCCTGCAAAATCAGAGGTTCCTTCACTTTTAATGAAAACAGGCAGACCATTCAAGGAGAGAGAGACCATTAAAATGTCTTCATCAGCTGAAAATGTGTAATATGAGCTCACTACTTATTAAAGATCAGGAAACTTGCAGGAAGGCATTATTAATCTTTCTGCTAAGAGAACTGCTTATTGTAAAGGGGTACTTGGTACTGCTGTGCTTCCAAGATATAAGATGACAAATTCATTAAATGTCAAAGTAACTGTTTACACATCAGAAATGGAGCAGACAGGGCACTAACAGAGCTCTTTGTGTGCCTTAGGTAAGCTGCTTTCTCTCCAAACACCCATCCTGCACAGCTGAATTCCTTGTGCTTGTTTGTGGGTCAGAAGATAGCACATCTAGAGGATGAAGAGCAAATCTTGGGCAAGCAAAGCAGAGCCAGGCAAAATGCAGAGTCTCTGCCAGAAAGCTTTTTACACAGACCTCACATGCCTCTGCTGGAAAGGAGGAGAGAGCTTTGCATCTGGCCAGTGCAGCTGCCAAAGCCACCCCAAGAGTGATAGGGAAAAACATAGAGGAGGAATGCCAAGGGCAGCACAAACATCTCTGCCAGCATGAGAACGTGATGCCAAGTGAAGAGCGCGATTGCATGCCTCCACCTTGAATATGGCATGCCTTTTTAATAAAGGAAATTTGGACGAAGGAACAACTTGCCTGGGCACATTTTTTTACATGTTTTTAGACTATGTAAAAGGAATAAATGACCAAAACACTTGTGTCTGCACCTATAGCAAGCCCAGTGGTAGTGTGAAAGCTGCCAGCATAACTAAATGAAATCTGCATTGATGCCAACCACAATCCTCAACTGAGCAAAATATTGCAGAGCTTGGCAGCTGGGGTCTCTGATTGCCATTCAAACAGGTGGGGATGAGTACAAATGAGACCTTAGTATCTGGTGATCCCAGAGCCAAAGAATCAATGGATTGAAATGATAATGCCAGAGATTGCAGAAAACAGTAAAGAGAAAAAAAAATGGACAAGAATGAAGCTAAACTAGGACATGAATATCCATCCACCTTGCATCTCTCACCAGCGAAATGGTAAAACCATAGTGTATTTCCTATCTGTATTTAGGTCATGGGCTTTTTAAGGCATAAAAGCACATTAGTATTAGAATAGCTTCTAAACCAGATGAAGCACATTAACTCTGCAATTCACTGAAGATACGACATCAATGTTGTCATGTCTTCATTTGTAAAAATCCAGATTATTCCTTCCTTTGATCCCTGAAAAACAAGCCTCAGATGCCTTTGAGAAAATATTCTCATCAATATCGCAGTACTTACAGAGCAGTCTGCTTGCAGGGAGGGAAAGGACTAAAACTGGAAAATGAAACACTTGAACTGCAGCCTTCCACTATTTCCTCTAAAACAAAGGAATATGGGAGGGGTGTACAGTCCACAGGGGTTAGCAATAAATGAGACAACTTTTACCTTCGGGTCTGCCATTACATCAGAGCCCAGGTTGGTGGTGAATGAAAGTCGTGTCCATCTCTGGGCTGTTTGCTGGCAGAGAAGTTTAGCAAATGAATTTGTGGCACCAGTCCCATTCCTGGCTGTCACAATTGACACTAATTAACACCCTTGCTGACAGCCTTGGGGGAGAAGGCCAGGGGCTGAATGGGCACAAAGGCTGGATTGCCCTCTTCCTCCTCCAGCTTGTCTCCTTCAGGGGAGGAGTGGAGGCACACTGGGACACAGCTTGGCCTACCAGGGCCTGGCTCTGTCTATTCTGGACATGAACACACCAAACTCCACTGCTGGAAATTTCTGGTCTACCTGGCTCTCTGCAAAGCCATTCAAAAATAAGAGAAGAAACAGAAGGCACGTTTTACAAACCAAGCCTAGAGAAGACATTACAAAGCTAGCCATAATTTAATCATTTGTCAGCATTCAGCATACTCTCCATTAAAATTCAAAGAATAACTCAGACCCCAAAAGAATTATGGAGAAGAAGTATGGTTTATGTAATGTTATTTCTACTTCTTATGCATAGGAGCATCTTTCTTCTAACACCGTGCTAGAAGTGTTAGGTTACCCTGTCAAATTTTTCGAGTCTGCCACTGAGAAGAAAAGACCAATGCTGTGATGAAACAAGAAATGTTCTGAGACATTTTTAATGCCCCAGCTTTTTCAGAAGACAGTGACTTTGGTGTGTCATTGAATAAGGTCTTCACACTCTAAAAGCTGATATCTAGCGTGTAAAAGTCTAGAGCCCTTACCCAAACAAAGAATAACCCTGGAAGTTGGACCTTGTTTATACGAACTAGCAAATGACTGCTACCAAGTGAGAAGCCATACAAACAAATCTGCTAAACAGAGTAGTATTGCTGGGGTAAATCAATCTCTCATTTGGCTTTACTTCAGGCTTCTATCAACGAGATTGCCTCCTTACAGACCATTTAGGGAATCAAGGCTAAACAGATGAGTGAATAACACTGCATTAAACAAAACGCTTTTTGTTGTATGCAATCCACTCCCTGGTCAAATTTTTGACTGTTTCCCCATTGTACCTTCACACTGTTCAGTAAGAAGTCATACAAGTTTAAAGGGAGCAGAGAAAAAAAGTGCTTCATAAAAAGGAAACCTCTAAAAATAATTCACACAAAAGAAACCAAAAAATCCATAAAAGATAATATCAACAATACTTATCAAATCCTCCTTGAAGTGAGATCAATTGATTACTGCAAGTTCCTCAAAAGCAAAGCATTATCACGAGAGGAATAGACTGGTAACCGCTAACCTACTGCCTCGTTTCCAGCACCAATCCATGACAATTGTCTCCCAAGAAGAAAAATGCATTTGGCAACGGAGTGTTGTAGTGTGCTGGGACACTGCGTATCGAGCCCTGATGCACCAAATGCGACAATTCTTCATGGTTTTCCTCCTAGCCTATAGAAAATCTAGCGTATAAAAGTGCAATATTAATTCAAATCAGAAAACTGGGGGCAAAAAAACCCACTTAGAATCTTGTTTTGCCAGTTTTAAGAGGGGAGACTGCTTCTAGATGCTCAAGGACCCACCCGCAACAGGCTGTCACCATACACGACATGCAGCCTGAGCAGACACTGCAGTCACTTATACACCAACAGTTCTCACGGCAGGCTGGAGCCTTAAATATTGCATGCAACTTGCAAGGCTTGAAGCCAAATTGCAGGGTAGCAATCTGTGAATTCTTAGAAGGCTAGTGAGCTTGTAATTCTTGTATCATTTGTCCGTTCTGATTACTATTGGCCCTTTTAAAATGGTAAAATATACTTTCAGGTAAAAAATAAAAAAAAAAAGAAAAGAGGACATGAGCTCATATTCCATTAACAGAAGTATTAATAGCATTTCTGAATGGTTTCACATGTGAATACCGACATCATTTTGTTTGTCAAGTGCAGAAGTCTAACCTTCCAGCAAGAAAGATAGCAACTACTAAATACTGTTCAAAAGATAAAACAGCAAATACCTAAATGCTTGCCTTTCCACGATGCATTATAACAGCTGTTATTTTACTTTGTTAACAGCACTTTTTCTCTCACTAAATTAAACAATACCAAAACCAATTCAAATTGAGTGCAGTTTTGTGGTGCCCTGAGTTAAAAAGAATTTGGGAGAAACATGTTCAACAACTAGTAAGTTAATGAAACATTTCTTTCCTCCATATGACATCCAAAGCCTTTTAAGTTTTGAAGCCAGTCTCCCGAGTATCTGCACTCCTCATGCTTTGGTTCACAACACAGAGCAATCCTGGAGCACACAAAATGGATTCCCCTTGGATGAAATGAAATTAGAAGATGTGCTCCAAGTGCTCCAACAGGCATTCAAGCCACAGGAGCGGACTAGAGCTGGTCCAACGTAAAAACCTGAGGAATGCACAGAATCGGTATGATATGTCATCAGTGACAAATGTTGTGCTCCAAAAATCCACTTCTGTCAGTCCATACAATTTGCTTATCTAAACACAGCTTGAGCAACAGCAGCTGGGATTAGATCCGAGTATTTATCTCAATTGTCTCCACTCCAGAGCTTCTTTGCATGCTCAAAGTAAATGTTTTCAGATATTTTAGTTGCATGGGGCAAAGAGGAATGAACATTTTGGTACTTTTCACTTCTTGTTGCAGTGACATAAGTAGTGGCTGATGGGAAATAAAACAAATACTGCAGATTGTTTTGATTCCTGTCAAGGCTGTTATTACACTCCTTACATATGACTTTTTTTTTTTTTAAAAAAAAACCCCTTTGCAAAATAACATGTTTACTGCTTCACATTCCTGTTGTCAAATAGTCCAGAGTATCTCAACGTTCTCCCTGTCACATTCCAGAGTATGGCAGAGCATGGATCAAAATGATTTTCTGGGTTTCTGAGCTGAGAAAAAACCTGGATCCCCACAGCTCTTAGTCTTTGGGACAATCCTGAATCCTTGAATTCTGCAGTTGCTCTTCATACCCACTCTACGGATGTACAGGAAAAGACCAGGTTTTTTATTGCATTTGCAATAGAAAAAGGCTCTATGTGTACCTTTTAAAGTCTCCCAGGCACAGAGACATTCAGTACCTTGCCTTAATTGTTTTGAATCTGGAAGTTAAATCCTATTACCCCCACCACAACTTGAATAGGAACTCCTAAGGAATGCTCTTATTTGTCAAGTTGGCTGGGCGAGGAGAGCAGTATCCTTACAGGGATTCTAAATCAATCCTACTCCAGGAGGTAACTGCCACTACTAATAAGGATTTTGTTTGCAATTTGCTGTACGTTTCCTCAGGATGTCACTTTGCTCATCAAGCGAGCCTGCAGGCACTCACTTCACTCCAAATAATATAAAGCCATTAAATTCTTCCCCTGCTTACAGGGAACCACAAACTTCCAACCACCCAGACAGACAGGTATGTGGCAAAGTAACCTTCAACTCCATGCAAGCTATTTTTCTTCTGTGTTATTAGTTTAGTGATGCAAGCTCCCTACTTCTAGTTTGATCTTTAACTTTTGTGAGACACTGTCAGAGTTCCACGTCTGCGATAGGAGTACTATGGGTTTGCCTCAGAAGTAGGTCTGCTCTGTTTGCTCTTTATTCTGCATGCTTCCAGCAGCTCTTTCTTTTCTGGGACATTGCAATGTAGCCCAAAATTTTGCAGGGGTAGTTCATTGACAATGGACACTTTGTTCAAAGTGGAAGAGGAGGAAAGGGAAACAGAAATGTCATTTTTGGTAGACTGCTCAATGCTATGTCTGATCCAGCCATTTTGGGGTTTAGAAGTATCTTCTCATTTGTCCATGTAGCACTATTAACTTCACAGCACTTCAGCAGCCAAATTCTTATGCTTTACTCCCATGTACTCTTGTCTACATCTCTCTTGCTTAACACAGCATGAAATATTTTTACTGGTTTACAGGGTGTAATTGGTCACCTAGAAATTAGGAAAAATGTGCTATTTGGGAGCTGACTTGTGAGTTCTGCTCATGTGTTGATACTACACATACTCTATTCTAAAACTTCACATATTCTATTAAACTCTCCCTTTTAGCTTTTCTAACTGTATTGCTCCCCACTAGTATAATTCTTCACCCTGGTAATACTCAGATGTGTTTATCTCCTCTGACTAAAGGGCAGACCTTCCCAGAAATCCATCTCTGATGCTCTGCCCGTTTTGACAGCGCCTGAGCATTATACAGAGATTCAGAGCAAAACAAAGCCGTAAATTATTTACCTACTTGAATCTAAACCCAGGCACGCAATGATTTCATCCCTCCATAGTAAGCAAGTTCATATCATTTCAGCCAGCCTTGGAGAACACCAGTCCAGCTCACGTACCATGCAGTGCAGTTAATATTACTGTAAATACGGGGCTTTATAGTCCATATCATGCTCTACAACATGCCTGTTGCCATGCGATTCTGGTCCTGATTACGAGAGATACACAAAATATCTTTTGACAGTTCTTTGCCGTAAATACGTTCTCGCCTGTAAATTGACCGCCTATTTTCTGTGTCCGTGGGGACGTAACTTCCTTTAAGGCCTGTGAGTGTAGCTCTCACAGTTGTGTAGACACAAACATGTACATGCATGAAAGACTTGCTATACAAAAGGTAAATTACACATGGCTAAAAAAGTAATCTGGAAATTGATTGCTTTAAAAAACAAATACACACAGAGCCTACTTTCAAATGCTTATATCATCTCCTTGTCTCACTTTTGAAGACCTAAACTGAATTTAGAGTCTTATAATTTGAAGTGTTTTCTCAACTTCTGATACCTTAGTGCCTTTTCTTTCCAAGTGGATACCAGAATAGCACATGTTGAGCTATAAAGTATTTTGAGATATAGTTTTGACATTCTGATCCATTCTATGTCCCTGTGTATATTCTATATATTAAAAAAAAAATATTGCTTTGAGTATAGATCTTTCCAGGCTTCATCCAACTTAATTACTAGATAAAAACCATCCCAAATTCTTTCAGTCAATACTGCCTCATTAAATGGGCTTCAGCTGCATTCCTGGCTTTAAGAAGCAGAAACCTAAGGTTTTTGCTATACTGAAATGCACCTTGTGTGACTGGATCCAGCCCATCAAGAGATCAAGGTTGCACTATAGGACCAACCTCTCTACATCTTTCTTTACCACTCAACAGTGGTGTTTTAATCACCAACTAATCATCATTGGAAATCACACTGGACCCGCTACCCGTGAAAAGAAATCCATTCAAAAGAGCCCTGGTCAAGTGAGGTCCCCCCATGAGGAGTGATTTGTGAGACATGTCAGTTATCTGATCTTTAACCTATTTAATACATTCTATATTTTAAAAAAGTTGTAAGGTACTAAATCAAACACCTTAAAAAGATTATGCAGCTAACTTTATCAACCAAATTGATAACACACTCAAAGGCCAAAAGGAACTGTTTGGCAAATCCTCTTCCTCATAAAATGCTGACTGCTTTTCATTAGTGTTCAACTTTTGCTAACTAAACTTCCATCAGTCTTTTAATTAGTTTCCTGGGGGCTGTTGTCAAAATACCATTCTGTGCTAACCTGAGTCACATGAGTTGCCTTTCTGAGTGTTTGCACAATGAGATGTCATCCCCCCACGGTCCCAGACACGCTCATTTGCAAGAGCATTGGGGCTGGGGTGGTCCCACTTGTACAAGGGATGTTTGTCTCAGCCTCCCCATTTAGGAGGGTTTGTTCCTAACAACACCCTTTTCAGTTCTTACTGGACTTGAAAGCATTTCAGAACAAGGTGACAGAAACTAAAATAAACTCTTGCCAGGCACATCTGCCTTTTCTGTATAATCATTGTTAACTAAAACCGGCAGTATTTTAGTTCATTTAAAATAAAAGACATTCCAGCAAATATACTAAACTAGAACTTTTAGGTTTGCCCATATGGATTTTTCCTTCATGTCTTCTTTTTAACTTTTTCCTCCCCTTCTTCTATTTATACTTGAAAGCTATTTATGTCCCCTATTCCCATTAAGGCTAAACATTTGCTAATAATTTGAAATGCTTTCTTCATTGTCTCACTGAACCAGAATGGATTTCTAGCTAAATTTGTTTTCTTTCATATCAAGGAATGTGGCTTTGGAGATATACAATTAATGCATTTTCTTGAAGGAAAAACAAAAAGAAAGAGAGAAGTAAATACCACAGAAAAATATTTTCTGTTCACATATCTGCTAAGAAATGTCTACAGCTGTAGGAATTTAGTCCTTCTCAAGCACACCATAGTCCAGGTTGCAGTCGCCTTCTCTTCACCCTTAATAAATATAAACTTGTTACGATGCTTGGGCCAGTAGTAACTTGTATTTACAGCTGTATTTATCCATCATCATGTGGTTCAAAATACAGTTATGCAGCAGTGGCTGCAGCATTTTTAACTATGAAAAATAACCCCCATGAACTTTAGAGACTCAGTTAAAGCTCCATTTGCACTAGTGGCAGATCCTACAGAAAAACATCAAAGTTCTACTTGATTTCTTTTCAGATGAGGTCATTTTACTGATCATCCTTGTTGTCTTTCAGAGTACATCTGCTATCTCTACCATCCATTTTGTGAGCAATGCATCGTTACATCTAATTTATTCTTTAGTTTTCCTGTTATTCTCAAATACTCTGCATTTTTGTTTGCTTTTGTGCTCTGAGCAGACATTTGAAGAGATTCTAGGATGTCAGTCCTGGGGGGTAAAAGCCCCTCAGACAATACTACTGCGTAGAAATTTGGGGCATTGCATCCTTTTATTTTAAGGAGCTTTTAGCTTCTATATAATGAAACATAATCCTGGGAGCAAGGACTTGCTTTCTGGATTTCATTGTCCAAGTGCATCACAGCCACATTTTAAGGAAATCAGGAATATGCAAGTATTCTGGCTCTGGATCCTCATCTGCCTGAGCTGCCTGCCCAAAAGAAAAGTTCAGTTGTGTCTGTCTCCTCTGTGTTTCTTAGGAATGTCACAACAGCACAGGACAGTTTTGGTTATAATAATAAAAAAAAATAAAAATAAGTGATATTGTCAGCACCACAAAGTTATTTGTCACTGACCTCTACAGCATCTGCATGTGCATCTGAACTGGGCTGTGTCTGTGCTCCAATAAGGGGAATGGGGAATTTTTTAAAGGCAATATCAACGTGGAACTGGAGATCTATGAACAATGGATACAGTTAAAGTACAGGAGAAAATATTCCGGCTCTAACAGCCACTGATCTGTGAACCACTAAGCTGCATCAGGCAACACCGTGGCATCATTTAAAGTTTCAGGAACACACTGCAGATTTCCAAAGTCATTCAGCTGTTTGCTGGGTGAGGTTTGAAGCTACACTGATGAGCTATGCAATCTAACGCCCAGCTTTTCAAGTGTTCATATAGATAAGTCCATATAGATACTGTTCATATAAACAAGGGCTCTGTTTTGCATTTAACTTGGCAAATAAAGACAGACCTAAATACACAAAACTTTAATCCAAAGTGTCTCCTTTGCTGTTGATAATAAAGTTTGCAATAAATAAGAGATAAAACATGTAAATATTTGAACAAAAATATAATTAAAAGAAATGAGAGAAACCGCTGTTTTCACAGCTGGTCATTGGTGCTAATTGCCAGCCTCTCATTTCATCTCCAGGGCTCAGCTGATAAAGGTAGCCACGACATCCTTTCTGTCAAGAAGCCATTCATTTGTGTAAAGACACAAACCCCCACTCCTCGCTCCCAAAACAGCAAATTCAGTTAGCAGATTTTACTAGTGCTTCACTAATTCTCATGTAAGGGATCTGCATCACTTGGGATATCTGCAAAAACTTTTTATTACTTCTTGGATTTTTCTCCTAATATCACCTGCTATTGTTTTTCTAACTCCTCACTTTCAAATGTGCAACTTGAAAACACTCAACCTCCCGCCAAGTCCATCCGCCCGCAACAATAGCTTTGGTAGAATGGAAGTTATGGGAATGATGCCCCTCTACTAACAATAATTTAATAATAAAAGTCATCTTGGTATCCTCACTCTGTGTATGAAGCACCAAGTGGACAGGAGCTGGGCCAGGAACTCCTCCAATCCAGCCCCTGGTATATCACAACCTTGGTGTTGAGAAACTGTTTTCTCCTGGGATAAGAGGCTAATTTATCATCTCTATAATGAAGTGTTTTTCTTGTTTCATCCAGCTGCCTTCTTTGGAAGAAATGGACAGCTAAAGAGATTTAAATAGATTATATCCTAATTAATAATTAACATTTAAAGCAGATATTTAAAATGGCTCATAGCCAAATGGGAAATAAACCCCTTTTCCTAGAGCTACAATTAATTTCTTCTAGAGATGAAATGATAAAGAAGTACAAGAAAATATTTAGAAACATTTATCCACACATTGAAATAGAAGTATTAAGACCTGAAGACCTGAAAAATGTAGGAAAAGGTTCCTGACATCTGGTCCTCCATGATCATATTCTTTCATGGTACTCAAACAAAATGCTGAGTAGCAAATAAACCACAAAGTTCTGCTCCTATCTCAAGAAATCTGCTTTTTCGTTCTCTACTATATTTTTTCTTACCCTTTGTCTAAAAATTAAATAACATACATGAAATTAAGCCAGTGTAGGAAAAAAAATATTCAAGGGGGAAATCCCTACTTATTCTCAGCAAAGTCTGAAAAAAAAGTGAAATTGAGCATTGATGAGCTTTACGGACCCTGTTACAGCAAGGATTGCAGGACCACTTCGCTGCCACTTCTAAACTCTGGGCTGCCAGGCTCCGAGTATAGAAAAGGATATTCTATGGTATTTGAAGCTTGAAAACATGCATTAGATATATTTTTAATAGTAAATAAAGCATTCTTTCCCCTATAACTCCAGCAATGAATTTCAGTAATTACATTTGCATTTACTCAGTCTCTTTGTACCCAAAGAGCATTTCCTCTTCCCTCAAAACCACGGCTGTTTTAATCCCAAGGCCCAGAATGTGAATATATTTCAGCATTGACAGCAGGAGCAGAAGGTGAGTAGCCAAAGCAAGACCTGCTACCTATCACAGCTGATGTCACTCCTTCTGCCTCAGATCTCCACAGATGATATTTCCCTCTATCCTGCATGTTTCACAAACAGCAGGCATAGATGGTATCATGTCCTCCACCCTGACTCTTGACGTATATGAGGGCCTGAGCAACCTGATCTAGTTAGCAGGTGGCACCTCTGCACATGGCAGGGGGCTGGAACTGGAGGATTTTCAACATCCCTTCCAATGGAAGCCTTTTTATGATTCTATGGAGCAGCATTTCAGGTGGGAAAAACACGAGGATTCAGTCAGAGCCTCCTTCTGGCAGGTGCAATGAATGAAATAATATCATTAATGTGCTTGTCCCCCAAGCACCTGTGACACTCCTGACAAGACCTTGCCAGCTCCATGTGGTCATTGCTCCAAGACTCTTCCTGCCTTCAGCATCGCTCCGCAAGTCCCATCACCATCGCTGCTCACTGGCTTGCCTGACCTTTTCCTCCCTCCCTACAGGTGGGTTGTCTAATCAGGTTGGAAGACTCACAGATTGGAACAAACAAGTCTTCTCCAGACGAAGACTGCACCTAGAGAAGTGGAGGATTTACCTGCTGATGGATGCTTTGGTAGCACTGTAATAACCTGCATAATTACAAATGGCTATCTTGAGCCAAAGCACGCAGGCCAAACTGGCCAAGGTGCTTCAAGTGGAAGCTGACAGCATCATCTTTGAATATGTGACCATTAAAAGAAAGGAAGCAGACCTCATGTCTAAGGCTGTGCTAGGAAAACATCTCTTGCAGAAAGTGAATAATAAATATCCTACATGCCATAGCAATGTCCGTGGGGGGAGGTAAGGAATTGCTATAAAACACACTATTCTAACTGCTACAGATGTTGCTGCTAGAATTTACAGTTTTCTCTGCGTGCTTATCTCTCCTTCCCAGTTTCTGCACATTGAATCGCATTCAAATATTGGCCATTTTAAGCCATCTTTTTATTATTTTAACCTTTTTTTTTAAGCTACAATTAATTTCTTCTGTGCTATTCTGTAATGTTAAATAGATTCAAGACCTGTATTTACAAACCACATGCAATCCTATTTTGGCACATGTAAATTACATGCAAATACATTCTAAATTAGTTTGTTTATCACTCCAGAATTCTAATCCAAAGGTTTTGTTTTTTAAATTTCGTTTTTATTCTGACATGTTTACAAATGAGTTTGACTCTGGAAAATAACTTAATAAACTGAGGGTTAGCTATGCAATTAGAGGAGGCATCTGGGAACCATAAAACCTGGCAAACAATATTTACATCTTTTGTACATCCAAGATTCCACCTTTTTTTTTCCTCCCTTAAATTCATCATTTTAAAATATTGCAGTTATTTTCATATGAGGACAAACAACAAGAACTCATTTTTATAACCAATGACCCCTCTCTCCAATGAGCAATTCATGGGATAGCAGTGGATAAAATGCACAAAGTAGAAGATTTCATTATAAAAAAGAGAAAATGAAAAATAACTGAATTAACATTGATCATGACTTTTCAACAGCATTTCTTATTATTACGGCCAGGCAAAGTCTCCTGTGGGCAGTAAAGCTTTCCCATGTATTATTAGCCCTCTACAGAAAGCTATGAAAAGACACAAATCTGTTTTGTCAAAGGACAGAAGAGCATTTAGTTATAAGAGAAAGTATGGTCATAATCCATTGTGGGGTTAAAGGTGAAGAAAACAGAACTATAACACAAAGCCTTAAGAGAGTAATACTCCTGCAGTTAATTCCTGAACACCGCGGCACAGCCGCCCGCTTTGTGGGGAGAATCCATTCCCTGGGCAACCTGACATCTACACGGCTTGGATTTATTAGCAGCGGCACTGTTATGTGGCACCTCTGTTTGTGCTGGGAGCACACACCCATGGCACCATGGCTCCTGCTTCCACAGGGCTTGGTTGAGATGCCACAAGTGGCCACGCAGCCGGTGGGAAAGCCAGTGCCACGGAAGAGGTGGCCCCTGTGCCTGGGGGCAGGAGGGCAGAGGGATGGGAACGCCTTGCTTGGCTGTGATGCTGCTGATGGTCCAGCCCAGAGCCCGAAGCATCTGCCCTGGGTGCTCACACTAGACCATTTAGGAAAGTTTTCCAGTATATAGAAAGCTATTTGAGTGCTGGGATAGCAAAACTCAAGGCCGTCTGCTGGAATGAGGAGGTTCAGTTCAGGATCACACACTAAGAGAATGAAGTTGCTCTTGCTGTCAGGTTTGTTCAACCTTTGACAACAATTAGGGGTTTGGTCCAAGTCAGCAGCAACGTAAGTGCTCTGGATCAGATCCCAAAGCAAATGGGCAGCAGGTCTAAGTGAGGATTCCCTTTACTTGCAGCCACAGGCCCTACACCCTCAGAGTCCCTGGAAGGAATGGCTGGGAGGCAGGTTCAGCACAGCAGAATTTTGCACTGCTCTGAGACTCCCCAAAGGACAGTCAGGAAAATCAGGGTCTCTACAAATAATCCTTCCTTCCTTCTGGTAATCCACAGAGGATAAGGACAAGGGAAGCAGCTTTGTAACAGGGTAGGTAATATAATAAAGCATCAAGAATAATACAATCTTCTGCCATCTCCTAGGTATTTTGAACACACTTATTTTCATTTTGATTTGTATGGCCCAGCAAATACACGTTTCTGGTTTATGTTGCCCTCCTCAGGCCTCACTGCAGACCTCATCCCTCGCTGCCTTGTGCCCCTGTCCCTCCCCAGCCCTGCTGCTCTGGCAGCACTCTCTGTCCTGGCACTCACAGCATCTGCATGGTCCATTTGCAGGCTCTTGTGCAGCTGCAACACCAGGAGCAGACCAGGGTGTTAAAACAGTATTTCACCTTCCTTTAACCTGCTTTTTAAGGATGCTGCAGTGATACTACTGCCTAACAGTACTCATCTCATTCAGCAGCATCTCAGATAACTCCCTCTAATACTGCACTGAGCTGTGTGATGAACAAGTCACTTTTCCACCATGGGTTATGTTGCACTTTCAGTCTGAATTCACAGAACCATCACACCTTCCCCATTCAAATCTCTACTAAAAATTCTTTTGTTACAAGCTCAAAATAATAATAGGGGCTCTGGGTTATCCTTTCTTGTGGGTTTCCCTGTGACCTTGGCTAACTGCTTTAACAGAAAATGTTCTGCATACCAGAAGAATGAGCCCACTGGCAATTCTTAGAAACAAATGAGCTAAGGAAAAGTCCTTTGTGCGGTTCCAGATCCCCTGTTCCTCAGGGATCCCCTGTCCCACTCGTAGTAGCTGCATAATCATCACTGTTTTGCCATTTTCTGTTACATCAGAGATTGGAAGAAAGGGGCAGTAAAGAGGCACAGGAGTCTAGAAGACAACAAAGACAGCAGTGGGCAGCTTCTCATTTTTGACATTCTCTTTCTTTGTTTCCCACCCACTGCCCCTCGCTTTGTCTACTGAAGTTGCCAGTTATGGAGGGGCAGTTTGGTGTCACAGTGCATCCAGCACCATGACACCCCTGCAGACTGGGGTACACGGATGCTGCTGAAACAGCAATGAAGCCCAGTTAGCTGCATGTCACTGGCCAGGTTAAAAAAATGTCACAAGCTGAGATTCAGGTCCGGGTGCAATTCAACAGCACTGGAATGACAACACCATAAAGCTAGTGAAGAAAAGGACTCAGGGCTTATCTGCCTCTGGCACAGCACCCAGGTAACAGGGCTTGTCAGCATCTGGACCCACAGTGGTGAGTCTGCTGTGAGCAGCTCTGCAGTTCAGGTCTCTGCTGGCTTGTGTTTCTGCACTGTGTTCCATTTTGTAGTGTCAATATAACCCTCTGCTGTCTTCTAGATATTTAATACACTGATTTTCACTGTGTCTTGTTCAGGTCACTAAGCAAAAAAAAAAAAAAGCTTAAACGAAGAGGCTGTTTCCATACAGGTCACCTTGAAAATTAAAATTTCATTAAAAAGGAAGAATGCTTTCCAGTCTTTCTAAAAACATCTGATACTCAAGAAATGGGTTTTTTTATGAGAAAAGAAGTTACTATTTTAAGTTTTCCCTGAGCTTATGCAAAGAGAGAAGGAGCACAATACACCTGTGCACAGAATTGCTCATTTTCACTCCCTCTAAATGAGTGAGATGCTCATTCTGCACACTGTGAAAGCATCATGTGCAAACATTTACAGCATAAAAAGCCCCGTCACCTGGGATACTTGCTGCTTCTGAAAATTCTGATCAAAGATAAAAACCAAGACAACTCATTGTAATCAATTATGCACAGATAGTCCTCAGCCTATATGCAATCCATAAAAATAATGCTAAAAAAATAGCGTGGATTTACATGCAGAAATGAAATATGGACATGGCCAGAACACTAATATTCTGATTGCTATCTTAAATTGACAATCCCAGCACTTTAAACGAGTCTCTGGCTAAATACAGCTTCCTTGGAGAAAATCCCAGCAGCCCTTTAGCAGCTCCCGCTCACACAAGAGGAGCCGCAGAGCCACAGCCCAGGACAGGGTGAGGGTGACAGGAGCCTGCACTGGGGAATCGGCGCTGCCACAACCTGGACACAGGTTTTAGGTCTGTGTGGGCAGAGATGATCAGCCCCCACACACCCCCCGAGAGCCCTCTTGGGGCAAAGGAAGCAATTCCTGACTTATTGTAGCAGAACAAGACGTGGAGGCAAACACGCAATGTGCAGCAGGGGTTCCCCTATACACACCCCCCCATACACAGACCGACCGGAGGCAAAAGGCAGTGATCACCCTTCCACATCAGCCACTAAATTCAAAAGGGAAGTCGAGGGTGTATCCAGGTTTCAGGTGTATGAACATGCTGTGATCGTCGTCTTCACGAATACCAAATTCACACTTCGAGGTCTTTTCTATGTCTTTTTCAGTCACCCTTATAACAGTCAAGTCAAGGAATTCACATTGCACTATCAATCCTCTCATCAGCTTTATGCTCCTCAAAACCTGTAAAATATTTGTGTTTCCAAGGGAGGATTTATTCCTGCTTTGCTGTACCTGGCATCCTTTCGTCACAGGTCTTACACATTTTTGCCTAGGTGAGCCCCAAAGAGTGCGCAGTGACTTAATGAGCAGATCAATTACCGTTCATAAGAAAAGATACTGTCTCTTTAAAGGTTATTTGAAGGTTGATTGCTATCTTATTGCTTATATCCTGCAAATCTATTCAGCCTTATGAATGAATTTGACCTTTTTATACTTACTGGGGGAAAAAAAAACAGAACAGAAGTTAATTTAGAGCTCTATAATACAGCACTTTTTCCCAGAGAAATGAAAGGGCATTCAAATCGATACCTGCACAATAACACTCTGATGAATGTTTGCACCCAATTTTCTCATTTTGCTAACTTGAGATTGGGCATTTTGAATAGTTCTCAAAGAACATATTCTTTATGTGCTGTGAAGTATGTGGTATTGTGTCCAAACAATGCTAGAGGATAATCATTATAGGAGTGTCACTGGGCCTGAAAAGGTCAGTTAGTTAGAAATGTCAGCTTTCAATGCAACTATGCCGGACCTTCCTATGTAAGGATCCAATTAAAGGGACATGCCAAGGTGCATGGAAACACCATGGTGACCCAGAATAATAATAAGGGATTGTGGAAAAGCTTGATATTTTTTCTTCAGAAGTAATGGATTAGCCTTTAGAACATCTTCTCTGCAGTCTTATTTTGACTTTGCAAATATCACTTATTCTACATGTATCCAAAAAAAGGTCATTTTTTTAAAATGCAAAGGTGGGGATGAAACAGCCTTACTAAAAGTAAATATTTTACCACTAAATGAGTAAAAAAATTCCGGTTTCATTATTGAATCAAAAAAGTGTCACTTCAAAAGAACTCAAAACGGTGATATTTGAGATGGATGTGGGTGATGTTTGGGGAGACAGATGGGGATAGGTCAGGGGACAGGCAGAAAGATCAAGGAGAACTTATTCTGTTGGGATGTGTGAATGAAGGGAAAAGACAGTGGGAACAGCAACGCCATTCAGTGAGTAGGAGGCATCTCTGCAGTTATTGTTCTGGCAAATGGAAAGGTATAAGTAAGAATTACAAAGGTACTGATCTGCATGAAGGAGTAATTAAAGCAACAATATTACTTCTCCTTATCACAGCAAATGGAAATTCTTACAGCTCTTCAGATACGGTAAAGATGAGAAATTGGATATAGTAAAATTTCCTAATCAGCCACAGGACAGCTGAAGCCATCCTAGTGGCACAAGAAAAAAAAAAGTCCATGTTTTCTCTCTGTTCTCTGTTAGTGCATCATCTGGCTAAAGCTTCATCAAGTCTAGAACAAACTTCTTCCTGTAGCTTTATGATTCAGCTAAGACAGACAACATGGGACTTTCACTTTGAGCTGAGGCCTTCGCATTTATATTTTATTTGTATAGTAGGGAAATTCTTGTACTGTGGGTTCAGACAAACTATTTGGGGTCCACTGCCTTGCTGAGCAATGAGGTTCTGACTCCCCCAGTTATTTTACAGTACTTTGGGCAAATGGGTGGATTAACACCCAGTGTCTTAGTGATATGGGAAATAATTTCACCCCTATCTATCACTGAACATTAAAAGATTCAATTATTACAGGCATGTTAGGTAATTTCTTTTCTCCACCACCTGCCCAAGAAAACTAGCATGTGAAGCTTCATGAACAAACATGAACAATAGATACGTCAGGCTGTTTAAAAACTCTGATTGTATCCTTTGACACATACTTAGACCAAAATCAATGTACTATTAATTAATAAGGGCTAGCAAAAAAAGTACCTGAGTTTTAGCTGCAAACAACTTTCTGTCACATTTTATTAGTCAGTGTCATTTCTACTAATACCTGTCTTACAGCTTCCTGACTTTGAGTTCATATTATTTTCATGCTTCAATTAGAAAGAAGTTGATAGCCAGGCTATCCAGGAAGGTAATGGAAAAGTCTTGTAGCGGGGCTTAGTGGTGGAATTTATAGTTAAATGAAACTTTGAAATATACTATAAAACTTCTCCTTCTTTTACGTAGTTTTACTTGAGGTCTCATAAGCAGTAATATGTAGAAATGCAAAACTTAATCAGCTAAAAAATATAGCAAATCCCACATATCACTTTATGCAATGCCAGGAGAGCAGAAATATATTTTCCTAACCAGAGGAAATTAACTAGGCAACAGTCCTATATCTATAATTTAAAGCAGTAAAATATGTATGGCAGAAGCTAAAGCCACCTTAAAAGAATTCAGGGTAGCAGTATATCACAAATTAATGAAATGGAGACATTTTTAGAGCATGCAGCACTGATGATATTGAAGGGGGGAGAATACTTCACCACATAGATCAAACTGATAAATACTTTTAAAATCAAGCTTTTTTTCCCTGTTTAAAAGTGTAAGAGCTTGAATATTAGGGGGAAGCATACATGAGTCATTAACATTTCTTATCAAATCTCACTAGAGATAAGGAATATCTTACTCTGTCCCTGCATGTAAACGTCTGATGTGGCTTACACATTAGGAAAATCTGAGTAAATCAAAAGGCAGAAATTATGGAGTCAGCGCTTACTTTATTTCACCTAAAACACAGCTGAGAGATACTTAAAAAAATTGCTTTATATTCCATGCTGTAGCCAAGCTGGGAACTACGGAATATTCAACTACCCCAGGTTTTTTAAATGCAATCAATTTACTGCTGCCAAATGCAGGAGGTTTATACACATCTGGGAAACATGCACCTATGGTGCTGATGAATTTCTCCTGACATTGCACTGATTTCAAGAGAATGTTATTTTAAATTGGCAGTAGAGAAACTGGTAGAGAAGGATAAAGCCCTGAGGATGGCTGAATCAAAGAGAATTTCAAAAGAATTTTCCTGATGGTTCTTGGATAATATCACATGTTAGCTATTTTCAAAGCCAATAGTTTCCAACACACTTCCATTTATGGTATCAATAATTAAAAAATACTTCAGTGGGTGAGGAACTTACCTTACTGAGAGGAGAAATTGGAAAGCTGTATTATTATCATAAACACAGGAGATGCAAAAAGCTTTGTCTCCATGGAAAAGCTATGGAAACAGGGATATCTTATTTGCAACTATTGAGCAGGTAGCAAAAAATGTGATGTGATTGTATGTGCGTGCTCAAAGTGCTACTAGAACACGATCACATAGAGACTAAGGGCAGATCCTCATCCTCCTTGTGCAACAAGGCTGAATTAACCCACCTGAAGCTTTGCTCCTAAACCCCAAAGAACAGCATTAAGGAAATGTTTTGGATCAAATTCAGAGGCAAAAGTAAGTTTAAAGAAAATTTAAATTACCAACACTTAAATCTCATTATGTCCCACTCCCTGCCAGCACGTCCCTGCCAGCTCTTAATGAATTTTTAACATCTTTCCCCCACCCCACTGCGCACATCAGCTCTGACTCCGGCCCCCTGAATGGCACAGGCGCTGCAGCCTAATTGTACCTCACGTGTCAAGGGGCAAGAAGAAAGGAGTGTGGCGAGAGCATTGATGAGTTTAACTTCACATTCCTCCAGCTCCTCAGCAGTAAGGCAGAGCAGTGAACTCCCCTCCACATTTACAGGGGTGCCAGTTACTTCAAAGGAATACATTTCAGCATGAGGGAGTCTGGCTCGCTCCCACCTTATGCATCATTTGTATCTGGCTGTTGCTGGAGATCCACAGCAAAGCAAAGACTTCCTCCAGTTTGGGGCCTGGTGTAGCTGTTTCCTTAGGGGTGCTGGAAGAGGTCAGCCCTGCACATTTCATACAAACCATGTAGCTGGAGCTGCAGCCATCACCATCTGTATTTCTTCCTTTTACTTTTTTTTTTTGCTTTCATTTTTGTCCAGACTTTTCTCAGTCCAGATCACAGATTAATGATCTATATCTGTTCAGTTTAACATATAAATGTGCTTTTAAGTCCAGCACCTCTTCAGCCAGGTTTCACAAAGCCACACACGCATTGCTTGGGGTTTGGAAGTCACCTGGAGCAAGGCAAGAGGCAGAGGTGGGTCCCCCTCACAGTGTGGGTTCAGGACAGCGTGGGCACGAGGGAGGCTCAGGGAACAAGGAACGGCAACAGCCACGTCCGTGGGGAACAGTGTGACTATCATGAGATGATGTCAAGGTTTCCGTAATCCCACAAAGTCTCTTTTGAACATTTTGGCACCTGTGTCTCAACACGCCTTAACTGACATTATTTTACCTTGCAATTAATCTCATTAATTGGCTGATCAATTTTTGGAAATTGTTTTAGTGGCACATGGAGGTGTTGTAATACCTGCAAAGAATCATCATCAAGTCTTGACTGGTTCAAGAGTTTCACACACACACACACACACTAAAGAGAAAGATTATATTCATCATGACAGACGTGCAAATCAAAGAGGTCACCTTTGCTTTTGAATTCCTTTGTCTATTCTTAAAATTGAGCAGTAGGGGTTTGGTGGCCAATGCTGCTTGTGAGACACAGGACTTTCCCACTGCAACTAAGGCTGGGTGACCTCCACCAGGAGCAAAGGCTGCCTGCCTGCGGCAAGGTGGAGAACAGAAACAAGTCCCAAAGGATTAACAGGTGCAACTAAATAGCCCAGTGCCTCATTTGAATCAGTAAATTAAGGGATGACAGTGATTATGGCTGATCTCAGCCATCATAACCGATATCACGACTTTGTAAAAGCAGACTGTCAGTGTCAGATCTTAGAGCAAGGACTCAAAGAATGAAATATTTTAAAGTAGCAGTCTCCAAAGACAGATAAAAGCCCTAAGGCTATGATTTATTTTATTTTATTTTTGTATTTGGAGGGCTGAAACTAGACCCTTTAATCCACAGGCTGACATTTTCCAATCCTACTAGGAATTAAGTGCCTAACTTTTTCAGTCTCTTTGAAAAATCTCAGCTTTATGCTCTTCGGTAAGTTTGGCCTGATCCAGCACCAAGCCTCTTTTGAAAATGCCTTTATTGAAAACAAAACTATAGGCAGACTATTATGTAATCATGGAATAAATATTTTCTTTTCCTATGTACCAAATATTGTAGATTTCTAGTTAAATATCAAATGGTAAAACTTGCATTGCAGAAAAAATACATGCTATAGAAAGCATTCCCCCTCTTTTAATGCAGTATGTCTACTGCCTTCCAACTAATTACTGTGTTGATTGAGTAGATTGCCGTATTAAACTGCTAGATCTGAAGCTATAGCTACTTACTGTGACCACATTTATGCACAAACTCAACCTAGTCAAGCCTTTCACTGTTCCAGTGAATCATCTGGAAATGATGAGGAAGGTACACAAGTTTGTTTTACAGAAAAGTCTCATATTAAGTTATTCTGGTCCCCAACCATCTTTTTCTCTTACTGAAAAAGTGTCTGTGGACTTTGGTGCCCTTATCCAAGATCTGAGTCTGTGTTATGATTAAGACCTTCAGAGATCTTTTTCCTCTAGAAATAGGGAATGCTGAAGATATGGAAAATGAAAAATGTGCCATGTTTGTCCTTGAAGTTGCAGTCAGAATAGTGACAATGGCTGTATCACAATGTATTGTTGCTTTTATCAGCAAGTGCCCTGAGCATACATTAACATAATTGCAAACTGCATGAAAAGTGAACATGCAAAAATGTGATGCAATTGCCAATAGCCTCAAACATCTGTCCCAACAAAGCGTTCCTCCTCCTTATTTTAATTCTTATTATTTTAACAAGGTTACTGAAGGAGAAACCATGTCACAGATTATATCTACATTTAGAGTGTCAGAATAATTATCGATGCAAAATTGTTATCCAAGCAAACGTGTGTCACATTTTGTTCACTTCCCATAACACCTGTTCACTTTGCTAACACATTATTCCCAGTTAAAGCCAGAACTCATTAGTCCCAGTTAAAGCCAACCTGAAAGCTTAATACACACATATAAAGCTGAAAAACTGAAAAAGTTCACTGAAATGTGTTCACTTGAAGCTGGCGGGCAGCAAACTTCTGTAGCAGCTAATGCAAAGAAAGTGAGCCAGACAAATAGCAATGCATTAAAAGCCACCCAGCCCTAAGATCATGGAGGAGCACTGCTGACCCAACATCCACTGAGACCTTCAAAACTCACTACGCCAGAGAACACAACACTTTCCCAGTACAACACATTTTGGTTTATCTCCTCAATGGACAAATGCCAAAAAGTCATAATGAAGCAGATGGTTTCAAGCATTTTAATTTTACCCAAATATTTTCTGACCCACTTTGGGGTTCTCAGCCCTGAGCCTGGACCTCCTGACTCCCACCATGCACATAGAGGGCCATCTCTTTTGCTCCCCAAACAGCTCACATTTGCCACCAAGGAAAGTCAAGCTTGCATTTCTGTGATACTTGAACACACATTGTGAATTTGAGGGCATCTGCCCTGCAGATATACCACTAACTGTAACCCCAGGAGGCTTAAAGAAATATCAGCACTCCAATTCATAGAGTAAAGGTCTGAAGAGGCAGCTCTGTGAACGGATAACTGCCCGGGGCTTTGCCAAGCACAATATAGCTGTCACTTGTTATTAGGTGAAAGATTTTCTGGGGAACAGTGTTTTTCATTTTGCATGTCAGAGACGGGGGGAAAACACATTTAGACAACCATCTCTTTAAGAAAAGAGAAGAGAGCCGGGCAGCAGAGCTCACTTACCAGGGCTGGTTATTGTCAGGAGGTCAAGCCGGCGTTTCTGCTGAAAAACAAATTATAAAAGGAATTGTTAAAAGGGGACTAATTTTAGTGGGTCAGCTTAGACCTGCAAAGTAAGTGTTCTGACATTTATAGCAGAATTAATTACAAGTTACATGGCTCACAGTAACTCTTTTGGAAGGGATCCACGTGCACTTTATGAAGAAGAAAAACCCCTTGCTCAGTCCTTTTAATGTGTTTTTATTTGCACTTATAAAGTGTTACTATTTCTTTTTTGGAACATATACTTGAAATGGATAGCTAGAAGCACAGACGGACCAATATATTTATAAAAGTGATTTCTGATTCCACAGGGAAGAAGCCATGGAACCAGGACGAGCAACTCTAAGTTCTTTATTCATATCAATCACTGACTCAATGCCTGTATGTGATCAAACACAATTATATCGCCTTGGGGTGAACCTTTCAAAGACATGTAAGAGTATCTAGACAAACTCAACACTGATAAAAGGAAAGCTTCTTTTCATGCTGAGCACAGTCAGCCCATGGATCTCATTGCCACCGGATATCCCTCACCCCAAAAGCTTGCCAAACTAGATCATCCCTGGATATCTCTACAGACAGCAAAATACAGGGAGTTATTATGGCAAATAATCAAGTTTACACAGATGAGTGATTTCCGGAAGGGCTGCAAGACTTCACAGGGCAAACCAACCTATACTATGAGAGAGTTAGGAAAATTTTTTGCCTGGAATAAGCTCTCCCACAAAAGCCTTTGTGATGGTGGGGTGCGTCTGAGGTTCCCTTTCCCTGTAACAGGTAATCAGTGCTGCTGTCTCCTCAATTTCCCCAGTCTTAGGTGATCTTCCCATCGTCTCTCTATAACCTGCCACTTAAATCCACATGCTCCTGGACCATTATCATCTTCTTCCACCTTTCTGTGGGCTGAGCGCTTTCCATCACAAGCAGGGCTTTCCCCATCTCACAGATTGACTGCTAATGCCTCTTCATTGTAGCACTTTCTAACTTACTGTCTTCTCCCTAACTTTGCCCAACAGTAGTGTGTCTAGCTGCTCTTGAAGATTATACTGTCCAGTTTCATTTCTCTCTCTTAATTTGCTCAATAATGTCTCTGTTACTTTTATTTATTGTCAGCCCTATTGATCTTCTTCTCATCTAATTCTCATCACTGCACTCACTGTATCCCCTGTGTGACAGCTGAAAGTCCTTGAGGAGGCAACATTGACTTGGTATTCCCTACTGTGAAATTATGGAATTTGGAAATTATGACTGATGAAATTCCTGTCCAAACCCATCATTTCTCTGTAGCAAAGCTTCACTGGCTGAAGAGCATGGACATGGTCGTCCACTGAACACACCTGAGCTATGTGCCCAGCTATGTGAATGTGGCCTGCTGGGGAGCCAAGTGGGGTGCCAGGCTGGAAACATCCATGTTTTCTGAAACTTTTCTGGCCTTCAGTACCTTAACTCTGGTACGAATACAAATCATATTTGTGAGGAAATTCCTGTCTGTTTTCACAGGTACTCCTTGTTCTCTTAACTCTGATAAGTCATCCTGAGGATGACCTTAGCACTGTGCTTGATTGCATTTGCTTTAGTATAAAATACTGAGGCCAGTGTATGCCAAGCCTTTCTCCAGGAGTGCCAGGGTAATGGTAAAAGGGAGAGGAATACCCTGCTGCTGCCTTGTGTCACCTGCTCAAGAACTGCCGTCCCTGCTCTGCTGGAGGCTGCTCACCTCCCTCCTTTCCCAGGGAGCAGTAAAGCAAAGTCAGGAATTCTGTCTGTAAGCAAAGGACCCGGCTCCCAGTGGGAGCCGTAAGACGAAACATCTCCTAATGAGCTAAATTTTATATAGATCCTGTGCCTTAATCCTGATTCATATGTGCAAAGCTATGAAATGCCAGAGCTTAGCCCCCACTGGGCCAAAAGCTTTGCTTACATTTCTCAGCACAACTGGAACTCCAAACGTTGTATATCTAATGAACAGCTAGAGCAGAAAATATATATCCAAAGTCTATGCTCCGTGAAAGCTTCTCTGCTAGGAAAAAAAGGTGGAATATAAATATCCTGCCTCAAAGAATGTTGCAAAATGTAAAGGTTTGGAATAGAGAGAAAGGTATGCAAGCCCGACTGGCCCCCAGTCTGGACATGAGTCCATTAACTGGGGTGAAAATAAACATTAAATAAAAATCTAAACGGCTTAACTTGATACGTCCGGAAAACAAACACATATAGGACACGTTTAAACAAAATGGGAAATAAAATTACTACAAGTCAAATGTTCAGTCTGTAACTTTTATCCAGTTTGGATGCTGCCTTTGAGCTGACCTTGGAAAAAACAAATTAACTCCAGATCCAGGAAATCTTTGTGTATATGTTGAACTTTAAGCTCAAGTTATTTCTCTGCCTTCATGTGGAGCAGCAGTGATCTTTTGCATCTAACACCTAACTGCTGCAAGGGATTTGAAATGCCACTAGGATCTTGGCACTGGCTCCACCCAAATGCTCCGGGCTGGAGCACTGTGGTTCCTGCCTGCCTGGTGACCAGGAGAGGAGAAAATTCTCTGCTCTGACCTTCATTGGACCTTGAAGAGGTTTCTCTGATTTACCTCGTCAAGGGAAGTTTGTGCACACAAACAGCAAAGTGCATTCGAGAATTGTGTATTTAAACATGCAAAAATACCCTAATTATGGATCCAATCACTTTCCGGAAATTCCAGCCTGCTCTCAGATCTCAGGGACTAGCTCTCTGCCGTTTCCAGGGCTCAGCTGGATGCAAGCAGCCTAGTAACTAGATGGATTTTTTTGAAAAACAGACAGACTCACTTATGACTAGCTATAAAAACATCAGTATTTGAATTTAAAGAGAGAGACATTACAAATGTCACACCCATTAATAAAATAATTTCATCAAAACTATCATGGCTATGGGGCTTTATATATTCACGTCTTTCTCCAGTGCTGAAAGATGCAAATTGCAGCTGTGGCCCCCCTCCAGCATGATCACCCTCTCCCTGTTTTGACAGATTTCTTGAAAGACTCAGTTCACAAGATGTCTGGCTTTTTTTGTTCTGCCTTTAGGAATTTTCCACTTCTCAAACACCTGCCCCTGCTGAGATGCTTGGGACCATCCCAATCTTCAGGCAACCTACTGTCCCAAGAATTTCTTACCATGTGAGTACGGAAATGCAAGGACTATCATTTCTGATTGGGAAAGTGGTGACAGTTTCCCATGTCTCTAAGGCTGGATTTCACCTACGCTGACAAAAAGGCATTCGATAAGAAACGCTAAAATGAATTCCACATCAGCCGCAATTTATACGAGGCGGACAGAAATATTCCCTGTATCATCACAGTATTGCTATTGCTATAATCCTGTCCTACCCTTGAGGGGCAGCATCCTCTTTTCCACTTTGCTGGCTATTTGAAATCACAAGGGCAGGAAGAGGTGACTCATCCCAGCTTCCCACCTCGAGCAGTTTTCATCCTTGGCACTACCCAGAGGCACAGTCCCCACAGTGCACCAGGGCTCGGCAGCAAACCTGCAGCAGATCGTGTTCACTTCCACAAAATTAACACAATCTTTAATTAATGCAATAAGCACTGATGAGTAATAAATCATATTAAAATACAAGGAAGGCAATTTTTTAATAAATTAAGCATTGATTCACTCAATAAATATTAATCTACTAAGCATCAAGAATTCATTATATTTTAGAAAAACCAGTTGAAGAACGTCACTGGTGAGCTGGTCTGAAGTGTGCAGAATGGTCCCTTTTCACCCATCATATACACTTATTTTTAACTAATTCCTTAATTTATCACGTTAAACAACTTGCCTGGAAGTGCATTTGGATTATTATTGCATTGCAAGATGCAATTTTCTCAACACAGATTCTAACCCACCCCTCAGATTTTTTCCTGTTTCTTAGTAACTCCTTTTCTGAGTACCTCCTTTCTCTTCCTTGATTTTGGTGGTCTCTAAAATATTTGCTGACTGGTGTCATTTAATTTTCACCTCAATTAACTTAGTGAGAGTTGCAAAACTAGAAAAAAAAATTGCAGGGGGAGTGTAAATTAACTCATTCATTTAAGTTTAGCTTATCTATGAGATGTTCTTTCACACTTTGCTCTCTGCAGAGTTCCTCCAACCTTTTATAGAGATGTGGGATGTGCTGCACTTGCTTTGACTCTTATCTACAGATTAGCAAAAGAGAAGGAAAAAAAGCCAGATGCAAAGATGCCCCACGAGACTGATATGGAGCTGTTTCTGTAGCAACCGACGATTCTCTTCTCATGTAAGAATGAGCCTTGTCGTATCTAATTCTGAATGTATCTGGGCCTTACTTGCCAGCCAAAGCTGTGTCAAATATAAAGTCAATATGGTCAGAAAGAGTGATAAAAAAAGCAATTATAAAGTCATCTTCCTACTCCTCCTCTCGCCATGATCCAAAAAATACTCTTACCCTTGCCTTCTGTCCCAGTACATCATCTCCAAGCCCTCGACACCCAGCAGTGCAGGTAAGGGGTGAGGAGGGTGGCAGCAGCCATTCAGGGATCTACTGCACACATGAGCCTGCTGTGCTGAAAGCTTCTCCAGCTTCCCTGGCATCCATGTCCCGGGAGCCAGGAGAGGTTTCTCTAGACAGCAAGGGCATCTATACCTGCCCTGCCCTGTGAGTCTCCACATAAAACTCCTAAGGCCAGAGTTGACATCAACTTCAACTTTAGAAAGCTTCTGTTGGGTTTGTGCCGTTTCACTGCCTTCACTCTGTGGGCAGTGTTTTCTGCAGCTGTGAACCCAAAGGGAAGCTGCCCATCTCACTCCATGCCACAGTCCACTGCAGGAAGCTGGAATTGACTCTCTGGGACCACACGAGGGCTTTGTCTTCCAAAATGTATTTTATCCAGCCTGGTCTCTGCTATTGATCTCTTCCCTCTAATTTCAGTGTAGTTTGAACAGGTGTCTGTCCCTTACCACCTACAATTTACTGTGTAATTCAGAGGGTTTAAGATTAAAATCAAGTGCACGAGTTTTTAATTTTTTTTTTCCCCTGGAAACTTTGCCACAAGTTGTCACTAATGGCGCCTTTTCCTTTTGACTTCTAAACTAGCATTTCTCTTCTGTAAACTGTGTTGACATAAGAGTAATTGAAACCAGTGTATCTTATCACAAAATAAAGCTGAGGATGTACTGAAGGGTGAATTTCACATTTCTGTGGCCTTTATTCTTGCCACACTCTGTAATGTCAATGCATCTGAAAGCTGTCCTCTAACATTATGGCATGAAAGAACCCAAAAGTTCAGAAAAAAGATCAAAGAGATCCCAAGTGTGCAACTTGGCACGGTGTGGAGGGCACAGCGTGGCTGCCCGCAAGCACCACCATCAGTCTCCTTGGGTTGGCACTGAAGGGATTTCCAGCAGAGGGGAGGGAGGAGGTGCAGAGAGGGGGGTTAAAGGCTCGTCCCATCCTTTCTCATTGCTCCCTGATGGGTGACAAGCCATGCACCTCAGCTTTTTGTGCTCCTATGCAAAAGACACCTTTGTGATAGAGGAGTACAAACCTTTTAGTAGTTTGTCATTGGACAGTTTAAGAAATATTCAGGGCTATCTGGAAAACTTTTCTAATGAAGACTTAAATAAAGAAAGGTGTTAGAAAAAAGTGAGCACTTCATATCTGCCTAAATTCTCAAGTGCAAGTATGCAAATTTCACTATTAGTACTCTCCTTCCCTTCAGAGTGCAAGACTTACCTCCAAAGAGAAACTCTTGATTTAAGTAATGATCTCAATAAGTTATTAATTCAAATCCTGTTAAAATGGATAATTTGATGTTTTAAAGCTGACTTGTTTTTTTTTTAAGCCACATTATGCTGAGCAATGATTATTTCTTTCCATCCTGAAATCACAGGCTTTTATTCCTATAATGAAACAAGATCTCACATTTTGGTACTTTCTTTATGATGAGTTGCTAAAGTTTCCTGGTATAATGATAAAATGAACCAGTCAGCTTGTTGACACTTGACTGGGATTTTAGCAAATTGCATCTGCTGTAGCCTACTCTGTGGAATCAATTATTGATAATATAGGTGTGGAAGAACATTTATAAAGTGGCTTGGGATATGTTATCGCTCATGCTAAGAACTATAATGAGCATTTTAAACCATTTTAACAGTGACCTCTACAGACATTTGATCGCTGCAATATATGGTAACTCAATTCTGATTTAGAATCTAAACCAGGTCCAAATACTGAAAAACAGTGGCAAACCATTAAGCTACTTACTTAAACCTCTAGTGCACATATTCTTCTACTTAATATCTGACACCTGTGTATTTCTTTCCCCAAACCAACAAGGTGTGGTACCTTCCTATTTTTCTAAAACAAGTAACTAAGACCTCTCCTCCCTCTTTGAACTATTTGTCTCAGGAACAGAAGATTCATGCATAATGTTCTTATAGTCCTGTTGTGCTCAAAAGCTGTTTAGAAAGAACGTTAATACAACAAAGGTTAAGGAAAGATGGAAAAGCCATGCGAGGTGTCTGTGGGCAGACACACAAACACTCTGTAGTACCTGTGGCAGGAGTGGTAGGTCTCAGCTCCAAAGCCTTGGCGAGCAGGTGACTACCAAAAGCAGCAGACCATTGCCCAAAGCCATGGGAGGCTGAGCACCCTGAGCAGCTGTGCAGTGTTGCCAATGTGCACACTCAGCTTTATTGGCCACACTCATTTCACGGTCTCTTCCACATATTCTTGAGTGACATCTACTGGTGCTTCTTCTACAGGTTGCCTCATTTACATACACAGCACTCATTAAGATAGTAACCAGGTTCTTAGTGAAACACTAGGAATCAAAGAAAAGCCCATCATTTCAGAATCGCAACAAAAAGTTATGTCTGGAAAGGGAGGAGGAATGAACTGCTTTGGAAGGCACTGATCAATAAGAGTGAAAAGCCTCTTCAGTTTTCTGTCCTTCCGCATTTGTAAATGAGCATCCTTACGCACCTTAATGAAGGAACACAAGTAGACTCGTAGCAGCTTTATGGTTTATGATGTATACTATGCACATACATCCTCTCAGATGTAAAAGGACATCTTTGATTAGTTAATAACAGTTTCTTTTTAAACCAAGTCAAAATATGGCAAGCAAATCCAATCATTTTATTGAACCCAACTGGCAGATTTGACTCAGATCTCCAAATTTCATAGGCTTCGATCCTCCATGTTAATCCAAGCCTGAAATGCCGAGACAAACTAATGCATGGATAGCAGGGCTCTAGTCCCTCTGCATCCTGTGTAGAGTATGGAGTACAATACACAACCCCCGGTGTCTCTGCCACAGTCAAGACTGGGTGAAAAGAATGGATGATACAGCCAAAAGCTGGTCTGTGCTTTATTCTGCTCTTCCCCTAAAGCTCTGGGCCTCCAAGGAACAAAGGAAGAGAACAGGCCCATTTCTCCCCGGTCTGCCCCCACATCCAGGTTGGAATCAAACCTCCTTGTAGCTGCAGTAACAAAAAGGTGGCTGTGGCTGTGTGCATGTTTTAAATGTACTTACACAGCAAGGGTTCAGCATCTACTCATTTCACAATTTAACTCGGGATTTTAAAGGGTTTGTTTTGGTAACACACTGCCATGCAGGTTTTTCATAGTTTGTTGTATTACTATGTAAACTGCAGAGCTGTGGTTATAATCCTGTGCTTGTGACATCAGTTATTTAATGCCTACAGAGATTATTGTAAAGCCACAAACAACGGATTATGTCTTAAAGTACATGGTAAGCAGCAGGAGCTAATAAACTCTTCTCTTTAATTTTTTTTTTATTTTGAAAAAAACAGAGTAAACAAGGGCAGGAAAAACTATACAGACCACACACAGTGCCAATAACAACCAAAATCTATATATGATGCAGATTGCTTTAGGCATTGCACAGCCATTCTTTAGTTGTGAGTCCTGTCTTACATTAAGTTTTACAAAGGAAAGGAGCAGCATTTGTGAAAGCAATTATGAACTTTCAAAGTCCACCATTTGTTGAGGGGGGGTAAGCAACAGTGTTCAATGAATGTTTAATTAGAAACAAAGCATATCTGCCTATACCAGTAATGGGATATTGACAAACTAGCCATTGTTTATGGGCTGGTTTAGATAACGGACAGGACAGATTAAACCCCAACGCAGGCAATTTTAAAACTAAACATACAGTTGTAGGAGTCTGTGATTGCACAATAAGGGAGACACAAATTCAGAAGTTCATGTCCCTGCTCTGGCCCATCTGGACCCTGAGAGGGAACTTCCACGAGGGCTCTGACCAGCAGATCATTTCTCCAAAACCCTTTTTTTACTGTCTATAACTAAATAAATATTTATTCAAATCGAAACTTAAGTTCCAAAATTCATGTCTAACCTGAGTAGTTTAGCTACCAGCTATCAGTTGTCCTAGTTTCTCTATGTCCACTAATACTAAGTTTAATAAACTGTCATCATGCCAGAATAGCCAACACACTGGTGATGAGAAGATTGACTTGGGTTCAAAGAGATTACTGTTTTGGAAAAAGGGATTCTGTAAAAAGGAAAAAAAACAAAACACCTAGGCATCTGAAGGAGATATTGGGGAGTTTTCTGTAATGTGAGAAATTTTTACTGGTAGAGTCCTTCTTTCTAAGAAGTTAAATACCTTCTTGTTCCAGGCCCAGCATGTGTTTGCACTCAGTTTGGCTCCTGCTCTGGGTTAGAATCCTACTCAGGGCAGCACTTAAATGGAAAACAAAGTTCTGAATTACAGCACTGACACTATCTGCTTCCTAATATACCTGAGCCTAGCCAAAAAACCCACATCTTTGATAACCTTTTAAGAAACAGGACCCTTGTGGTTTCACACCATGAGGACAGTCATACAAATGGAGGGAAGAAAAAGACACATAAAAGATGCAACACAAGTAAATTCCTTCTGAATATGAAATTTCCCAGAAATGATTCCGTTTTCATGCATAGAACTTATGAATTATGTGTTAGGAAGTCCCTGTGATTCAGCAACAGACTGAAAATAAACATGACAGAACACTTCTCTCATTGCCATTTTCTCTGGCTCCCTAGAGCCTGAATCCAACCCCCTCCAAGAGCTCCCTTCCTTCACTTCTCCTGTGGTGGGAATTACCTGGTTGTGGTTACCTCAGATGGTACTTTCTCTTAAGGTGTTGGAGTTGCCCTGAGCTGCAAGCGAGCTGCGTGAGAGCAATTTCCAAATCATAATTCCTGTGGTTGAAGGTATTCTGCAAACACTCCAAATATATTCCCTTTCCACTTTGAGCTGGCAATATTTAAAGGCAACCAAGTGACTTGTGTGCAATGGTAGTGCACAACATTTTATTTAGAAGGAAGCCTCAGTAATAGGTTGTGTTTGTGGTATATCACATTCAAACATCTCAGGAACTTAGACGTTCAACAGAGCAGATTCCAGCTCTACAAACAGAATTTTTACCTGCAGTAGCTGGGCTTTCTGTATAACACAAAGGAGAGTACATGTAAGAACTTTATAACTACAGAAAGGTGTGCATGAGATCTACAAGCTGTATCATCTCCCAAATTCTTCTGTAGTGATCTCCATTTGTGCCCCACCATTCACTTTCAAAGCCAGCAGACTCACAACTACAGCTCCATGCACCCGAGCATTCGAAAGGAAAAGACAGAGCTTATTCTGTTTTGCAAGTGAGTTTTGCACTGTAGTTGTATAGAAGTACACACATAAATATATCACATCTATATATAATCACAGACACATACAAACATTCCTGTGTGTATATAATAAGGTGTGTCTATGGATTTCTGCATTGTACACAGAGAGGTAAATGTTTATAAACAAGTATATAAAAGTATTTCAGACAAGGAATCGGTATATGCCATGTATTGTAGATACAGTAGAAAACCCTAGGAAATACTCAAAATTGTCACACCTATCCAAGACCAAGCTAGAATTTTGTCACCGTGTCGCCAACACGGCAGAACACGTTTCCTTGGTAAAGCAGCATCTCTTTAAGGAGCCACAGGAAATCAGTGGAAGGGGAGCCAATGGAACTGATTGCCAATGCACCAGTCAATGATTTCATTTTTTAATCTTCAGCTCTAAATTCACAGGCCCTTCACTCCTGTCACATTCACTTCTTTTCTCTCGTTCCCTATTTCCTCCTTTCCTCTATCCAGCAGAAGTGCTATAGCCCAGTTTAATCTGCATTTTCGAACTGCTAATATTATGGAAATACAAACCAATAAGATAGGAAATATTCTATTCCAAAGACTTGCACAACAGTTGGAAACAAATCAGTATTTCTTTCTTTTGCAGTGAGGAGGCAGCTGACTCCAGCCCTCCAAGCTCTTTTCGGGCTGTCAAGGCACCATTACAGCCAAAGACTTTTCTGCAATAGGGACAAACAGGAGGGAAGGGAAAATAACTGTGGTTTTTCACATTTAAATTAGGAGTATTATTTAAAATCTCTCCCCATATTGTGTAATCTTTCTTAATTACTGTATATAATTCAAGACAACATGATAAAAATTGTGGTGAAAAGTTAAATTAGAACTAGTATGTATGGACAAATATATAAATTTATATGCCCCACTATTGTGGTCTCATCTAATTTCAAGGTTTTCATCTAATTTCAGTTTGAGTCTGTTTCCTTTCACAATCCATGGCAGTGAGGGTTTTTTTCCTATTCCTCAAAAATTATTTTTTTTTCCCAAACCAGACCACTGCTTGTCATATTCACTTTAACAAATGACTCAGAGCGTCCCAATCTTCATTCTTCTAAAACCTACCTATTTAATTACAGCCTGTGACAGCACTCACTGCCTGAAGAAGTCAAATGGCAATAACAAGTGCAGGCTATCTGATGGTAAAAGGTACAATATGACTTTCCAAACAGATCCAACACTTTCTTATTTGTTTCTGAAGTAATTTCATTGTACTTTTCTATGGCACATGAATATCTTGAGCCACAGAACTCATGGAACAAGGTCCATTCAGGCTGCAATCCATATCCAAACTCCTAAGGACTAACAGGGCGGCACTGGGACTCCTTACAGCCACTGCCAGGGTCACTCTGCCTTTGTACACTCTTCAGTGTAGTTCATGTTTAATCTATGGGTGGTGTCTCTAGAACTGTTAATAAAAGAGTTAAATAGAGGCTAGTGGAACCAAGGTAGAATTTAGCTCTATACAACTGAATTGGGACACTTTAAAAGTTGATATTTTAGCCCAAATCCTTCACATAGGTGCTTTAAACTGTGAAAACCATTGCAGAGGCATTTTTATTCACAACAGTTGAAGAGAGCTACATATGTCATAAATAATGTGTCATATTAAAGGAGAAAATAAAAGTTTAGTTCACCAAAATCAAGAAGATGAGTTAGGTTGGCAGAGAGAGCAGCCTCAAATGGAGATGTGCATAAGAAAACAAGGCCATCCAGATATTGCCAGTTTGTTCTTCTCCTCAGTCCATGTCAGGTTGTTCTGACTAATAAAATAGGGAACATTTGTCCTGTACACTGAACAGAGATAAGAGGTCTGAAACCCTCTTTTCATTAGCCTTATTGCTAACTGTTTCAAATTATCTCTCTTTTACAGTTCTATAAGCAATTCATTGGGGACCTGCTACCTGATGTATATCTAATAGTGGTTAAAAACCCCAGAACACACACTTGTGAAAAGTATGTGTGGTGACTGGCAAATACAAGGCTGTTTTGAGCAGTACCCAAAGCATGAGGACTTCGGTGGAAGACAGAAGGGAACCAAATGCCCTATTAACCAATTCGGCTGTGAAACTGCTGATTTTTGGCATCACAAATGTGGAGTTGTTTCAGGGTTCAGCCCAGCTGAAGGCTGAGTTTCCTCTGTTCCCCTTGCACTGAAGGGAGTTTGTGTCCCTCAGAGTTAGATCTCCAGAAGACAGAAGCTGAGATTTACTCGTGTCCATGTAACAAACATTCAGCAAGAATGTAGTAACTGTGTCCTGACGCTGCTGCTGAGCAGTTGTCCTTAGGGTTACACCGCAAATATATTTCTCTCAGTAATTTGAAATGTGGCTGTTTACCTATGATTTGTTAGTCACTCCGACGTTTCCATTTTTTTAGAAATGGATAGTTCCGTATTTTAATTGCTGCCACTGCCCTTGTTTACGATCTTCATTCATTAGAAGAAATCCAAGAGGTTTCCAAACATCCCTTGAATGCTAACCTTAAAAATTAATTATCTAGATGTTTACAACAACATTTACACACTGTGTTTGGAAAAACATTTTGCTTCCCCAAAGAGCACATATTTTTTAGTTAGCAAAAAAGCTGTGGTATGTCAAGAATAACTCAGGAGGAAGCATCAGTCCATCATTTCAAACCAATTTCACAGTTGCAGGAAAGGTGAACAAAGTTTTCACAGGTGAACATGCCAGGAAAATTTATCCTTGTTCTTAGCCCGAACTCTATTGTGTCAGACAGCAATATTTCAGGATTTTTTTAAATTTTTTTTCTTGAAAAACCAACACAAATGTAAATGTTCCAATTTATAGTGGCAAAATTAGGTGTCAGATTCATTCCTGTTCCCAGTGAGCTTAAATTTTTCTTTTGGGCATTGAAGACAGAGAACATTTTTTCTTTTGAATTGTAGCTCCCTTCGCCACGGTCCTGTGGGTTCAGATCGTAGAGGAGACACGGGGCTGGTGCAGGAGCCCTGCTTGGCTTTGCCCTCTCCAGCCCCAGCCTCTGCAGGGGCAAACAGGCTTTACCAAGAGGCAAGTTTATTCCCCACAGACCACTCCAGCAGAAAGTCCCTCTATTGTCTTAGCCATCATGTGCTCATTTACAACTGGAAAAAATATGAGAGTTCACGTCTTTTATATCCCAAATAAATAAACAGTTCAGACAATACAATGGAATCACTAATTTCAAATGAGCTTTTTTAATGAAGCCTGAATAGATTTCCAGCCCACATGAGCAGAAAACTAAGTAAAATCACTGGGGATTACTCTTAAAAAGCTCTTTCAAAAAAGAAAAAGAAAAAAGAAAAGCTGATCATAGGGCAGAGAAGGCACTTTGCATACTAGGAGCTGGCAAAGCAAGGGACAGCAGAGAAGAAAGTGTTAAGAGAACTGAAGATAAAAAGGTGCCATTAGGAAACTGGCTTTGGAGGAGATTACATAGAAATAAGACGAAATTTATCTTAAAAACAAATAAGCAAACAAAGCAGCTCCCCCAGTCCTCCGATCAGCAAAGAAATCAGAACTGTCAGCTTTCATCTGCCTCGTACAATAAACCTAAACTCAAAAGAATAGTTAAGTTTTGATTCAAGCCACACAAAGCTAATTTTTTACTGGCCACAGCTTTTCCTAACTAGGTGTTTTGGACTCTGAGGAACAGGAGGCTGGGGGGTGTTTTAGTATTGCTACTGTGTCAACTTTGAATTATGCATGGATTTTTAAATATGGAACTGTTCCTCTGCTTATGATGACAGGCACATTCACATCATATAAAATTGGGAATGGGGAGAGCTAAACAAAGCCAGTGAGTTCTGAATTGATCACCTAAAACATCTGCTGTATTGCTTAGGAATTGCAGCACATATGGTATATCGGAGCATCCAATATTTGGAGGCACACTACCTATGCAGAACATCCATAAAATGTCAGAAACACTCATTTTGGCCATTTCAGTTTTAACTCTGAATGTTCTTCTTTTAAATAAAACGCATACAATTATTTTTGGCTCTATTTTTCTGTTTTATCATGTAATTTGATTGCAATCAACTTAGCTCCTGCCCTAAGTCTCCCCTATGTTTCCGTACAGCACTGGGAATGCTCATGGTGTTCAAAACAACAACAAGAACATAATGGAAAAGAGAAAACGAAGGTATCATCTAAATGTGATCCTTCCTATCTCAGCCACTCGACTCCTTGCACTTATTCTGAATCTCACCACTATTATGGTACAATAATCCCCCAGCAACCTTCACATGGTATCTGTTAACAAAGAACCAGCAATATGCATTTTAAACAGCATTTTGCTCTGTTGCAACAATCTTGCTATATCATGCTGCAGTCTTGCCAAGAGCAAGGATGTGACATTTTTCAAGAACAACTGACCTAGGAGTGAATTAGGCACCCAAATGCTTTCCAAGCACTAATGTATTTCTGAGAATCTGGTTCTGAGCATCAAAATCTCACTAAAACAGGTCAGATTGGAGTCCCTGATTTTGTGCTTAAAGATAGTAAGGCAAAATATCTCAAATCATTAAGTAAAGGTATTTCTTTAAATCCTACTGCCCAGTTATTGGCTTTGTGCTCCCATGAAATGAAGCTATTTTGCAAGTAGGGCTTTGATTTGGGGGAGATCAGAAAGGCTGGACTGTCACATCCACTCGGACTCCATGAGAGTGGAAGGGAGAGCTACAGTGCAAAACAGAGGAAATACCAAAGGGGGTACTGGAGCCGTAGAGTCATAGGAACCATTGGGTTGAAAATAAATTCTTCAACAGGGAACTAATCTAGGGAACAGTGCAGGTTCAGAAAAGAGAGCAGAGATCAGCTAAGATACTTGTAATTTCTCTTGCCAGAGTTTCCTTTAACCAGTTCAAGCTCAGAAAGAGGGAAGGGTGAGCCATGAATCAACACTTACTGAGTCTCTCTGGTAAACTTATTATTTGTTGCAGTCCCTGTTGCAGAACTCAAGACAAAGGCTTTCCTCCTGCACATAAACACTAATAAAAGTGCCTGTGCTTTCTCACTCCTTTGAACCTAATCCACTGGCAAAAACCAGTTACAAGTTGCGTAATTCTTAAAATCCCTCCAAAATTTATTGGATTACATTCTACAAGTGATTACAGATCAACCCAGCATTAATTTACCCTTTATATCATCAGGCAAACTGTAAAGATCTTCCTCACTCTTCTCAAGCATTGTATTTCATAGCTTAAAAATCTTTCTGGGATGGCCAAGAGGTTGAACCAGGTACCAGTTTTGACAATTCCAGCTCGTATAAACAGAAGGCAGCATGAAACCCAAATTACAACACACAAAAACATGTATCGTTTAAAGTAGGTTCAGTGCCCAGCCAGCATCGTCCGGTTTAGTGGGATCATTATTTCTAACACTGGAAGGCTAAAATATGATATTTAATGAAACCATGTTGTGTACTCAATGATAGCCAGCTGAATAATTCTGAAAATTAAAAGCTGCTTTTCTCTTTTTGTACCCTGAGGTCATTGTGAAACCAAAGAGGGCAAAACTCACAACTCACATTATCTGTGCCACAAACTTATTCTAAATCTAAAAAGCCTCAATTTTTTCTAAGAAAAACAAAATTCAGAGCTTTTTAAAAGAGCATATCACAAAGGCAAAAATACTGCTAAAGCGGATAGAATTCTGTGAGGGCTCCCTCTTTTGGCAGCAAAATAAAAGCTTCACACATCATCAGGTGAAGCTTTTCACAGGAGTTTGTTTGCTTTCAGGAGCACAAACCTCACATCACACACACAGCCTGGCCTTGTGGTGTTTCATCTTCCAGGGAAGACCTCATCTGCACAACAGGCTTCATTTACCAACACAGAGAATGCTGCTGCTCTTGAATTTTGGAGTGAATTACACTGTCCTTTGATTCTGCAGAGTACTTGGAGCGAGAGGAACTACTCAAAATTCCATGTTTCCCCCCAAGAGCTTGCTGGGAGCTAAGAGTTATAGGACTGGCCAGAAGTGGGCAGAAACAGAAGCAATTTGGCATTGGCTGGGATAAAAATCACAGGATTGGTCAAGAAAATAGGTCACAGAGGACAGGCCAAAGAACAAGTGTGAAGAATGGCTTTTTACTGATTAGTCCCTTCCTGGGAAGTGTGCCAGAAAGCACAGAAGGTCCCCAAGAAATTTCCTTTTAATACTCAGGCCAGGTTTCACTGTGTAGTTTTTCCATGGAAGCTCAGGGTTAGAGTTAAGCTGTCAAACGGAAAAAACATCTAGAAATTTTTTATCACTATTGGGATTGCTTGTATAAAAGCTTTTTTCCTGGACACGGGGTGCTGATCGTTTGGGAAGGAGGACTGCCCTGAACATGGGCTGCATTAGCAACGTGCTACACCTGACTTTGCAGTTACCTGGGGGCTGGGATGCCCAGGGAAGGGAAATCTGTTCGCCTGGTTGTTACCACGTTTCTCAGCCAAATGGAGTTTGGGGTCAGTATGCACAACCTACAAACAATTTAAGGCAAGTTCTTTAGTATTTACCTGTACCAAAACCATAGATCTGTTCATATTAATTTGGCCTTGGACAGGAAAGAGCATATAGAAAGATAAATATATTCATACAATGTGTATTAAAGTATATATATACACAGAAATACTCCTTTCCTATTTTTCTATATGTATCTATAGAAAGATAGGAATGTCTTTGGATAACTTTTCCCTTTTCCTTCTCTGTAATTTACATCAGCTGATATTCTACAACTCTGATTTTATACAATGGGAGCTTTTTAGCAAATTTTATAAGGGCTATTGAAATGTAAAGGTTAATTATGTTGCAATTCTCTCATCTAAGTCTCAAAGGCTTTTGTGTGAGGCTGGTGTCCTGTGGGGAAACTAAACAAGGGGGTGCTGGTTACAGGAACTCAGGGAGAGCTCCTTAAAAACATGACAGGTATTATGGGGTCTTTCGATTTAAATACCCTGTCTGCAG
Organism: Sclerurus mexicanus; assembly: GCA_013396755.1. NCBI lineage: Eukaryota > Metazoa > Chordata > Aves > Passeriformes > Furnariidae > Sclerurus > Sclerurus mexicanus. The sequence goes on along the minus strand of VWZF01002284.1, from coordinate 649,810 downwards.
AAGGCAGATTATTCTGGATTTATACACATAAAGAGAATATCATGCTAACTTTTTATTAAAAATTAAAATCTTTTGAGTCACAACAGAAATCAATATACCACAATTTGAGTGAAGTAGAATGATGATCCTGTGGTTAAGTAATTGAAAAGGGAATTGAGTAATCTGTCATTCTCCCTGCTCTGGGCAAGTTAGCTCTGGATATCTTACGCACTGCATTGTAGGCTCCTGAAAGAGTTAGACATCATGTTTTCAAAAGCAATTTCAGCAAGCAAGACGACATTTTGAGCACATACCTAAACACAAGTCTGATTTTTACATTTTGCACATCCTGGAATTCTGGCCTTTTCGAACATCTGGGACTGAGAAATGAGATGGTTCAAACAGCTGACCTTAACAGAGCGGACAGTAAGAACTAAAGGCATGTCCACATGACCTGATACAGCCGAGTGTTGCCCTCCCTAAGCTGGCAGGTGAGAACTGACCGTGGCTGTAAAATCATTTGGAAATGTGAGGCTGGGAAGGAGCTGCCGAGAGAGCTCAGAAATGTGCAGAGCAGTGCCGAACCCAGTCCCTCTGGCCTAGAGCAACACTAGACTTACGTGCAACTGGCTTTGCGCAGCATCTAAAGAAGTCTGACTCCTTAAATCACTTCTGAAAATGAAATGAAAACTTCCTAAAGTACTTATGCATTGCTCTGCATAGTGTTGCAGAGGTCAAGTTCTCAATTCAAGAGCTCTTCTGAAAACTGAACCACATGGCTCAGCAAAAAGGCTGTTATATTTCCTTCCTTTCATTCTTTTCCTCTTTTACCAGCATAAGTTTGGTCTATCTGGGATAACATCATGCCCTGTTGAGATATTAGACTAAGTTTTTTGTGCTCATATTGTTCTTTGCTGTATATATATACATAATTACATACATCACTGCCTGTTTATACTGTGGCATAAATCGGGGTGAAGAGGGCATAGATGGATAACCACTATGATTTAAACAAGAAAGGCAACACAGTCGGGACAAGATGGATGTTGAAGACAGGTAAATCATGATGCAATTCTGTATGAAAACAAACCAGAGTAAACAGTATGGGCAAAACCTGTTAAAGCTTCAGTAGGGATCTATAACCCCCAGAATGTGGAAGGATGCTTTTCATGCTGTGCCATCAGTGCCTTTCTTGCATCCAACTGCAGCAGCTCAGGAAGAGAAGTGTTTGCCTTCATTTTGAATTTGCCTGCCTTTTGTCACAACTTTAATTTCATTGAGTTTCTGGGTTTTGTATCCTTATAAAATGTACCATTCAAGCTTCCAGCAGACATGTGGATTAGCCTTATCCTAAAGCACCTCATCTCTATTTATCCTGGGATAATTAGTCACGTAAATTAGAAGTCATTACCAAAGGCTACAAAAACCTTTAGCAAAGGCTTGTTGACAGGCTAAACATGTTTAAAATACTTTTAGGTCTGCGGGTGGGAAAAGAGGGCTATGTATGTGGGGGGAGGTGAGGGAAGAGTCATATCATCAGAAGAAGTAAATTCTGGTCGAGAAAATGAGTCTGCGTTAATCTGTATTCATTCCTAAAGAAAGATTTACACCATTGTGTGCTGCCAGGGTGATATATAACAGAGGACATTTAAAATGCCAAGCCATAAAAGTGTATTTTCTTCATTACATTTTCGTTGAATGCTTTGATCTTCCCATTTTACACTATAAGTTTGATTCATCATTACTTTCCAGTAAGAAGCTGACACATTTGATTGTGGAAAGAAGAATTCTTATCTAATTGCAACTTGTAAGCACAGGATTTAGTGTATTGTTGCCTGAAAAAATAGAACTGTCTAAATTATTTTCCCTGAAACTAACATCCTCAACAAATAAAAGCAACATATGATAGCTGGGCATAATTAAAGAGAAATGACACCTACTGTTACATGAATAAAGAAAATATGTTGATGACAAGAAAGGGAAAAAATGTGATTTCCCTGCAGTTTTGGTAAAGCACAAAAACATCACATTTCAGTTCTTTTAACACATTTGTTCAATGAATTGGAAAAAAAAGCAATCCCACCCTCCAAACCAGCTGTAATGTACAGTTATTTCCCTGCAGTCACAGCAATGCACGTCAGACATTTTGGATTTACTGTGCGTGCACAGCAGCCCTGCCTGAGTGTCCGGATACCCAACAGTCTTTTCCTGAGCAATGGCACAGAAACGAGAAAACAGCCCTGAAAATCTGGGCATGTAGAAAACCTCCCTTAAAGATTCCTATTTACAGCTTCACTTTCAACAGCCATTTTGATCTGTTAAGGTGTCTACACATATTTTATACCATCAGTTTTCAAGCAACTTTCTGCTTCTTCAAACCTTTTTTTTTTTATATTTTCCGCTTTATTGCTCATCATCCTTGCTCCCTCACATATGCTTATCTATTCCCTTCCCCAATATTAAACAACTCGTAGAAAACCACTGGTAACAAAACATGCAATATTCTGTTATCATTTGACATTTTACCATCCAAAGCTTAGGGTATTTGTCTTTTTTCCCTTTGTTTTCAGCACTGTCCTGTTTCACCCCTCCCCACAGCATTCACATATTCATTACAGATGCCTTGATAAACTCGTTTTCGACTCCATGGGGTATGAATAAGGTTATGGAAATCACCTATCTATAGCAATACTTGATAACAAATATGCAGTGATAGCTCTGAGAGATGTATTATTCCCCATTCTCAACAGCATAAGAACAGTATAATTTCTAACCTGTTGGAGCAAACACTATCCTGACATTAGCAAGTTTTCGAGCCCACTCTGAGATCATTCTGCTCCAGCAACTTTCCTGATGTACCCAAGAAAGTTTGAAATTAGACTGGATATTTCTACCCAAGTTGGCAGTGCAGCTTTGACTGCAGAGAAGATATATTGAGACAATAATGTGCAATGTATTTATAGAAATATACCTAGAATATGACTAGCTATTACAGAAGGACTATTACTATCTCCTAGAATTAACTGTTCCTTGTAAGCAAATATATACATAGATACAAGGAACACTATAAATCCCTAAAAAGGAAAAACAAAGTATCTATTTATCTTCAGTGCTTACAAATGTCAGGTCTCAAGTATTGCCTCAAAATACAGATCATTACTCCAAGTAGGAGCACAGTAGTTATGACTGGGTTTGCAAGACCAAAAAAACCCCAATAAAATGGTTACATTAGAATTCAGGTCATACTGCAGCAGCAATGGGGTCTAGCAGCTGTGGGAGGGATGCAGCCAAAACCTGTTTAGGAGCCACTGGCCTTTTCTAGAGACATAAGAAACACTCTACATGAGTCACCTTCTGAACCACCTGCAAACTGCATATCAACAAGCTCTCAAAATAGCAAAATCGTGGTGGGGGGTGGGCATATACATCTCTCTCATGTGGAACAGGATCTCCAGTTAGCAATAGTAAATAAATAATGAAAAGGTTTTTTTGCAAGAGTAAAATATGTTTTTCAAACATCCAGTTACTGAACTAGGTTGTTTGAAATGGTGAAATTTGACACTGGCTGCACAAGACTTCCAGAGCTGGAGAAAGGCCTTACTAAAGTAGTGTGACAACAACCACCTTGAAGATTAGTGCCCATTTTACCAATATTTCCCTTATCACAGGTATAATGTCATATTTCACCTTGATTCATTACATGGACAATTGTTTTCTGCATTGACAACTGTTGGGACAAACCCCAGTACTGGAGCAGAAGAATTTGCTATGTAGCACACGTGAACATCATGTAACATTCAGGAAACTGAGCCATAAACCAGTTATTCCAGTCTCAATGTGGGTGCTGTGCTGGCCCACCCAGCCACCACTGAAAGCAGCTGTCACCAGCACCTCAGTAGCTGGTGTCATTGCCTGGAGGCAGAGGTACCGTTTCTGTGTATGGAAAAGGACCAATGAGATTAGAAAACACTTATTGACATTAAGGATCCATTACATGATCTCCCAAGGTCCCTTCCAACCCCAATGATTCTATGAAATATTCTTTTATGTCAATAAACACAAGCAGATCTGATCAAATATTGATTTCCAGCACTGCTCTTTCCGAGGCAGCCTTCTTCCTCTCTGTAACATTGTGAGGGAGTCAAGTGATGACAAGGATGAGGGATGTTTTCCACTACCATGTCTCTCTCTGGAAGCCTCAGGGACTTCTCTACAGATTCAAGAGAAACAAAATACATATGGCTTTGACGAGAGAGAGCTCTTTCTTAGGACTATCAATACTGCTTTGGGTCTGAGGGGTTTTTCTTGGATTATTCAAAGGAGAAGTTTTGTACCAGCACCTGGATGACCCCTTGAGCAAGTGGACTCCACAAGCTTCTTCTCCAAATCGAAGATATTAATAAAAATAAAGGGAATAAAGAAACAAGACCATTCCCCAACCATTTAGCCTGGGAAGACTTCTTGTTGCAGAAAAGGGAAAACCTCCGTTTCCCTCCTGTAAATTAGAGTATTGCTACTGATATTCAATTCCCTTGAAAGATTTTCAGATACTGCAAAGTTGGATAAAAGCCCTCAGGTCTTTGGGATAAGGGACTGTCCTTGATATATGTATTTGCCAGGCCTAGTAGATGGTCTCCACCCAACCAGCACAGGGAGCCACTTGTGCCCTGGGGCCCTTCACAGGAGCACTGCATGGGCAGGTATCTCTTCCACAGCCTGTTCCATGAATAAATCCTGCCTAATCTCCTCCTCTACTGCTTTCCTTTGCCTTTCACCCTCTTACCCTTTCCCTTCTACATGTCAGAGTTCATTGCAAGGAGACAGCAGGGTGAAATTCCTGTTGTCTTTAACAATTCCTAAAGGACAATGGACTCCTCTATATTTCATTCCCTTTGCTGAGGATGAAGTGCAAGCCTGGCATGTAGCTATGACTTGTTTCTCCTCAGAAACCATAGCAGAGAGGGAGCAGAAAGAGACATGGTCATTCCACAGGAGCAATGTAGGACACAACAAGGCAGAGGATCTCCTCTGCTCATGCAAGGGTAGGATTTGATGTTTTCCTTCTGCTTCTATAGCAATGTTTTCTGGTTGGAGAAGATTCTATTGAATTCTTGTAAAAAAATCAAAATGTGACCTTCTTCACTAATAAAAAGAGCATTATTTATTTATCTTTCAATTTCCCCTAAAAGGTGCCCAACGTACAAAGAAAATGACATTACTGCAGGGCACATCACAAGCATTTTGGGAGAGTAGGTAAGAAAAAGAAAAACTCGCTCACTGAGCTTCTCTTTTTCAGAAGCATCTTTCTATAATCAGGAGTGAGTTGTTTTGTTTCCTTTTCCTTTTTTTTTTTTTTTAATTGCTTTCCTATATTCTACCAGATTATTTTTTTTTCCTTGATTGCAGAAAACATTTTCAGTCTGGAATAATTTTTAACTACTTCATTAAATTGTCCTAAAATACAAAGAATTTTTAAATGTTGTGCTTTTATGATGTGAAAATCCATTCTAGAGCTTAATGGAGCTACTGCTGTGAAATCATAAATCAGCATGGGCGAAACAATGAGCCGTAATATTTCGCACTGATGTGGGAGGAACAGTTTCTGGCCTTTTATATAATTTGTAATCTATGTTAAGCAAGAAGTATTAAGAGTGACTTAGAGACACTGTCAGGGTTTGAAAACAGGTATGGGAAAGAAAAACAATTCATTACTACTCAGCAAACAGTGTAAACTCAGGCCCCTTTTAAAAAGTCAGTCAAGCCCGGCAGTAGTTCTGTGTTTCTGAAACTCAGTTGCCCATTTTTAATGGAGAATGGCAAAATACCTTGTGGGGATATAGAGCAATTTAAAGCATTATGAAGACAAAATACTAAGTACCACTTCTTACTGTACACACCATTTCATCAGGGCATTTTTAATCAGCAGGCCTCTGAGAGAGCCGGGCTCAGCTCCACAATATTTAATGTCAATGGCTGCTGGTTAGCAGGGGTGGCAATTCTGCTGAGTGGGGACATCTTCCAGTGATTTAGCAGTGATTAGTGCTTCTCAGTCTCCTGCTGACTGTCGCTGCTCCTCTTTTCCTTAATAGCTGCCTGCTTTCCTCAGCTCTTCTGCCTGTTAGAAATGGGTTTTAGTGTTTTTTCCGGCGCCCCCTTCTCATTTCCTAGAAAGAGCTTTGGTCTCAAGGATTTGGGGAAGGTCCTACTGCACAGCCAGGCGTGCTGTGACTGCCCCAGTTGGCAGCGCTGCACTACAGTGGGAGCGTTCAGTCCCTTCCTCAATGCATTCAGCATTTAATTCCCTCTCCGTGGATCTGTCCAGTGCAACTAAACACTGTGGCCCAAGATTTCAGTTCCCTTGGTAGGAGCGTTGTCTTAGGAAGGGAAAATTCTATGACCTACTTCACCTGTCCAACAGAGAGCTCAGCAGAGACTGCCCATTTAAGAAATTCAACAGCTTCTTGTTAATTTTATTTGGCCCTTTTCTTTTGGACAGAATTATTCTTTTGCACATTCTGTTTTTAGTGTGCTCACACATTAAATACCAGTAAAAGTATTAGTGGTGCTGAAGTCTGCTAAAATTCCAGACTTGCTATTTCAATCATGTACTTCAAATATGTGATATCATTTGACTGTTTCCTTTCCAACTTGGTTAAAACAGTGGTTGTTCTTTTGTGGGTGGGGCTGGTTTAATGATGCTTCTAAAAGTTCCTAGAAAAAAAATTATCTTGCAGTTTTTGATAATTAGTTTTATTTAAATTTACTAACAATGGAGCCTGAATAGAATCCTGATTTAGTGACATAAAATAACAGAAACAGTCCTTTCTATTTCTTTCTTTTCACTATAGGACAATAACCTTCTTCCCTCACAGGACACTTTGGGCTCATTATATTGGCAGTGAATGATACCATGTCTAGAATACCATTATTATCTATTATCATTGTTATCTATTATTGGTTTTGCCATAAACTCTTTGTGTAATCTTCAGCAAGTTACTAGTTTACCATCTAAAGGAATAAACCTCACACTGTACTCTACCTGTTCTAGACATTATATGGTTTCCTTAACAAATTAATTACAATAATAGATAGTAGAATATTTTAAAGGAGAGATGACTCCAAAACAGTCACTAGTTTGTTTTTGTTTTTGTTTTAACAGCCAGGGAACCTTAAGGAAGTCTTTGAGCAATAGCTCTATTCCTGCATCTGCTGCTGTTAGAAGAATTTTCAAATTTGTTGGTATTCAAACGGAATCAATAAAATGATCATATATGAACACTTTTTAAAATGCAGAGAGGCAAATAGAGTACAAAAAGCTGTAGAGTAATTCAATATTCCAAAGACTGCAGCCTATGAACCCAAGACAATAAGGACTCTATAACAATGGAAGTCTACAGTGTACATAGAGTTTTGATATCAGACTTTATTTTTTAATCAGAGAATGAGTTTTATCAATGTTGGTCTAAAGTAACCTTGGGCACTGTTAAGATTGCTAAAGGGGGAAAGGAGCCTGGATAAAATAATTACATAGAAATCTCCAAGAAGAAATTGCATTTGATCCCAAGTACACATAGAATATATTATAAGCAGGCTATTTTTAAAATACTTACTCAAAGAGATTGAACAGTAAGAATTTTCTTGGACGTAAAGAGGAAAAAAGCACCTACTTTTAACAAACATTTGATAAATTGTCCTTGTACTTCTAGAAAGACTGAGAAATTCCCACTTGATATAAGTGGTTCTAGACTTGCATCTTCAGAAAACGACTAGAACAAGACCCACAGTCTCAATGTTTGCATCCCTACATTGTAAATGACAAGCAATTTCAGAACAGAAACACAAAATGATGAATCCAATCACCATTGAAACTGGAGTTCAGCTGTCCTGCTGTATTGACAGTATCTAGTGCTAGGTACTCAATTTAGGAGCTTTTTCGGCTGGCTGGTCTCCAGTTTTAGTTGTGCAAAGAAACACAGTTTGGGGGGGGTGGCAATTCAGAAGACACTTGTGAGGCTCCTACTCTGGGCAAGTCTCAGCACTGTGCACCCACCCTGAGGTGATCAGACCCTCAACTTGACAGGCCTCAGCATGACACTCAGGGCTGGCACCTCAGTATACTCTATACAATATATCTTTTTACTTTTCTTAGATAAATGTCTTAGGAGAGAGTGAATTATCTTTTAGAGCTTCCTTGCACACACCAGCCATTGAAAAAGAGCCCAAATTGGCAGCTCAAACAAGGTCTTAACTATGGTTTATCATCAAATTAAATTAATTTCACCCTGAAGTTTGTAAAGGCACAAGGACAGCTACTTCCCTGAAGCATCCAGTCACTGATGCTTCTTTCTGGATTAGGTATTTTAAACTTAATCTTTGTAGGAAGATTCTCAACACAGTAGAGTAAAGAAAGGAGGCAGAAACTTGCATTTAAAGTTTAAGTCTCTTTAGCAAGAGATGCTATAGAATAAGAAAAATCTAAAAATAGGGAAAGGAGTTTTGAAATGCTTAAACCACATTACACATTACATAAGCAGAACTAACAAGCAAAACAAGTCAGATGAATTTCAAGTGGTACTAAATATAACCTTGTAAGTAATACCGTTCTAGAAGGCTGATTTCCTGAATCAGAAAGCCAGTTAGCATTAATGGACATAACTTCTCTGAGAGATAACAAAAGGAAAGGAGGTTAAGGGTTGAACACATTTTGTTCTGTTTATTCTCTGAAATCCAATTAACTTCAGGTATTTGAGAAGACAAATCTTGAAGAACACATCTGAAGAAATGTAAGAGATCGAGACTCCTGAAGGAACAGGAAGAACTCTTGCTACAAACAGTGCCACACATCCAACAGGGCAAATTCTTTGAATTAGGCATGAAAGAAACAACAGTTCTTCCCAACAGTCCGGAATGGAAGTTTTTTTTGTAATTTCTGATCTTCTCTCTGTATCTCTAAAGTCATCACCTCCAGCAGCCTGAAATCACCACTGCTGCCTGTGCCAGATACCTGTGTTCATTAGTACGTACACCTGACAATCGCTGAGGCTCAAACATTGCTCAGCAATTGAGGTTAAGGGCTCTTTTGTATCGCACTGGTTGCACAGGAAAGAAGAAAAGTCGAGATGCATAAGCAGGTCTTGCACAATTTGTTAGTGATTTAAAAAAACGCCAAACAAATCCCTCCTCCCCCCCCGCAACAGACAGGAAGACCCCGAGATATTGCACTGGAATATAGTTGTGTTATGGGCACTCTTACCAAAAGTTTGTAAGCTCAGTAACTAGGAAAACTTTTGACAAAGATGCATGCAAGTAGATCTGTCACGATGCTTCTGCAGCTTTGGGGGGAAAAACATTCATTCACACTGGAGAACAAGACAGAGAGAAGCAAACTCTGACAGAATGAGCTATAACCTTCTAGACATCAGGTCCGTGCATGCTGAACGTGTCACTACAGCTGAGGCTCACAGATTCTTCTGCTTTCACAAGAACCAGTACAAAGAAGGTACGAGAAAATAGCTACCTCAAACTGAACAGTCATAGTTGACCCAGGAGGTACACCACAAACCCAAATAAATCTACATACACACACATATATCCAGCTTCCAGAAACAGGTAACAACCAAACCATGACTAGACTAGAAGAATTAGGTGTGCCTGATGTTAACTATGTATATGGAGAAAAAAATCTGCTTGGAAGCAGCTTATGTGAGCAATGACAGGCACAAAGTTAATTTTTTTCCATGTAATGGCTGGGTAGGGAAGCTCCTTTGTAAATGAAGCCCCTGCAGGAAATGCAGGGATGAAGTGACTTTGCTGTTCTGAACAGGATTTTCAGATAATTGCTTCCAAAAGCATCCCCCCATTTTCACCCAGGAGTTCTGTATCTCCATCATGCAGTTTTAGTGCAGGAACCAATAACAATTTGTGTCAGGTTATTATTCTAAAAAGAGGAAACACTAAGAAATTAAGTTAGGAGATACTGGATATCAGTAGAACACAAATGCTAGAACAAAACTAATTGTAATTGGTGTAGCTGGAGGCACAGGTAAATAAACACCTGAAGGGAAACCATACAAATTGTCAATTTGTGTTCTGCTAAAGTCAGTCAGATTTCAGCATTACTGGGCCATCTATATTCTCTCAAACACTAAGCTTGAAGAAGAACTTTATAGACATGTTTTGAAAATGGCAGTCTGTCAAGTCACACTGTATGGGATCCACCTCGCTTATCTTTGCAGGATATACATCAAAGCTAAACTGGATTCTCCTAAAATAAAGGGAAACAGGCCCCTCTAAAGGACACTTACTCCCATCTATTGTAAACAGCAAGGTCAGGATGAAATATATTGTCCTGTAGAGGTCCTTGTTTTTTCCTCTCCATCTACTACTGAAGAAATCTAGACAATGAGATGCTTAACTCTAATTGATAGGGTTAGACAAGAAGAATTCCTCCCCACAAAGCAACAGATGAGCATGTTCTCCTGGAGTCAGAGGAATAAAGAGCAGACTTGGCTGAGGAAGGGAATGGAGAATTGGATCCCTATAGTGCACTAGCTGAAAGGTATGAAATCAGCTTTCCATCTCATTGCTGTCTATGCAACTCTCTATTCCCTGTAGTGCTGCTTCTCCTCTTTCACCCTAATCTGGTTGATTTGAGATTAAAATATGAAAGCAACTAGCAGAGAGTAGTTTTATTAAACAGCTGCTGTAGAGGATGGCTTTGAGCTGCCTCCTGTTACTTTGAAAGATACAATGCCAATAAATCTAGTACTGAGTAATGGTAACAACAAGCTCAGTGTTAGTGCTGGTCTTGCACTGTTTGCTTGTCCTGTGAGAAAGATGAATGATTTTCATGGCTCACATGAGTATCATAAATAGTCTGGTATGAGAAAACGAATTCAGTGCTTATGGGGCACCAGTGCCAGTGAAAGCGTTTGTTGGGAGCATGCCAGCGAGCTCTGGCTTGCTTGTGAAAACCACTGAGTTTTCTTTTCTCACATCAGTCCTTTCAGTAAAGAGGCCTTTGGAGTTTATGTCCACAATGGTATGAACACTGTGAGGGAAGCAGTGCCTGGCTTTAGCTGGAAAGAGGGTTACCACGCTTCTATAAATTATGCTCTAAGCCTGTGGCTGTAGCAGTAAAAGGAAAAAAAACAAACCAAAACACAAACAAACAAAAAAACTCCAAGCAACACCAAACAAAGCCCCCTTGAATCCTCAATCTCTATGGTGCTTCTATGAAATTGGAGATTGGAGATTTCATAGAAATGGTAGATGAAACTGAAAGGAAACAGTATTTCTCTAAATGGTCTGGCCAAGATAATCAATCTAGATAGAGCAACATTTTTTAATGAGGGACTTGCAGCCACAATAAAATAAACAGTATGGGTGGCAACTCACAGTCTCGGTTATCTGGATGCAACTGTATTTGTAGAGAATAATTTTGGAATCAAAATGTCTCTCCAAGTAAATATTCAATGTCAGTTATACTGAAGAACTTACTTACTCTATACGAAAGAGATTCAAATCCTCTTCTATCCAGCAAACCAAAACAAGCAATGCCAGCCAATTAAACTGGTTCCAGTTACTGTCTATAAATGTGTAAATGGTAATTTTTAATACCTTTGTCAATTATGTAAGAAGTACCTTTTATGATGATCACATTAAAACAAAAGCTAACCCATCTCACTCAACCCATCTGAAAAGAAACGAAAACTACTCTGAAGTGACAAATACCAATTGTAGAAGCATCTAACGGTACAGAGAACCAACAAACGTTTTCCTTAAAAACCCTGAAAAAGCGGATCAGTATTTCTGAAATAAGTTTGTCTGGTGATATAACCCAGCATGAACAAGGCATTTTCCACCCTACCACAGCACTGTCAGTATGCCTTGGGTTTGACCAACTGAGGATGTCTCGTCAAGAGGCTTCCATAGTGGAATAAGGACTTCCCAGTATTGTGATTTTTTGGTGTCTATACTAAGGGACTAGAAATAGCACTTGGCTGCTAAACTCCTGACTCCTTAACTCCTACAAATTTGAGCCAAATCCTCCAAATGGGAATGGTTAGTAACACAGATAAATGTTGTGTTTCTCCTCCATACCCTACAGCATCTCCAGTGCTGATTTTAGGATGAAAACCACAACCCATACCAGCTCTTTAATCAAGATACCCTGAGTTAAACTGTGCTGAAAATTTCTGGGCTTCTTGGAGTCTGTGGACAGACTAGCTGATCAGACAGCACCTGCAGCCAAATTTTCTGCTGGCTTAACACCATTAGTGTTGGTGGAGTTGTGCCAACAGAGAATTTGGCCCCTGAACTTGGAGTCAGTTTTCTGAAAACCTGTCCATTTCCAAGCAACCACAGAACGTGCTGCGGAGGGCACACAGAGACTAAAGCAAATAAGAAACATTGTTTTTTGAATCCGTGTGAGTACTTTTGGTCTGCCACCAAAAAATAAATAGCGCCTTCAGCTTTCCACCATCTGCAGCACCTGTAATTGCACCGTCCAGACTCCAAAGGGGCCTGCAGGCTGAAACTGGTTTGGGTTTAGGTTTTGCATCTTACAAACACTCCATCTCTTGTGGGGTAATGCAGGTTTTGTTAGGCCTTTTCAAGGTCTGACTGTCTCACAGTATACGTACAATCGTTCCAGTCACTTGAGTCCAAGCACTGTCTCTAATATGTCCTGCCTATCTTTTTCATACCATTTTTTAGTGATCAGGAAATATTTTTTTCACTGTATTCTTTCCCCCTACTGTTCCCTTTTTCTGCCTGCTGGCAATAATTATAAGTTGTGCAGGACACAAAAAAGCGGATATTAAATAGACTGTATTTTATTAAAAATACTGTCATAGGCTTCAGTCCTGAACCAGCAGTCTGACTAATACATATTTGCCTTCCTTTGGAACATAAACATAGTCATTATTCCTGACAAAACAAAACAAAACAACAAAAAAAGGAGGGGGGGGAAGAATTGTAGCTATTTAGTAATAATTTAAGGTTTTTAATTTATTTCCTTGCAATGCAATAATGTACATGCATGTGAAATTGTTTTGCCTGTGCATTCCAGTTGAAATGCATCCTACTTCTTAGATTCCCGATAATGAAACATTTATACCCTATATTCTGGGATTCATTTATATTGATTGTTTCAAAATATATTATTAATAATAACATGCCACTCCTCCCTTTTAATTGTCCTTTTCATAATAATAACTACTGTGAAAGAATACAATTTGCTGGAAATTCTGTGCAAAATTTTGTATCCTATCTCAGTCCAAGGACTTGGGGCCAACTCTTCAGGTGTTCCAGCATTAGCTGATTTATACCAGCTGAAGGTCTCATATCTCATTTCAAATTGTGTTTCACTTCAGCTCTCAGACTTCTGTGATAATTCTTCAACTTGATCAGTTCCATTTGCGAAGTTGTGATATTTTTTCTTTCCCTCCTTGTTTGCTAAAAAAGGTGTATATATAACCTATCCACAAAGTTGAATTCTGTAAGGATCTCTGATCCAATGCACAGAGAAAGCCTGCTCTTTATTTGCATCATGCTGTATTTGCTGCTTACTGCTTGGTTTTTAGAAATGTTTGCTGATCACTGTTGAATGCAATTCTGAATGAAGTCAAAATAATTGGCCTGGGCTTGAATTGCTGGAATCAAATGCTGTTTTACAGCTCAGCTCTATTTTCCATAAAATGTGAAATAGAGAAGACCCTCTGCTGAAGTTCTATTGGAACAGCAGGATTAAAGTAAACGAAATTGGGCAAAAGCTCTGACTGCTGAGCTTTGGAGTCCAGAGATACCCTTAGATAAAATATCTCTAATCAACTTAATACCACAACAGTTATGGAAAGATCTTGTGTCATGTTCTGAGGGTGAGAGATCAGAGCACTCTGAATTTGTATGTAGATAATACAGTGGCTCGGATATTGGTTCCATTTCTGTCTGATCCAGGAAATGGAATTCGCTTCTTGGACGTACAAAGCACCAGATAATACTGTCATAGCACTTTGCTTCTAGGTACTATATATCCTCAAATGATCTGAAAATGTATTACAGAGAGTGAACTGCACAGCATAAAGATAGGAGTTGATTATCAGAGAGGAATAGAGGTACTCCAGACCTTAGAAATATTTCTTTACCTGCTGCATTAAGTTCTGGTCACTGTATCTCAAAGAGTGTTAACTGTTCGAAACAGATGAAACAAGGGCTGTGGATATACAGCTCTGTATCAACAGAGCATGTACTAAAGGGCTCCTAATTTAGAGGGAAAAAAGGACACGTAGTAAGTAATGGTATAAAAGAATTAAGCTGACTGCCATTTACTGCTATTTAATGGCAGGAGACAGGGATAGTCCAATGAAACAGAAGGGCTGAACATTTAAAATATTATATGAATAATTCTTACAGTATGCATAGCTAACATCTGAAACACTCTAGCACAAGTCAGTAAAGGAAAACTTAGTATGATTTAAGAATTATTTGATTTCTGTGCATCTAATGAGAATATTCTAGTTTACATTTGGGTAGAAAGTAGAGGAATTAGCCCTTAAGCTTCAAGAAAGACTTTAACCATTTTCTGGTAGTTTTTAGAAGAAATTGTGCTATAGATGTGTTATTCCATGGCTGCCCACCATGGGAGCTGTCACTGCTGTGGCTGTTACAGTTCATTATTGGTTACAGGATGAAGTGAATCTTTGGTGTGAGGTAAGAGTGCCATACCTAAGGTGACAGGGAATCAGTTACACAGCTGGAAGCAGATCCCAGAAGACTGTCTCTCAGCTCCAATAGCTAAGATGTTGACACTAGTCCCTCCTCAGTTTTGTAAATAAAGGACCAAAGACCTCTTTAACAGAGAAAAAAAGGCACATTTGGAAGGATGAGGCATTTATTATCTGAATACACATATATTATCTTAATTTGTTGCATTGTAAACATTGATACAAAGTAATATTGTAACGATTTGCAGACTAGGCTGTGCTGGAAGTGATTTAGACTCCCTCAGTAAAACAGGCTGCTAAAACCACATCTGGTTCTTGCAATAGGTACTGAAAGGTGCCTTCTGCAACCTCTGCACCTGCTGGTGCTGCTTCTTGGCCTGGGAACTACATTCACCTTTGTTGCCTGGTGACTACACCTACTCCTTGCTTCTTGGCCTGACTCCTAAAACATCTTCCCCCAACTCCTTGATGGACAGAGAGAAAGAGGACAGTCATAGGGTCATAGAATGGTCTGTGCTGAAAGGGACCATAAACATCATCCAGTTCCAAACCCCTGTCATGTGAGCTTCTTGCCCCAGACTCCAGTCCCAGCCTTGCCAAGGCCTCTAAATTAAATCCCCAATGTGTCTAAATCTATAAATGAAGAATCAAATAGCATTGATTCCTTTTTAAATTTCAGAAATGTAAGCAGATATTAATGTTTTCTAGAATACCAGTTCATGCCCCTTCTGGTTTCTATTGCATGCTCACACACTGGTAACTAGTCACAAAATAATTAGCAGCTTGATCTTCTGCCCTGAGTTAATAGAGATTCAGATCAAATCTGTGATTTCTAGATACCAGTGGTCTCTCAAGTTACAGGAGTTTCTGTCAGGAAGTAATGAGAAGAGAAATAAAGGGAGATACACTACAAATTACTTTTCTATTTGAAATATGTTAAGTCTAAATCAGGACACATTTCACTCATCTCAGGGCTTTTGGGACATTAGAAGAGTCACTGGTGTATTTTAACACCTTCACGTCACCTCCACTAGTGCCAGCGATCCTACCCAAATCTAAAGCATCTGGTTTAATTTCTGATCAAACTCAGGAAGAAATGCATCCCCTATGAACAGCTGAATTTGACTTGAACATAAACTTCATTCTCAGCCTCAGACCATGTTGCCCACTTGGTAAATTATGTCCTGCCTTTGTACTGCTGAGGTCACTGTCAGGGGCTCAGGCAAGAGTGGAAGTTGGATGAAACTCCAGGGCATCAAGTGCGGAGTACTGAGATGTTACAGTGGGAAGTTAAAAACATTTTAACAGAGGGATAAACAGAATGAATTCAAAAACATTCAAAAAATCATCATTCACTGTCATGGCTTTCATCATCCAAAGGCCACTGATATCCTGGATATAGTTTCTAAACAAGCAAGGAGACTTTCTCTAAGCACTGCTCTGTGTATGCATCAAAATTTACTTTTTTGTGGACCATGTTTATGCAAACCCCTATTTTCTTTTTAATTATCACCACTAAAACTTGTGTTTAAACAAGCAACCCAATCTCTGTATGGAAATGCACTGCGTATCTGTTTGATCTGAAGACAAACTGATGTGTTCAATGTACTGAAAGTAAATCTGTGCCATGAATATTCACAGTCCATTTAAACAAAGCTTCGCAAAATAATTTGAGTAGTTACTGAGAAATACTGCAGAAGGTACTGTGTCTGGTGAATTCTCTTTTCTCAGATGTCTGAAAATATATGTGCTATCTAAATCTTCTCTATGGATAGATTACAAAAGGACCTTAGACAGTAAGATGCAAAGAACACACTACTCTTACCAGTGGGCTGAAATATCTCATCCATGTCTACAGTTGACATAAATTCAAATTAAGGTTGATGTGGAGAGCCTTATCCTTTCATTGCCAGTTCCATATCTGGCTTTTTACAAAGTCTTTAGCCTCTGAAAGACTGTCAAGTGTTTATTTTTCTTAGCTCAGCATTCATGCATAGATACATGCATAAGCACTCACTCTCTTATCCATCCTTCAATTTTTAGTATACACTGAGCAGACTCAAAAAAGCAAAATATGCTGATATAACTTCATTTAGTTTGCTTCTAAAATGGTTTTAGTCATCAGGGTGTAGGCTTCTGTTTATACTAGATGACTATCCCCTGGGTAAAGAGCTACTTGAAGGAATGGAGCTTTGGGGAGAACTGCTTTTTTCTGTGTGAATTCAGATCCTGCTTATGAATTCCCAACTCCCAAGCTTCACAGCTCATGCACCATTGGAAAGGGAGAAGAAAAAAATACAATTAGAAGATGAAGTATGCATGAGTCTAACAGCTGAGCAGAGAAGTGCAGGCACCTCTCTCTTGGCCTTGTGCTTTTGAAGCAGCTTCCTCATGGCCCTGGGGCTCTTCATGGCCAGGCACGTTTAGGGTCAGCTCAGCCCAGTCTTCCCAGTAAAGCAGGAGTCAGGTGTTGGTACAGACAGGGAAATCCCAACAGAAACACCCGGGCTGCCACTTTGTTCGGTTTTGCTGTAACATTTATCACTCTCTTTTTTTCTATTTGTTTTGTGTTCTGACTATTTCTAGCTCCTACCGCAACCTCAGTGAGGTGGGGGCCCTCAACAAGCCCTGCCCCACGGGGGACACCGGAACAGCTACCAGTAGTGGAAGCCCATGAGGATCAGGGATCCACTCCAATAACTCTTCCCAGGGAATTGGCCACTGGGCCCTGCTGGAGCAAGAAGCTGGAATGCACAGACCTGTGGTCCCTCCCACAATGAATGTCATTTCATTATTTACCATTCCTGATCTTTTCCCAGACACATGGAAGTACTAGCACCAGGCTAAAAGCTTCTCACAGAATCTGGGAGCTTATCACACCACCCTCATGCCCAGCCCTATAAAAATAATCCTAAAAACTTTACCATTAGTCTGTGTGTGCAGGAAGAGAGAGTTACATATACCTAAAAACTGAGGGAAGCTGGGTATTCATCCAGCCATACCCCACCTAATAACACCATGCACCTATCTGTGGGTGTAGGTGTTATATACGTGGTGACATCAGCATTAGTGACCCAAGGGAGCTTCATTGATGCCCACAAAACTAGTTTTATTTAAAGAAATCAAGCCTTTAAATAATGATATTGAACTGTTCTCATTTAGTCACATCTGTAAGGTTTTACTCATGCATTGCTTAGTATTAACATGCTGTGTTTATCTCTAAGTACCAAACTCCTTTCTGTCCAAAGAAATGATATTGAAAATGCATAAAAGCAACATACTGTGAATAAACAGCTTATCTTGGGGGAGTAAGATAAAATTCACAAAACTAAAAATGGGGAAAACCTTCCTCACTGTTGAATTTGCCATTTATAGATTATTCTGTCCATTGTGCTTCTATGAAAAGCTTTTCTGGCATTCCACTCAGAAAAACAAAATCTACATTTAAATGAATGTAAGAGTGTACTACAGCAGGAGCCTGTCAGACTGTTTTATACCTCATTGCTATAATTTAATGTTATTGATGCAACCTAGATTATGTTTGAGAAATGAGATCGTGCAAATTCTCTCTCATACATCAACCAAAGTGGCACAAAATATTAGGCTACAGCATTATGTAGTTCTGAAACTATTATATGACCTCAAAGTTCCCTAAAAGGCTTCAAATTGGCATAGACTAAGAATTTGCTAAGGGTATGTTTTCAAAGGGAATAGCTGTTGCTTGTTTATGGCTTAAACATTATACTATGCCAGTAATAAAATACCAGTGATGCATGCAAATGGAAAATCGTGCTGCTTTTTGTGGTAAAAAGGTTAATTCCTTTGGAAGAAACCAAGTCCCTGGATAAAAAGCATATCTCAGCCACCTGACTAACACACAGACATTTCAGTACAGTTTTATTGTATACAAGGGCTAGGAAAATCTAATAATATCCTGCTTTTTTCCCTAAGATTCAGCAGGTAAAAGCTCTGATTGAATTTCATCTTGATTTCATTAAATATTCATAAAGGCCAATTAGAAGGGCAGCTAAGTAGGCCACAAGGCTCCCTTCCATCATCCTGTCAAAGGCAGTCCATCAGACAGTCCTGTTTGCATTAGGGCCTGTAGTCAATATCTTCATTCAATCTTTATGTAGTATCCCTCTAAATCACTGCTCCATCCCACTTTACGGCTTTTATGGACAGACAAGGGGGGAAAAAAATCTAATAATTCTGAAGGCAAGATGCTTACTCGGTAGAAAGCAAAATGCAAATGAGAAAAAACATCCTCAATCAAATGTTGGAATGAAAATCTTTTCTTTAATGAGCAATGACATTGGTAGAGCACTGATTACATTGAAGAAAAACTGTTTAAAATTCATAATCAATCAAGCAAGTTTATTTTAACCTTTCATACTAAACCGCTGGGTTACAGTTTAATTTATTGATGGTGCTTATCTCTCCCTTCAACCACTAATTTTAAAATTACAACCCGTATAGAATATGCTGAGTTGAGTCACGAAAATATATACTGATGTTTATATTCAAAGAAACCTATTAGCTCTGCCTGTTTCCCTTTAAAGATTCAGTGGCCTTTCCATACATGCCATGTTATATATATTTGCAGTTTATGCAGCTGAAATGCATTAACTCCACTGGTGCCTTGCTGGACTGAAATATCATGGCAGTTTTCATTGCCAGGTCTGTTTGTGACAGAGAGCCAAGCAAACATTCCTTTCTGTGGCCGAGCGGGAGGCAGTGCTTCATGCTGCCACTACCTGCGCTCTCCTGGCAATGGGGCTCGCAGGGCATTGCCTTTCCTGAAGCTTCATGAAATTTGAGAATGTTGCAGAGAGGCTTTCAGTGTGAGACTTCTAAATTTGTCTAGATCAGGTATCATAAAAAGAAAAATCTTTCCTGTACTATTGACTCGTTTTTCCAGAAGGACTTAAGGAATGCTGTGGGGTATAGCAAGGTAAGAGGATTGGTTTATATCTTGTTTGAATCAGTTGCCTTTACTTGAATTGCTGTTACATACAACACCAAAATGTCTTCCCGATATGGTTTGAAAAGACTTTCAAGCTCTCTCTTCCATTTTCTAAAAATAACACTATATCTTTTCAATCTAATACAGGGCATGGAAATGTAAGTTTCATCACTATGAGTTTAAAAAGATATTACTATAAATTCCAGAGACCCCACCTTATTCTAAAAGCTGTTTTCTTGTTAGATTAACCATATAATTTACTTCCTCACCATTCCTTTTAGTAGGTTGAGTCTTTAGTAGAACAAACTCTGTAGGTCCTTCACTGTACAGCGAGTTTCCTTCCTACAGTATTACTCACGTGTTCAGTTAAGCAAGCTTTACCTAATCCTTAATTAATATTTTCTGTTCATTTTCTTTTTTCAATGTGTTTAATCACTAACTACTTTTAATGACAAAGAAATTGAAGAATGACTATCACTGGGAGTCATTAGGAAGTATAGGAGACAATTGTATGTCTTTGTTATGCAGCTTCACCTGTATAACACCTCCACCTGTTAGAGGACACTTGATCTCAAAGGGATTGCCATGAGAATAAATGTATTTTTGAATAGTCCTCTTGTATTTTCTTAGTAGCATATTACATACTTTCAGCATTCTTTATGCTATAAAATTATAATAAAATCTAGTTTACTCAATTTTGAACAGAGACTGGAACATTCATTTCTACCCAGCTCCCTGTCCTTCTCGGTACATGTACAGCTCCATTATGGTAGTATGTGGTTCCCCGGGCAATTCTGGTTTCACGGTCATTTGAAAGGCTGAAACATATGGTCATCCCACTTAACATGCCCTGCAAACTACTGAGAGACAAAGACTGTCCTTTTGGTCTGTGTTTGTACTGCACCTAATCCCACTTGCTTAGATCAGGCAAGTACCAGGAGCGAATTATTCAGAGCTGTCTGGAGGATGAAGCAAAACATGACTCCCAGTTGCTGTGGGAAGGCCAGGGTATGCTCTCTGCAAGGGAGCTCAGATCTCTACTTCCTTCTGCAGGCAAGTCTGTGTGTCCAGGTGCACATCCTGGACACTTTGGGTCTGGGGGAGGACTGGGGCATGGTCCCCATTGTTCCACCCACATCTCTGGTCAGTCCTACAGTCATTACTGTGTCTCCCTGCCTTAACAAAATGCCTTGTGTTGTAAATCACACCCAAAAGCTGCAACAGCTGCAAGCATATCAGTCAGAGGGAAGATGTTTATCATTTTATTCGGTCTGCAAGGAGTTTTATATGTCCTCCACAGGCCACTAGAATGACAGAGTGCTTAAAACATTTGGGTATCATTTTAATGGAGTAGACATTTTCTACCTGTGCTCTGTTCACTTTCTTAAATCTTGGCCCTGTTTCAGTACCAATTAATTTGAAAAACAACAAGAATAAACCATACAGAAGCTACTTGAAGCAGACTAAAGATAATCTAGCCCATTGTTCATTCCTAACTGTAAACCTCTGGCATTAACCATATACCATCCTAATCACCCTTGGAAGTGCATTTCTGTTGCTTTCTTAAACTGTGAGCAGAGAAAATCCCTGACCTGTAAAAAAACTAGAAAAAATGTCAAATGGCTCAGTTTGTAGCTTGTGTTCAAATGATTATTTAAACACTCCATCCTGAAAAATTCAGAGCTCAAGTAAACTACTTCTTTCCATTCCTCCCCCTTCGTATTAAGAAACAACGTGTCAACTATTTACTTCCCACTTGTATTTGCTACAATGGCAGCCAAAAAAACCCTGACAGGATGTTGGGAATCATCAGGAAAGCTGTTGTCTACAAGCCAGAATGATTTTACTGCTGCACACACACACACTTGTAAACATGAGTATTTTGAGTCCAGTGTTCGGTGTCTGCATCCAAGGAAGGACATGTGGAGTACTGCACCCAGCTCTGGAACATAAGAAGGATGTGGACCAGTCAGAGAAGACCACAGAGATGACTGGGGGATGGAGCACCTCTCCTATGAGAAAGGCTGGGAGAGTTGGAGTTGGTCAGCCTGGAAAAGTGAAACCTCTGTGGAGATCTTATTGTGGCCTTCTGGTACTTAATGGGGGCCTATAAGAAAGATGGGGACAGACTTTTCAGCCAGGCCTGTAACAATAGGACAAGAGTTAATGGTTTTAAACGAAAAGAGAATCCATTCAGACTAGATATAAGCATGACATTTTTTACTGTGAGGGTGGTGAAACACCAGCACAGGTTGCTCAGAGAGGTGGTGATGACTCATCCCTGGAAACATTCAAGGTCACGTTGGATGGGGCTCTAAACAGCCTGATCTAGTTGAAGATCTCCCTGCTCATTGCAGGGGTTTGGACAAGGAGACCTTTAAGGGTCCTTCCAATCCAAACCAATCTGTGAATCTATGTTTAAATGAATCTATGACATAGCGGAAGGAGAGAAGGTACAGAGAAAGTTTGAAATTACTAAGATGATGAAGAAGCTGCCTAATGAAGAGATTTTGAAAATGCTGTCTTTTTCAACTTGCACAGAAGTCTGTAAGATGGGATAGAGGCTTAGAAAATCTTGGAGCTTGTGGGTAATATGGATTCAGAGAATAGAACTGTTACAAATCTCCCAATTAAAACCAGGTGCCATTATTCACACTGAAACTAGTGGAACACGGGGTTAAAACAGACAAAAGTATAATTTTTAAATATCAGGCACTGAGCTTTTAGAATTTGTGGCTCTAGGAGGCCATGAAGATAGACACCATTGGCAAGTTTAAAAAGACATTAGATTATTCTGAGACAGCAGGTCCATAAACAGATTCTAAAGGGAATAGGCAGGGATTTTCTCACTAATATCCCTAATCCAATGCTTGTGGCTGCTGAGAGGTTGAGAAGGGAAGGGGCTGCAGGTAATGACCAGGCTCATCCACTGCCTTTATAGAGCATCTCTTGCTGCCACTGTGGGAGACAGTGCACTGAGTTAGACAGACCACTGCCTGCCTCAGCAGGGCATTTCTGATGTTTCTATATCACTCTGAAAAAGTGAATATGCTCTGAAGGATGTGCAGATTGCACCTTTACAAGGTAGGTTTAAAAAATAAAAAAAAAAAAGACAAGTTGAGGAAAAAGTGTAAACCAACATGTTTTTAGGGGGTTACAAAGAAAGGACGCTGGAGTCTATTACAGTGCAAAAGAACCTGAAGTGTCAGGGACCAGTCGTGAGAGGAATGGAAACCAGAAATACAGCAGGGAAGTGGTTTTCATAGGGCTGAAAGGGTGGTAGATATCCAAGTGCAGATGGAAGTGCATGACTCATTTGTGGCCTTAGTTCTGCTTGTCTGTTAAATGAGGTTTACACTATTTATCCTGACAGAAAACACAGAAGCTTAATTTGTTATGTTTCAAAGAATTTTGTAGAAGCTGAAATGCAAATTGCTGTGAGATGGATCCAAAATGTGCATAATTCAATAAGGCAATTTTCAATAATTTCCAAGATGCCCTGTGAAAGCCAGCTCTTACCACAGAATACCAGGCTTAACAGCAAACCCCTGAATGATAGTATTTGTTTTGTAAATCACACTGTCCTCATCTTCTGAAGGGAAGCAGGGATGGATGAACTTTTAAGTTCCTAACACCTATAGCCCAACTGAAACTGGAATTCATTTCCACTCCCAGAGCACATAGTGTTATAGTCACAATCCTAGTTCATCAAGAAAAGAAAAAGGTGGCTTCTTTTTTTGGATGAAGACAGCTATTTATACAGAAAAACTATTCTTAGTCCCATACAGATAAAATCTGTTCAGGAGCAGGCCTTAACGATTTTGGTAGCTTTGAGATATGTTTGCTGATCTAAATGTCAAGAAGAATCAGAAGAATTTGTGGGATTTTTTTCCCCCTCCTTTTATGAACACATTTTTCTGTTCTTATTTCTGCAGTTTTTCACACTCTTGTTCTGGATACACACAATTACTTCCATTAGGCAGCCTAGATACACCAAGAGAGAAATAGGAATGTTTCACTTTATCCTCCAAAAGCAAATGTAATCATGTTCCCTTGCTGATTTGTGTTTTGAAATTACCATTCTAATCCAATAGTTTAATTTTATTATACCCTTCGGTCTAACAGACCAGGCAAAGAATGTGAAATCACAAACAAAGGGCCAAATCCTGTTTGCCATACTAATGGGAGTAGTCCCACTGATTATAATGGGACTACACGCAAGCCTTACCCTTAACTAATGGGAAATGAGATAAACAGACTCAGACTCTACTGTAGGGTTTTCTTGGAGCATTTCTTGAGGCTTGTTACTGAGTTTTTAAAACAGTCTAATGTAGTGGCTAAAATACAACCAAAGTGGAAAAAACCTCTTCTCCATTGGAAAGTGCAGGTGTTATGATATTTAGCATATGCTGAGATAAAAAAGCCTCAAATGCTTCTAGCTATTTGGAGGCTACTATTTATATATAGGTATTTCAAGTGCTTAGAATATATTTTAACATCCTTTTGCAAAAGAAGCCATATGATCTTTCAGGTAGAAACCCACAAATTTTACTACTTTTTGCTTATAAATAGAACTATTTGTAAATCAGAGTGATGATGGGGGAAGGGACAATTCATCAGTTCCTGCATTAGTTCTTCTGGTGCTCAGCCCACACCAAGGTCCCTTTGATGGGTCACACAGCACCTGCAAAGCTTATTGGGGGAGATCACTTGTTTTATTTCCCAGCTTCCAAAACCACATTCCTCTAATATTCTCAAACCTTCTTAGCTGAGGCTTCAAGGTAGAGAAAATGTGAGTTGTAAAGTGTAGCTGAGACTTATAAAAGGAACCAGGTAGGAGACTTGTAGAGAGAGGTGTTAAATAGTTGCAATATAGGCGAAGAAAGAGCTATAAAGTGAAAAATAAATCCTGTGAAAGAGCACAGTGAAGCTACACTGCTGCCTAAGCAGTATACATATAACCAATGTCAGGCTATTAAAAACTAACTTTAAAATAATATAATTGATTCGCTGTTTCCCCACCCCAACCTTCTGTACAACCAGGATGGAAATATTTGGACAACAATTCATGACAGAAAAGAAATAGAGAAAGGGAGAGAGGACATTTGCTCCTTGGGGTTGTTTTTGTGGGTTTTGGTGGGGCTTTTATACTTTTTTTCCCCCTGAAACACTCTGTTCTCAGTTGTGTTTCAGAATCCAGCTGGCTCTGAGTAATATTCAAACTTTTCAGTCCTTTAACATAACGTGTATTTCTGTCAGCTGAGCAATCTTTTTATCCAGTTCTCTGATTTACTATACTACAAAAAAAATACAGCTTTAAAGCCATCACACTTTCACATTATCAGGTCCTATGTGCACATTTGGCTTTTTATTCTTGACTATATGTTATTTACACAGAACATCTTTCCTTGGACTCATAAAAATGTCTAACTGACCATGTTTCTGATATACAAGACTCAGTCAATATAAAAGATGTAGAATAAATTGATGACCAAAACTTGACTTTTCCAAGCCATCATCAGCAGTGTAATAAAAATGATTCAAACACCCAGCATGAGTCACACTGGCAATTTGATGGGATCATTGTTTCCCAAAAAGGAAGCTTATACAGAAGCCTCTGTGCTATTCACTACAGCAGTCTGCTTTTAAAATAATAAAGCTATACAAGGCTTGTCAGAAATCAAGTCTTACCCAAACAATACCATTCCTCAAACATCCATGTCATTCCTGTCTTCCTAAGAAAGCCTGGGGACACATGCACACATCTCAGAGGGGAAAAAATTCCAGAGTACTTCAGACAACAGAAGTATTTCCCAAAATCAGGGTTCCTTTCCAGGAAAGGAAACCTGATTCCCTCTCTTTTACGCTGCTTTAGATCCATTCATCCCTAGATTACATTAAGGAGGTCACACTCCTTTGTAACTGAATTTGGTGCACCTTATTTAGAGTTAAGTCACCCTAAGCAACCCATACAGCTAAGGAAGAGACAGGCACCTCCAGAAAGCATTTGAGCTAACCTAAGATCAAATTCACTATGGCAGTGCCTTTTTCTTCACTGATTACTGAGAAAGCCCCAGATCAAGCCCCTGGCTTAGAGCAAATCTCAGCAAAATGCTAAAAAAAGGATCAGTTAGGGCTGTAGACATTTACAGAGGCAGACCAGTGCCTTAATCCAAACCAGAACGCCGGTAGCTATCGCAGCTCACTTACAATATGTACTCCCATTTTGCTCCCTGTCCTGTAAGGAAAGCCAAAGCATGCAAAGGACTTTGGACCATCAGTGCAAATGCAGGACAAAACCAACCTAAATTCACCTGCCTTCTTCCATTCACAAATAGCAACATGGGAAGGCTCCCCACTTAGTCACTTCTATTCGTATATGTTTTAGTCACATATATATATTTCACATGTATATTCACATATCTATCTCTAGTCATATATGTAAAGAGGGAAATATACAGTGTAATGGCCTCAGTGTGGCGATGGTCAAGTGGACAATGTGAACCTGCGTCCCAGGCCATGATGAGTGTTCCTCATCAGCCTCTTATATCAGGGAAGTTGTGCTTGCAGAATATACCAGCTGTTTACACACATCACAGCAAACACTGTTAGTTCTGTTCAGAAGACAATATATAAAATTGGCCATCACCTTCTACAGTTCTCAAACTGAGATACTGAGATTAATGACATTTTGCCCCAGAAGTGATCTGCTGCATTCCAAAACACACGCTTAAAGAAAGAGAAAAGTTAAATATTTTTTTCAAGTTTATGACCCTTCCTGTCTTTCTGGGTAACACGATACAGCGCATCTTTTTACTTTTGCCACGTGAAGGAAAGACTTTTAAATGTCTAGAAGGCACCCTACAGCCTTTTCCCCACAGGTATGCCATTCTCCCAAGAGCTCATGTGAAGGATTCTCTTGACACAGACCTTTTGAAGCTGAAATACAAACTAAAAGAGAACAAGAACCATCAGGATGAATCTTTTCCCCAAAACAGAATTTGGGAAGCCACAGGGAATTCTATGAAGGTCACTGAATCCTTCTGTCTTTTAATATGCAGGGGAAAGGAGAAATGACTCCACTTTCAAGCAAAACCAAACCCAACAAGAATGAACATATGAAGTACATTGAAGTGCTTGAAAAAGTGATTTGAAAAAATAAGTATGCTTTTTATATAGAGTCATGATAAGGACTGGGCCAAACAGGCACCAAATGGGGCCAAATGTGCCTGAACACTTACCAGTGCTGTAAGAGGAGAACCTGCAGATCCACAGCAGAGGGAGAACGAGCAGTGAGTGCAGGCTCAGGGGCTGAGAGCCTGGCAACTGAAAGACAAAATGGAAAGCCTGGGCATGAAGAAAGGAAAGAGATATCTAAGGCCTCTGAGCCTGAACCAAGGAGTTCAAGCTTCAAGTCAGTTCTTACAAAGGAAGCTGTAGATGGAGATGGGCGTAGTGCTCTTCCAGCTTGGGCTGGCACACCAAGCAAATCCACAGGGGAGAAAGTGGCACAAAACAGCTTTTTATGGTTCTGATTTTATACTGTTCTACCTTCCTCTGGTGGTTTATGTGGACAAGAAGTCTCCTTGCATAATAAAACAAAGCAGTCAAAACAGCATTATCTAAACACACTTAAAGTAATTTGGGAGATTAAGAGGCAGACAAATCACAGACAGAAAATGGAGGTGCCACAGCACTGCAATAATGGCAAATACCAGCTGTAGCAAATTCAGAGAATAGTTTGATTGTTCTTTGCCAGAGGTAGAAGAAACGTTGGTTGACCAGCAATGAATTGATTTTTGTAAGCTAATGCTGTTCAGTGACTGAATTGTAGTTATCATGCTACTGTGATCTGAGAGCCAAAAATTGACACAAGTTTTCTTTCTTATGCACGGAACATGAAAATACAGGAGTAAAAACTCAGCAAAGAATTAATATAACCATAAATACATATGGTTAAATCCATGACGGTGTGAGAGGCATACATTTTCCTCCGTCTGGAGCTGCTCACACTTCCAGTAACTAATATGTCATTCAGAAGACCTGAATTTCAGCCATTATATAAAGCAAGGACAAGGACTCTCAGTCAGCTACAATGTGGTGCACCAAGGCAAGCATGCCAGATTTCTATTATCATGGTGAGATTCCATGACTACGTTCAGCCAAGTTGCTTGACAGCTCTGAAAAAGACAGCTTCATTCACTTTTATCAGAACACTGACCTTTTCAGGAAATAATAGGATATATCCTGCTATCATTTCTCACATGAAACTCTTATAGAGGTCAATGGGAATTTGGCGTGAAAATGTGAAATCAGTACTTGGCCCATAACATTTAGTGCTGCATAACAGGCTATTGGGAAAGGATCCAATGTTAAGCATCAGTTCTCATTAATTACACTGCAGATTCCATTTCAAAAGACTTTCTGAAATTTATTGTGCAAATTAAATACTGAGAGCCAGATCCTCAGCTGATAGAAATCAGAATACCCACGATGAAGTCAAAGAAATAAGATCAATAAAAGTAAGTCAATGAACTCAATACAGCTCAGTAAAACGGCACAACGGAGAATCTGGCCCCATGAATAATTCCTTTGTCTAAGCAACATTGCAGATTTTTTTATCTGCAGTGACTGGTCTTTGCTGCATACTCTGTGCTTCTTCACCTGTGGAAGGTCAAAAGATGAAACTGGTGGAAACCCCAATACAATAGAAAGCTGCAGCATGAATAAATTCAGTTTTGACTATAATAGAGCATTTTGCCCTAGTATAAGAAATAATGTTCTTTTCTGAATTTAGTGAGGTTTGATTTTTTTTTTTGATAGAACATTATAATTTACTAACAGATTTCTACGCACAGTTCAGAATAGGGTTGATGATCCCTTTTGCCTATTATTGTGCTGATTTTTATAGTCCTCTGTGTTATGCACAAAAGGAAATAGACTGGAATGTTTATTTCAAAATGAAGCCACTGCTAAATCTGTAGCTTTCTCTCCTCTTCTTTGAATCTGAATTACTCCATCTAGAGCACTGGCCAATATTTTTGGGCCTGCATTCCTAAGAGAATGTATTTGAACTATCTTATAGCTTACAAGATTATAACATAAGTGTTTCTAGAGGTCAAAAGCCTCTCCATAGGCATTCAGTCAACCAGCTATAAACATCTGGACTATAATTTTAATTAAGTCAGAGAACTCATTTTCCTAAGCCACAAATATTACAGTTTTTAATAACAACAATTTATAGTACTGTAATGTCCTAACAAGAAAACAGGACTATACAATGCTTAGCAGCACAAAAATGCAAGCCAAGGTGATAAGTTAGAAAAATAATCATACAGCAAGTCCAGTCACAACCTGTACTGCCCTCCAGAGAGCAAGGAGCAGCCCTCTGTCCAAGCACGATGGAGCAGCCACAGCAAACACACTCTGTAATGCTGCATTGTAACAAGGCATCTTCTCTCTGTGTATAATTTGGGTTTGCAGCTTTTGGTATTTATCTGGCAAAACTAAAAGCTAGGGATGAATCTGGCCTATGTCTTAAACCACACAGTGTTCTGACAGGTCCAGCAAAGCAGTAGATGGAGCCCACATTAAAAAACAACTCCATTACCCTCCTCCCTCTTTGTAATATACTTGCAACTTGTGTTTGAAGGCCATCAAAATATGGAATTGCCTTAAATATGGAAGCTGCATGACAACATTTCAATTAAAAAGCTTCTAGGGAAGGTCATGGAGAGCAGCTATAACATATTTCCAAAGGTCTTGGAAAGAAGAAGGGTACAATACAGGTCGTGTCACAATTATGGTAAATTGGGTAAAACACAGTTTCCTGAGACTGGTCCAAGCAGAATAATAGTGATTGAGAAAGTCACAATATGACAGGTATTAACAAGTACTACCTATCATAATGTCTGATATAATATCTTTTATCTAGAAGGAACCCAAAGCGCTTTGCAAAACCCTACATGGAATAATTTCTTTTATCACTAACACATTCCCATATTTCTGAGAAAGCAGTGCACTGATGAACTCTACACAGCAGCACAGCATGAAATTTTTCAAAATCCAGAAAGTGAAGAATACCATTTCTGTCTGAAATTTGGGCAGGAAAAAGTTACATTTGGGAAGTTCTTGCTAACATAGTACATTTTCAATAGCAAACACCCTGAAGTGCTAATGCCCTTCTGCCCAATGCCAAAAATATCTAGCACAACTGAGCCCTTTGTAACAAATTTTTTAGAATAAGTTCAAAAGAGAAGCATTAGTTACTGAATCACCAGGAATATGCCCTTTGAAATCCATGTCCTATACTGAGGTTTCCTATCAAAGTACTACCTCAGATCAAGATAATCTGACTTATCAGACCCCAAAAGATTCCAGACATGGTGACACAGCACATCACACACTCCCACAGTATTCAACAGAGAGTAAAATACCGAAAACCTATGGGAAATCTTACCTGAATATCTGGGGAAGAAGGCCTGTGTTAAATCCGTAATTTGTTTAAACAATAAAAAAACCCCAAACCAACAAGGAAACAGATAGATTGCTGAAGAGGAACTCTTCAAGGGCCTGGCTCTGACAGACTTGTCAATATTAAGCAAGAACATGTGCCTAAAGTATGAGAGAGGATCTAAGCAAAGCTCTATCACCACATATTAAATATTTCCACTTGGTTCATACGGCCATCTTCTTACCTGTCTGCCTTGAACTCTGTGCTCGTTCTTAAAACATCTATATGTCTGTTGGTCTATCTATCTATCTATCTTTAGTGAAACAGCAATGCAAAAATGTGAATCTTTCCCTATGCCCACAAGGCTGGAGGGAAGCATGCCTGGTGTTAGAAGGATGCAAAATTACAGGAAAAGAGTTTTCTCCCCCAAAACCAACCTGTCTCTTGTGTCTTGGGAGGAGTTTGACTTCTGCCACTATGGATTTTTTCTGAGGATTATTACTTTTTCCATGCCTGTGAAGGCTAAATGAATAATTATTACAAGAGCTCAATCTAAGGAAATCATTTATTTCCAAAGAAAAGTATATACAACTTCATTTGTTACTCTTAAAACCTTTCCCTTTTCAGGTCATACAATTGAAAATGTGCTGCTTCTTTGTAGGGTTTTCAGAATTTTGGTGATGGCAAAACATAGTTACTCAGTTCTTCAATGTCAGGATCATTCAAGGTCTTAAAAAAATCTGTGGGACTCTTTCATTGAATTCAACCTCTCTCAAAAGAGGACTTGATTTTCTGAAACATGAAACCCTTCCATATTTACATGCATTTGTCTAGGTCATATCTCTCCCTCACCTTGAATTTCTCCCCTAGAAGCTCCTGACTTCCCAGTGTTCCAGCAGGTTGTGTAGGTAAGAGAACGTTGCAATACTATGGATCCTATGAATAACCATTCCTGCCATTTCTATTAGTTCCTAGAAATCCTCTGAGGTCTGCACATGGGGATTTCCTCCCTGCCCAGCCCAACACATGCGCATGTGTGTGCACACACGCAAGCACACACACACAAAGGATTATTTTATACTGACATTCAGCTGCCAGCTCATTTTATCCCGGTCTTTATAAAATAATATCCTAAGTAGCCTATTAGCTTTAAGGTCAAAGTCTTTGTCTATTTTCTAAATCTGTTCTCTCCTCTCCCCCCCTCCCACTTCCTTTCCTTTCATTACCCTTTCCTATCAATTATCTCATCCCTGCCTGCTGCCCATCTGAGCAAGCCAGCAGGACCCCCTCAGTGCCCGCCAGATTGTCTCATTCAGCTTGCTCTCAGGTTGCTGCTGATTGCCGTCTTTATTCATTACCAAAACACTTGCTACATGGTGCTTGGGCCCTGGCAACCAAACTCTAAATCCTGCCAGCGAGAACGTAATTACTAGTACACCACAAACAGAGAATGGAGGCTGCTGTGAGTTGTTAGAAGCAGTGAGATAGACCTGGGCTATTTTCATGCAACTGGAGTTGGCTACTTGTTTGTCAAGTTGGTATGTGCTAATGATTGGCCTGTTATGTGTTTTTTAACAGGCTTTATCCGACTCAAAATTTATCTCTAAACAAATTCACAGACCTGTCAAGGGCAGCAATTTACAGGTATGGAATATGGCAGGAGAGGAGCTTTACGTGAGCTTTCATCTACAGATTTATGAAGCGTCTGGAGCCACTGGCACTACTTGGATGTGGAAGGTATTCTGAAAGCCTTCTCTGATCTGTGGCAGGCTACCTCTAAGGGCAGAATTCATTCTCCTTATTTGTTTGCTGAACTAAAACAGTTACTAGACACTCTATGTTAGGCAGCCTAAGTCTCCCAAGTGATGATTCGCCTTCCCAAGGGAGCTGAACGTTATGTATAAATTTTATCAGGCACAGATTATCTTTTTCTCTCCCTGTGTGCAAATTACACAAGTTCTCTGCTCTTATTTCATCCTCTGTATTAACTGCCCTTCCCTGTAAAAACCTGTCTTAAAATTTCACTTTCACTGGGGAAGTCAAGCTGAGCGGTGCTGTTGTTTCTAAAAAACTATTTATTAGGGGGAGATCATTCTGACATCAGCTGAAAGCTTCTGTGTGTCTTTTGTATCTGCTCTTCAAATCCTTAATCTTTAAAGTGCTCGCAAACGAGGCAAATGCCCTAATGCTAAGCAGTCTCTGGCAGATTTGAAAGTTAAATTCAAGCGGCATTTATCTCACCATCAATGAGAAGGATTTATCCTATTACCTATCACTGCCATTGACAAGAACAGGTTCTGTGTATCTCCAGCACATAAAGGGAAGCAGAGCCATCTAAAACTTCTCATATAAAGAAAAACACCTTTGATCCAAGTAGTATCAAATTGTATGACAACAGTTATAGTGATAATACTGTATATCACATGGAAAATAATTGATATACCGAAAGAAAGCCAAACAGATCATTTAAAAAAAAAGAAAAAAACCTTTCATACCACAGAGTTCCGAAGACCTTGCCCCTGGATTTGTTTGCAGTGCTTTGCTTAAGGTTTAATTCTATTGATTACACATTCCATTTTCCAAAGTGCCATTTGCCTGAAGGAGCAGGTGGTGTTTGCTGTTTCCATTTAACTGATATATTAGCCATGTGGTGCACTGCATCAGTGGGCAGTATTAATCAATTTACGGCAAGATGACAGAGAGAATCACTCACAGCAAAATTGCAAGGGGGAAAAAAAGGACAAAAGCAGGAAAATAATGACCATTAATGGGGAACTTGAAAACAGGGGGGGAAAAAAATAAAAATCTGTGCTTTTAATACTTCTCTTTCATAACAAATGGAATTGGAGGAATTTAGGAATGGCCAGTGTTTGAAAGGAGACAAATATCACTATGTTCAGTGCAGTACTTTTTGTAAGCACTTTACTGTTTGGCATTGTGTAGTGAATACACAGTCACAGACCTTGATACTTGCTCAGAAACTTAGATTTCCCTGCCTTAAACAAAAGCAAAATGCATCATACAAGATCAAAGCTGGTACAGGTATTTCCTTGGAAGATCCATTAAGTTTCTATATATGAGAACCATTTTTGTGCTATGCTATTTCATATATTAATTTAATAAATAGTTTTATTATGTGAATTTAATATGAAGATTTCTATGACACTGAGGTGCTTATGTTTCTATTCAGCTGGTTCCTTCCATTCATAAGATTTTGATTTTTTAAAAAAATTTGATCAAGTTACATATTGCTGTGTAATTATGCTTCTTCAAAAATATATCTTGATTTAAATTCAGTGAGAAAACAGAGAAAGATACATGCAGAGGAGGGCAAGTGACTTCCCATCTATTTGCAGTCAGGAGATTCATACCTTTCTTCAGGAATCACAGAAAAGGCACCAAACTTTAGCTAAACAGTTTCACACTCCAAATTGCTTTCTCAGCCACAAAGTAATGGAAATAAAGAATTGGCAGAGCAGCTTTAGGCTCCCCAAGGGTGTCTCCATCAGGAGCTTGGAGGGCCTTGCTCTTTCAGTCATGTCAGTCACACCAAAGGATGAAAAGCACATTCCTCTGCCACAAATCTAACTATTCAAGTTCCTCTGCATCCGTTTTCACCCTGTCAAACATCCCCTTTCTGCAAACAGAGAAAAGCACTGGGGCAGATCCACAGCTGGGTTAATTCAGGTGGTGCAGCAGAGATTCATCAGTGACCAGAAGTCAAGTTCAGGTTTCCTGGCCAGGTTGGATGGGACCCTGAGCAAACTGATCCAGGGAGTGGCATCCCTGTCCCTGGCAGGAGGGTTGGGACTAGCTGACCTTTAAGGTCCCTTGCAACCCAAGCCATCCTGTTATTCTATGATTCCATAAGCCACACAAAAGAGCCAGAATGGCTGAAGATTCCTTGAAGATTGCAGAATCAAAGGAGTCTGCAAGAATTGCAAACCCTCACATTAAATACCTAGCAACACATCAAGAAAGAAGTGAAAGGAATGTGAGCCCATGTAAAAGGAAAGACACCATTTAGGAAATTGTCAGATGTCCCTGAACGCCATGTAATCCATCTCCTTTGTCTCCTTACACACACTGTCTCCCAGAAGCTGACTTATGCCTGAGCAGCTGATGCATTTTGTTGTTTAATATTCTATCCTTCCTTATTTTTATAAGGTATGATGATACAGTGAATCTATGCTTCATAAATTAACAAATATTAATAAAACACTGCTTCAGGAACTTGTCTAAATGATATAATATTATCATGAATCATAGCCTTAATGAACATGAAGGAAATATTTGACAATGGAGTATCATATTGCAAAATTCAATACAATAAAGTTATAACAGCTCTCACTAACACCACATCATTAAATAAATTTAGCAAACTTTTCAATTAGACTACATAATAAACTTATGGAGAGTTTGCTTTTCTATCTTTTGTGGTTTTTCTTATTTGCATCTTTGGACAAAGAAAGGCTTTGAACATCTGGACAAGTTTACAGGGTCTAAGTGAAGATGACAATAATGTGAAAAGCAGAACTGGGAAAATCACTTTAAAACATTAAGTGAAATTATACATGGGCTAATTTACAGACTAGGGACTTTTAAGGGAAATTTCTTTGATCCTCATGAGCTACTTCATAGCAAAACACTATCAGGAAACCATTTCAAAAAATCATGCCAGCTTAGGAATTGCCACAATTAATGAATCCCATGGACCGATCTTTCCCATTGTTCTTTCCTTAACAATGTCTAATAGCTTGTATTTCGGAAGGAAATGCGAAAAAGCCCCAAAGCCTTGCTTCACACAGCTGTAAGGTTACTCCCTTTACTCTCCTCATAATCACTAAAACGAAAAAATTTAATGCTGGAGCATATGCTTTAATATTATGTGCAACTTGTTAGGCAATTCCAACTCTACTTTTCCTTTATAAGCATTCAAGGATCTGATCTTAGGGGAGTGTTTCTATATTTTTGGTCTCTGTTACACCTGGTGTCTAGGAGTTTCACACTGGATTTTCTCCATAGTACTATTCCAGTAGCAGGCACTGTTCTTTCCAACGTGTGAATAACTATTATTTTTCATAGATTTATGCCTGTTTGCTGTGAATTTTTTGTAATACACTATGCAAAGGAAAAGAAGCTTTATAGCAGCTGCTGAATGTTTCACTACCTCTGCCAAGTGATGCAGCTCTCTTGCTCAGGCAGGCACTCCGAGGGTATGAGATGCCAATTACTTCAGAAGATGATGTGTGTCCAAACACTAGCAGGAAGAACTACTCACATTTGTACCCACTGAAAAGCAGGACACGGAAATAGAGCTATGAATATCTATTTGCGATTTCTACTTTAATATTGTCACTTAGTGCCTGCTGCTCAGACAGTACAATGTTTTTAGTGATGCAGTAAGGAAGTGCAATAGATTACCACAAGTCATGATGCAGGAGCAAGGGCTTTAACATCTCTACGTTATTATTGTCATTTTTTTATTTTGCACACCCGAACACATACTTCTGGTGTCAGGCTTCTCATCTGCTGCTGTGAAAGGGCTAACAGAATAATGCTACTTACACTCCCTGAGAGAAGGGAAAGATGCTTTAGTAGCTTCAAGTGCCTTCATCTCTATAAAAGGAGTCATGGGAGACTTGTGTGACCTACCTTAGCAATAGAAATTCACGACTGTGATCCCGGTGCACATTCCCAACGCACTGCAGAGCACCTTACAACATTGCTCTTTACCTCTACCTGCCCCACCACCTTCCAAATGTAGCGTGATTACAGCCCTAAGCTGATTCCTCTCCCTGTCTCCTAAGGAAGACAAGCAATTTATTTGCTCGACTGTAGCAGTGCCCTCCTTCCTGGCCTGGCACATCACTTAAAGTCACTTGTCGTGATGTAAGGGAGGGCAGAGACTGGCCCTCATCAGCAATTCTGCATAAATATACCCATGAAGAATAAAAGCATCCTTTTCCACACCAGGCTGCTTATTAAGCAGCTCTTAATGGTCTCTGAGACCTTCCCTCTTCCCTCTGCCTCCAAAAATGTACATTGCTTTATGGGGCTTGTGGGAACTACAGGCTGACTACGTGGAACTAGAAAAGGATGAATTCTAATTAAGAGATAATGTCAGTGGAATAGAACTTTGTCACAGGATAATGATCCCCTGCTGTTAGATAAATATGGAAGCAAAACTTAGGCAGTTTTTGAAAATAAACAGTGAGGTGATGCCAAGATGTTTATATTCAGAAAGGGAAACATTTATCCCTCTGCAGTATTTCTATTTAATGGGGTTTTTTAATTAAACAGAAGCAATCCTTCCCTACCACCCAACAGAAAACCTCTTCATTAATGACCTTGGTCTTGCAAACTATCAAGAATATATGATCCTTACTGAAATCAAAGAGAGGTGGAAGGCAGCAATGACAGGTTCACTTTGTGGAAGTAATAGAGTT
Organism: Sclerurus mexicanus; assembly: GCA_013396755.1. Classification (NCBI taxonomy): domain Eukaryota; kingdom Metazoa; phylum Chordata; class Aves; order Passeriformes; family Furnariidae; genus Sclerurus; species Sclerurus mexicanus. The sequence continues at coordinate 613,237 of VWZF01002284.1, read as the reverse complement.
TTGAGAATGTAATCAATAAAGCTTAGCAACAATTAGTAATATTTTTCCAGTTATTAATACTCAAATTACTAGCTATAATGAGCCAAACTACCTTCTGGCAAAACTCCTTTTTGTCAATGGAAGTACGCCAGCAGCCGATTTGGTTCAGTGTTTTACATTTACTGTATATGTATTCAGTGGGCAGATTTTGATCTGTTACCTGTTTATATTTGGAATACATCAACAAAAGTCAGTGGAATCACAAAGTGATGCAAAATCTGCTTATTAATGCTTTCACACTGTATTTCTTTCATTTACAGTTTCTTGGTAACTGGGAAGGAAGCAGAGCCGGCAAAATATAGTGATTTTTCAAAATCTGAACCAAAAATAAAAGCTTCAAAAGTTAAGCTGTATGTCAGTGACTTTATTTGCTATGTCTGCCAAAAGTAATTCTCTTCATCCAATGCAAGTGGAAGTGGCACAAAAATCAGTGAGTTACAAATGTGTGGGGAGAAAACCTGGCTGCTGCTTCAGGTTGCAAAAAAGGAGATCAGAAACACCAAGCTTGGAAGTTCTGGCTGTGGTTTTTACTCTCTGCTTAAGTGAAAAGCCTTGTTCCCACTCTATTGCATAATTTCCAGTGACTCTAGAAAGGGGCACAATCAGGGTACACTTGTGGGTCCCCAGCCGTCAGATATCTTTGGGGTACATCCTACAAATGAATGTCATCAGCAAGCTGGTGACCAGTGCTGATGCCAGCTCTGGAGTGGCTTCTCTACTGCCCCCAGGAAGAAGGTAGGAGGAAATATTTGAAGAATGCTCTCGAGGCACTGACGTATCAACAAGAAAGATGCAGCTCAGACGTGCCATCATTTGAAACTCGTCTCACATGACAGAACCTATGGCACAAAGATTCGACTGCTTCCCTTCGCAATTTGGGCTCCATTCTATCCAAAAATTACAGATTTCTTCAACTGACAAAAAAATGTCACACTGATCTTTCAACAAGAATAAACATAGTTTTCGTTAAATTGATTAAACGAAGCTGGCACACCTCTCATTGTTTTCTGTTCTGTTATTTTCATAATATGGTATTTAGCTGTCAGAAATTGAGTTCAGAAAAATTCAGTGGTGGGATTTTTTTTTTCCCTATATGAGCAAGTATAAAATAATTAAAAACCAGGAATGCAATTTCTAGTGGCACTTCGCACTGACTGACTAATATATTTTGAATATTTTTCACTGTAAATTTGCTTTGCTTGATTCTCTTCCCTTGAAAACTTCTATTTAGTGAAAACAAATCAACACGTCAACATTTTGCGTTTTGTTTGTTCTTGAATAGCATCTATTGGTGGTGGTGGCGGTTGTTGATGTTGTTATTATCATTATGATGATGTCAATTTTCTTTTTCTTTTTTTTGCCATCTAGAGGATTCCAGGAGCCCTGGCTCCCTGCAGGGCCCACCTATCTGACATTCAGGATGCTCGCCCCTTCTTCCATTGCTATGACAAGGTTACACAAAGTCTGTAGCCCTGCGAAAACAGGTTCTTTTAGAAGCTGAAACTCTGACAGACTTGGTACACAGCAAGGCATCCGTGACATCTTGGCGTCTGCCAGCTCCACTCTTGCTTGATTAGCTCTTGGTTACCTCAGTGATAATGTCTGGAGGCACTGATTAATGTACAATAATGGTACATCTCACTGGAAAGATAAGCTTATAGAAGATCAATTAAACAGTGGCAATTTCACAGGCTACAAGCTAGAAGAATGGTACCTGCAGCGTTTTCTTGGAGCTATTTTTTAATCAGTTCCTTCTGCCTGCTCTAGAATTTTCATTTAAAACACTAACTATCATATGGGGGGAAAAAAAGAAATACCCTGAAAATGAAAGGTGATGGTACCCATTAAAATTACAAGGGAAAATGAATATGAATCAAGGCCCCTGAACATTCCTTCGGCTGTCAGAAGGTTACAAATTCTGCTTTGATGCTAAGACAAGAAGTTTTTTCAAATGCAAACTTGCCATAAATGGTACATAAGAGAATGCCATTGTTTCATGCAATTACATTGTTGCCTGGGCAACCACGTACAAAAGTTTATGTAAGTACAGGTTTAAAGATGAAGTGTCTCCTGAATTGGAATAAACCCCCATTTAATAGTATAGATGATCTACAGGAAAAAAAAAGTGACCTGAATGTAACTATAAAAAGACCTCTTCTTGAGCAGGAGTATAAATTAAAGGTTACCTTCCTTCTTCAGTTTTTAGTCAGTCATTTAAAAAATAATAATAATGATAAAAGCAGAACTATTCAGGTACTATATCTTAAACAGATATGAGTGAAAATGTAAAGAACACAAGTATTAGCTTCACATCAGAAAACTTCAGAGAAATTCATCATGTAAAGGAACAAATTTCACAGTTGTTGTCATAAGGGCATTTAACACAGACAACAAATTATTTTACCCTGGAAAACAGTACTATGGGAAAGTATTTTATTGAAATGTATCCAGAGATTATTCTTCAAATAATTATATTTAATGCAGATGGGGGAGGGAGAAAGCTATATTGTACTGGGCAGTCAGTTTTATTACTGGAATGGCTACACTTCTTCCTATCATCAGCCGGGATTTAATGGCAGAATTATGGCCCATTATGTCTATTGCAATGACTTCTCCGGAACAGAGTGGCCAAAGATATATTTGAATGTGGAACTAAAACACACTGTTGAAAGTATTCTTCAGGGTATTTTGCATCCCTGGTCACAAGCCAAAGCAGAGAAGCATCCAGAAATCATGAGAGAGAGAGAGAGAGGCCATGAAACAGCAAAAGAGCAGAAATTAAGAAAGACAATGATCTCTTTTTTATGCAGGTTTGGGTTTTGTTGTGTTTTTTTTTTTTAAATCAAAATATAATCTGTAAAGAATCGTGCATTTACAACCCTATTTCTAATGACAGCAACTGCCTCTGCCTGCTAAATAAAAGGAATACCTTTCTCAATTTGCAGTGAGGATTATAAATACTCTTCTTTCTTTTCTTTCAAAATCTGTGTATTATTTTTGCGAGAAAGATAAACTGTTGTGCAGCCTTTGTCACTACAGCATCAAACAAGGATGTCCCCAGTATTTAGGAAGGACAAAACACAAGAAAACATATTGAAAGGAACAATGTGTACTGGAGACATGGAGTAGCTGACCTAGCAGGTCTTTTCCATCTCTTATTTCTATGACTCTGTGAGAAATGGTACAAATGCATAATAAAGTCCAACACATTCACTAAGACAGCAAGGAACTGAAACACGCAACAAAATAACACAATTTTGCCTGCTAGGAAATAGTAACCGTGTTTTGCTGAAAAAGTCAGGTAGGAAGAAAAGAGATTTCTGGCCGATGTTGAAAGAAAAACCTCTTTGTGCTAATCCAGTTGGGCATGATTTTCACAAGTGCAGAACACTTAAAACTCCACTTGAAGTCAATAGAAGCTGCAAGTGCTCAGCACTTCTGAAAATCAAGCCCCTCGGGAACTGGTGAAGAACAAAGAGCAAGGAACTTGTGCCTCAGATAAACTGACTGTCAAAATTTGTAGAGCTGCCATCATCTTCTCATTGAAAGATGTTCTTAACACCTTCCTCTGCCTCTGAGTGATAGCTACAAGTCACTCCAATCTGGCACCGGTTAGGCAAGCAGCAAGCTAAGATTTCTGTATTTATGCTAATGCATTTGGTTTGGAATTATCATCTTGCCCGTGCCACTCTGCATCTGTCCCTTTTTATTTATTTAACAGACCTGTTGTGTTATTTCCTACCCACACTGAAGTTATTAGAACAGATACCTTCATAAAACAGCAAATAGAGGCAATCAGTCTTTTTTTTTTTGTGTGTGTGTGTTATTATGGATCTCTCCAAAGCTGGAAGACCAAAACATTCACAAATGATTCACCTTCAGCACACTGGTTATCAACCTGAGCTTGTAGAAATGCAAGATTATTAAGCTGACATTACAAATCATGGGCAATTGGAAGATATCAATCTTTGGGCGTTTGTCAGATTAACGTCATAGATCAACACAGTTAAGAACAAAAAACAAATTGGGCATTGAACCAGTTCCCTAAAAATGAACTGACAACTCCAACAACTGTAGTTCGCTCCCGAGGAAACATGAAAACTTAAAACATCATCTCAGTGCAATAAAGAAATGAGATCTTATTGGAATTCTTATGAAGAGGAAGAAATGTCTTGGTATGACTCATAAAATAATAATAGTATGAATAATACTTTGCATTGTTTTAGTGCCTTCTATCTTAGAAGCCGAAAGTAACTTTATAAAAATTAATGGGTTAAGCCTGACAATACACCTTTGAGGTGTACCATTATCTTTATTTTATAGATAGCAAACTGAAGGAAAGCAGATTTACACATCTAGTGAGACTAACACTTAGAGAAAGCTTTGAGTACAGTGTTTGCAGGAAATGCTGGCCTTCCGTGGAAGCAAGGCCAAATTATCAGTTCATCTCTTGGTATAATCCAGATCATATGAAATTGCTTTTGAACCTGATGGTCAGTGACATTTGAAAGAACTTAAGTCTCAATAATTGGTAATTTCCTCCTGAAGTCTGGAGGCAAGTGAAGGCAAAGATCCAATATACTGTGCCTCTGGCACCAAGTTCTACATTTTCCAGACCTTTTATTTGGCAACAATGTCTGATATCCAACATGAACATAAAACTCAAGACAAGCCATAGTTTGTTTTCTTCTGCCCAGGGGAGCACATTTTGGGGAGAGGAGAAGAACTGGTGTTATCATAGTAGGGTTAGTGGACACAGTAAATAACTGTGGGAGACCAAAGTTAAATATTTCTGCGAAGATAATAACTGCATGCGCTCTAGTTAATACATGAAATTTATTTTAGAAACAGTCCCTTTAGAAAAAAGAAACATCAAATACCTGAGCGCTAAAATACATATTCCAATATCTATCCTTCATTTTTGCCTAATGACATATGCTTGGATAGCCACCAATCCAGCATACTTTGGAAAAGATTTTAATCTGTCTGAAATGGAAGAGCTGTCACACTGAGATAAGCTCAAAGACTAAAAATTTGTTTTACTAAAAATTGCTATCTGGAAATTCTTTCTGTAGCAAGGTAAACAGTTCCAGCTAACCTACTTTCTACAGAGTCAAAGGAAATATTTTCAAAGGATAGCAGAGGTTCACATACCAAAGCGCATATGAATTTCTCTATGCCTGCTTATATACTTGTGTTTATCATGACTGGGCACCTATCAGTGTCAATTTAACAGGAGAGAAAGTCAAAACACATCTAAGTATGTGTTCCTGTGCACAACTGCAATAATGCTTCACTTGATAACTGAAAGCATAAATGTAGTTGCACAGGAATGTGAATAGGTGAGCTTCAAACTGACGGAAACCGTTTTCGAGATGCACATCTTGGAGACAGGCCAGAATTCCATGGTTTATGCAGGTCCTTGGCTTCAGCCAGGACAGATCTTACTGACCACAGCAAATTCTGTGAATGTATTGTTGGTGGTGTATTATTCATGTACTGCTACATAAAATTAACACAGTTGGGAAGAAATATTGGCTACAATCCCCGTAAAAATGCTCTCACCTAGTATGAGTACCATTATTAATGTGGGGAAATAAATTATGTGCTTTACCTTCTTCTTGAAGTTCCCAAATGTAACGTGGACACTTTTCAACCTTGTATAGATTCTGAAGACTAGTGTAAGAGTCATATGGATCTCTTTGAAAGATAAACGGTTTTTATATATGAGGTCTGGAAGACCGTGTACTTCACTTCACCTCAACTGCAGAGCTCTAGTGGTAATACATAAATCATCATGCCACCAGGGCTAGATATCTTTGAAGGATCTTTACATTTGAAGCTCTCCTAATCTCAGATCTGATTCTCTTTATCTCTTCAATCAGAAGACAAGGCAATATGTTAGAGAGCAACGTGGAAGCATAGCTGATGTGTTCCCCATTTAATAACCACTCAAGCTAAAAAGACAAAATTTCCAGGACTTCAGAACTGTCCCAAGGTCAGATGCCTTCCCTCACGCTCATCATGGTTTTGGAAGCACTTAAGTGGGAGATTGATTTACAGACTTGATTTTGGAGGATGCCTCCAGCACAGCAAGCTGGCATTGGACCACAAGGGTCACCAAGTTTGGCTCATTGCGTGGTGTGATGGCAGGAAGAGGAGCATCTCACCTGTACTTCTGATCCTCCCAGTTAGGGAACACACCAACTCAGCACACGGGGTGGGGGGAGAGCAGCACAGTGGCAACACACTGACAAGCCTATTCGATTTCAATTAACATTTCAGCTTCAGCTGACAAGTCAGAAAGACAGAGTAGGGGAAACATATACGGGAGACAGCAATTCGTGGCACAGAAACCCAGCAGACAGGGAAATAATGTAAAGGCTGCTTGATTTGCAAATTGACTCATGCAGCAAAATCAGTTTCCTTATTATTATTTTACAAGACAGAAAATTAAAGGGGGGATCTATAACTAGCTGAAATTATTTAAAGCTCAAAGAAAATATCTGGAACATGCGAACAGTTCATCCACTTCTTAAAAAAGCTGTAGAAGTAACAGGCAGGGGGAGCTCCATTACTGGTCACAGGTGAGAGAAAAATCAGAAGGTCCAAGAGCTTCTGCCACCACTGAGCAGGGGCAAAACTGGCCACGTGCTAATTAGAAGGCCCGAGCTAGCTACCAAAAAATGTAAGGCTATGGAATTTCCCGCCAGTTAAAAGACGATTGGATACAAAAGTCAGGATCTATTACAACTGGCATTTTTGGTGAAAATGAGCTACACTTCAGATCTATTTTCCCTCAGGGTTTTGAAGAAGGGGGACAGATGGTTGGATAATTTATACCATTTGGCATGAGGTTACATTTGAAGAAAAAAAAAAAAGAGAGAAAATAAAAGAAACTGAGACGGAGAGACATGAGCTATACATATCTGAGCAGAGATGCAATAATTTTAGACACAGATTTGCTCAGACAACACCACCAGTATGTGTCACTAAATATTATAATGGGAATTTTAAAAGAAAGATAGGGATTGGTGTCTCCACTGTAGAGAAATTAGAGTGGACAATATGAACATTCATTTTCTAAACACCCCCACTTGAGGATATCAGAAAGCTCTTGCATCCATTTGTTTACATTAATACATGATGATGCTTTTTGCTTCATAGTCTTGTTCATCGCAAGATCTCAGACTTCACTTCCTCCAAACTTCAGCTTGAAGTAAATATTACCACTTTTCTTGTACGGCATGAACAGGTAAAAGTTCTAGCTAATACTAGATCACTTTTAGAAGTGATCATATGAAAAAAAAAATTCAAATGTGATGTTCAATTGCAGCATAATGAATTTCAGAGCATGTAAAAGCGGTGATGAACTCAATGGAGTAGGGAAGGCTGCACATTCTCAAACTGAGACACGGCAAAGCATCCACAGGGCACTACAAACGGAAACCCAGCAAACTGAGCGTCTTTTTTAGCTGGCTCCCTGAAGAAGTAAGTTTATGTAAAAATCCCTTCTAATAGTAAGTTTATGTAAAAATCCCTTCTGAACTGTCAGGCTTCTCTACATCACCTCACCCACCAGGCAATTTTAACTAAATTTCTCAAAGACTTCTGATTGATATATTGATATTCAGTGCTGAAGCACTGAAAGAGGTTGCCCAGAGCAGCTGTGGATGCCCCATTCCTGGAAGTGTTCAAGACCAGGCTGGATGGGGCTTTGAGCAACCTGATCCAGTGTAAGGTGTCCCTGACTATGGCAAGGTGGTTGGAACTGGATGATCTTTAAGGTCCCTTCCAATCCAAAGGGTTAGACAGGTAATACAGGGTAGATAAAGGAGAGACACTCAAACTAGACGCACAGCAGAGGGAAGATTCCTACCCTAAACTTCATGGTGTGTCACACACCACAGCATCCGTGTGAAGCAGTTGCAGCAGGAAAGCCTGAGTGTACAGTCCACTGCTTCCATGTGGATCTGCAAAACAAATCTGAACAACAAATTTTCTTGAGCCCCTCTGGTTGCTGGAGGTGTGACACTCACCTCTGCAGCCTTGCTTTCCAAGCCTGGCACTGCTCAGTAGCTAACATTTACTCTCTTAAATGTGTTTCTCAAACAGCCACCTCGGGAAGGTCTCGGAAAAAGCCAAAGCAATCAGAACACGTAAGGAGAGCTGTGTCAAATCTAAAGCTGTAAATATTAAAAAGCCATTGCATGAATATTGCAAAGCTAAATGCTGCATGTTGGCAGAAAGCCCACAGTTGCCAGTGACCTTCTTTGGGAAGGGAAGGCTGACCTCCAAACAGCCGTATGGGGGTTGCCTGTGTTTGTGTTTATTGTGCATATAAACACACGCTGGTCTGTTGACCAAGTTTGCGGGACATTTACAGTAGTTATTAAACCTGATCTGTATGGTTTCAACCTTTCCACAGCTCTGACAATGTTTGTACAATAAATGCTCTCCTCTACAAAAGAAAACGGGGGCAAAAGCCTAAAAGGAAAGCATGACAATATTGCACAGAGAGGCTCTCGCAGCCCCAGTGGCTTCCTGGGCAGAGGCAGGTGGTGATGGGAGAGCTGTGAGACCAGCAGCGGTACCCAATGCTGCAACCTCAGGAGACTCCACTTCTTAAAAGCTGAAGCAAAAATCAGCAGCTCTGTCCTGGCCACACACAGGCTGCTATTGAGGCAGCTGTGATTCACATGGACTCTGCTGCATTTGCACCAAAAGTCCCTCTTGCGGTTGTTGGTGCGGACTGGGAGAGGGGTGCAGCAAGAGACAAGGTGGAGAGCAATGATGAACCTTTGGAAATGCCTAAAGGCAAATGTTCAACGCTCACAGCTTATGCACCATGGCAGGGCAGCCTTGCTTTGTTTCTTGAACTTGGCATTTTGGGTGTGAAACCATCTCTTGTAGACAAACCCCGCCACAATGAATCTGAGCAAGTTTTGAAAATCCCCATCATTTTTACAGGCAAAAACCCCACCAATATGGTCTTGTAATAGAGGAAGAGTTGGTGAACACCTTAGACACATCTCTGGCACTAAGGTTTTTATTCACTGGGCTTTTAATTTGTTTTCACAGCGGTTTGAACAAATTGAATTTGTTAATTAAAGCGGTAAAATGAAATGCTGAACATTATTGACTAGATGCTAATTACATTAGAAGAGATATCGGGGGAGGGAGGAGTCCTTGTTTTCAATAGCCAGGACAAATCATATTAAGAGAGACAAGTGATCAGTCTGAGCCTAAATTCTGCAGGGAAAAAACTGTTTACATGTTGTGGTTTAATGTTTATCATTCATGATCTTCAACTGGCAATACCAATAGAAACATGATTACTGCAGCTTGCTATTGTACCTCTTTTCAAATTTCACTCTAGTTTATAACATTCACTAAGCAGAGGTCATTACCCAATTAAATGCAACGATGCTCACTGTGCTAATCAGGAAGGACATTATTTTAAAGTTGGCCTCATGAAAATGCAAACAGTTCACATTCCATATCTGAAAAGCCCTTTGAGTCTTCAAGCTGTAACTTTTAGTATTAAAAAAAATTAATATCAAGTTGAATGTTTTGTTTCATACTCCCTTTCATTTAATGGCCTTAATTTTCATATTAGTATATTATTTTCAGCAAAATTTTAATTTCACCCCTCATGTATTTGTATAGGAATGGCTGGAATTTGGTATTACTTTCTTCAATGCAATTTAACGTAAATCTGTACCATAATCCTTCCTGCTAATGACCACTACCCAATTTCTGTTATGGAAGTACCTGGCCTATGTACCCTATGTGAGTTATTTGTAAACAACACACATTCACCATGGGACTACAATCACTGTCTTCTGTAAAGCCTCTGTAAAATGCCACTGACTGATAAATGCCAAGCCATTTTGGTTCCTGAGGTACCTAAATAACATCTGAAAATACAACTCAGCCCCTAGTTTACTTAATTGATAATTAATACTGTACTCTACATGCAGCAGTTCCTCTCCAGATTGAAGCTTTAGATACCAACACGTGTGAGTCCAAGTAGAGTCCAGCTTATGCCCTCAGAGTTATACTGACTTTGGAGTACAAAGAGGTGCAATAAAGATTACTCAGAGCTCTCTGTGTCCCTACTATCCAATGGTTCAGAATACAGAGAGAGGAGATTTGCTGAGTAAGAGCAACCGTTTTTAGATTGACAGTTTTCTTCCTCTCTGTTGTGCTCATAATCATGTTCCTTTTTTTTGAACACCACCAGGATACTTAGTGCTTTACAAAAACATAAGGAGACTGTTAGAAAGAATGAAGGCATTTCCTTCTAAAAGGCATCAAGGCTCTGCTGCTCGTAAATACACTGTAAACAATAGATGATGCCACATTATGAAGAAAGAAAGAACAATTGTAGCACAGAGAATCAGTTTTAAACCTTGCTGGGCAGAGGGAATAAACATTGTTCTTCCTTTAGAGTCAGAGCAGAGAAGTGGCAATAAAATGATAAAGGACTAATAAATGCAAATTAAATAAAGTGGAGCATCAATTTCTATGTCTAGAAATAGAGGCAGAGCAAAAAAAGCCTGAACTCCAACCATCAGGACCAGGAAAACCAGCTGCAAAGCAGGGCACGACCACCTGCATTAGCTTAAGCAGTGAGTACAATAAAGCCCTAAGCACAGGAAGGTGATAAATTAAAGGTTCTCAGCTCTGGCGTGTTGAGAGTGTCTTAACAGGGACAAAGAGAAAACAAACAAATACTCTTCCTGTTAGCTGTTAAGAGCAGGTGCTTTGTTCTCCTTTCCAGTATGTACAAACAACGCACAGAATGGCCTAAATGACACATTTCGATTTTCTTTCTTTTGGGAAGTTAATTGCCTTGACAGCAACACAACCTGGCTGGGCTCAGTGAGGTCCCGAACGCTCACCCTGTGCGTAACCATATCCATTCTGGCAGACTCACTGAATTTGTGTGTTTGCACAATGAAACCTTTGAGCGTGGTCAGTTCTAAGGAGAGCGAGTGGTGGCTCTGGGAATGGTGCTGCTCCAAAGTCCCTCCAGCCTGGAGCAAAACCAATCAAACCACTGCACATACATTGGGAATGACTCTGGGAATGGCCAGTAATTCTGACAGACTCAGTGTAGACTTATGCTGTTTAAGAAAGGGCTTCTGATGCATAAGTAAGATATAAATTAAAGCTAATTTTCACAATGGTTCTAGCTATTTAGAAAAATAGCAGATTCCTTCAACAATAGTTCAGGAATTTTGTCTCACGTGCCTTTTATAAAGAACATAGAATGTGACCTTATAATATAGAAAGCCAACTTGTAGTTGTACAGACAGCTGACAGCTACAACATTGGCTGATGGGTCTACAGAAACTCCTCCAAGTTACAGATTCACATCCTGGACCTCTGGGAACCCATCTCTTAAGATCACACCAACTTCAAATAGAATCAGCAACTTATTCCCTTCTTACTCCTTTTTGAGCTTCTTAAAGAGAGTGGAATAACAGTCAAGAGCCTGATCCTTCCTGCCTAACCTCATTCTGCTGTTTTACTGAGTGTGTTTGAGTTGTTTGGCATCTGAAATGAACAAAATCTGGTTCTGTGTGCATCTAATACTAAATCTGTTAAAGACTACTCTCCAAGGTAATCCAATCCTTTCATACACTAGTTCTGCCCCTTGCTAATTCTACATTTTTATTGATATATACTTGATTTGCACTCTCAGCTGTGAGTGGCTTGGAAATTCAGTTCATTGCAGATGCCTCCTGAACAAGTTTCCTTCAGACTTTTTTTGAATAGAATGCATATAAAAGCGAAGTTTAAGCGTAAGCCAAAATCTTGGCCAAAGAAATGGAAGAGAGAAAAAACTGGAAATCTAAAGTAAAATACATGAAAACGCCACACAGAGGAAGTTATTACCATTAGCTCTTCTGAGCTCCCGCTGTGTTGATGTGGTTTTACAGATACTCAGTGTAGGTCTGTTGCTCAACAAAGGAATTTTGCTCTATGTTTGCATGAAAGAAGTAATAAATTTGTTACAATCAGTAAGCAAAATCCAAAAGGATTGGACATCTGCCTTGGAATCTGCTTACTATACAGAAAACAGTTTAATATTGGCAAAGAAACAAATCTGAGAAGAGCACAGGACCTAATTAAAGGAGACGTGCTTAGAAAACAGATACTGAAATAACAGCCGAGTAGTTTTGGATTAGACATGAAAAGCTATGAAGATAGAATATAAGTCTTAAGGTGTTGATTTTCTGATGTTGTCAGGCAGCTACTTGTTAAAACTCTGTGGGTACCAACACAGCGCAATGCTGATAACGCTGCTGGTGTGTAACAGGGCCCTTGATGGCTCATCCCTAAGTGCATGTCCAAAGGTTAGCTTTACAAACACTGAAGGTACAAGCATATACTGTTCCATCAGAAATATATATTATGGAGAGGAGAAGCTTTATCACCTTCAATACAGCTGAGGAAAAATGCACAGAAGAGATTTACCATGAATTTACTATTTAGATGATTTATCGATACCTCCCAGAAGTATAAAAATAAATGTCCAATATGGCACATTTCTGTCTGCACATTTGTTACGCTTTTCTTTTCAACTAGTGCCAAGCTGAAAAGGGTAGTTTTGCTGTGAGGCTGCTCCGTTTCACTCATGTTCTGGCCTGAAGAAGTTCATCCCTGACACCAGAGGGATATTTCCTTTGTTTTGATTCATATGGGCCTTTCTTTGGCTTAAACAGTTTAATTCATGTTCTGACATCATGAAAGAGAGAATTTCACCGCTTCCATGTGATGTAAAATCAGTTATTAAAATCTCAAATGTAATTTTGCCATTGACTTTACAGAGCCTCTAGAGCTCAGGACTGAGTTCTGCAGGACACACAGACGGGGACAGTCAGAGAGCCCTGGACAGCATTACTCCCTGGAGCTGTTTGTGTTTTGAGAATTGTGCCTGGATTCCAAAGATCAAAACTTTGCTTTCTACCTTGCCTTCCATCTGCATTTCAGAAAAGCAAGCATCACAAGGATTGTGTGTTAGACAGCACTCCTGGCTCACAGGAAAGATTCAGAAGCTGCAACTGGCTCAGAGGAAACCACAATTAAAGGATGACCTTAGAGACCTTCCTCATGAAACTCTGTGCCAGCTAGCAATAATCTGGTTCATATTTTGGGAAGTCAGTAGAACATCACCAGGAAGAAAAGCTTTAAAATGGAATATAAAAAGCCAAGGGTATTGATATCAGAACCAAATCTGGACAGCTATTTAAGTTTCCATTTCCAGTAATTCCTAAGTGTGGTCAATGAACATGAAGAATTTCAGTACATTTCCTCCAGAAGAGATTAAAGCTGCAATCAAAAGCAATAAACTAAAGCACAAAATATAATTGAAAAAGTAGGAACTGAAAGTCCTTGGTCAGACTAATGGATGTAGCAACTGAAGCAATTTGTGAGCACTTCTTGAGTTCCCTCTGAGCAGTCCTCTACCACACTGGTGATGAGGCAGTAGACAACAAAGTTTGTCACCGGAGTGTTAGAATAAATTAACAAAGGGGCAAAATGTACTTTACCTGTAAAAAAAATTATCTCCAAATTTGCCTTGGAAGCAGAAAGAATTTATACCACAGTGGTTTGAAGTAAGCCTATTGCATGTTTGCACTTATTTAGATCTGCATCTGTACTGAGGGTGTTACCAAAACTCTCACATTGCTATAAGGACACGCACACATATGCAGAAAACATTGTCTCATTATACTCCCCTGACACAAAAGCACCTTCCTACACTGAACCTAGACTGTGTTCTACCTAAAATATTCCAAATCAGACATGTAGAGTCCTTAATGTCCCTATACACTGCGTGTACTAATATGCAAGATAGCCAGACATGGGCCATGCCAGCACTGCAGCAGGTGACACAGTGAACTAAACGCTGGTACCTCTGCTACAAGGGGTAATCATGGTATAGTCCATTACCAACAACCCTGCAGAACTGCTGCCAGCAATGACACCCATCACATAACACTGTAGCCGAGTGATTTAAAGAGGAGGAGTCTGGACTTTGAATTTCTCTCTTTTGCCATTCACATGCTACGGAGACTCTTTTCAGAGCTGATGTTATGTCAATGCACTCATTACAGTTTAGCTGAGGTCTGTGTATTGTTCTTCATATATATTCACAGCATACAGTAAACTCTAATAGCTCCTTTGGAGCTGTTACACTGTATGCTGTAAATGGTTATTAACAATAGTATTCATTCATTTACATGTAATGGATTCATAATAGCAAAAGTAGAGTGAAAATCTTATGCCGTAATATGAAAAGTAGACACTGCATAAAGGCAGCATTTTAATACTCAATACTCTGACTGTTTTAATTATTTTTTAAATATCAATAGGTCCTGCTTCAGTAGCTTGTAAAATTATACAAACCAAAGCAGCCCTTGAGTCAACGGAGCACAATGAATAGTGCGCACAAATCCAGGTATCTCCACAGGCCTGGCTCTTCCCACAGAGCAGCCCATGGTGCGGATGGGAACCCGTTCACATAAGGATTTCTGCCAGTGAATGGGCACCAGGATGGAGATGATGCTATCCCATGCAGTGCCCTACACTCAGTGTCCATCCTCCAGGCAGTCACAGGTGCTTCAAGCAGTTGTAATTCATGTGGACATGAAGGAGGAACAAGAAGAAAACCAACCGTCAGAAACTCACATCACTTTCCAAAATATGCAGGCAGGTCTCTGCCTGATCACCTCTAGCATGACATCCTTTACAAAATAAAACTTCTGTGGAATAAAAATTGAAGCTGACAAAAGACCAAAATGGTTCCATGGAACTCAGAAATGAAGCCCTACATCTCTGTAAAGTGCTGCCATAGAGGAAAAAAAAAAATCCTACTTCCTCCAACCAGGAAAATCCCTAAAAGTCTTCCTCAGGGAAGACATTCCTTTTCAGCCTCAGCGTACATTATCAGAACCTCATTTTTTTATTGCTTAATTAAAAATAACAACAAACAAGTCAAATGGATCCAATTTAGGACAGACAAAGACACTCCACAGAAAATGTCTGAGGCATTCACTCCCTGCAGACACGGTGGGAAACATCTAATTGAACCTAACAGATGCCAGCTCATCACTGGCACAGAGAAAGGGGCAGAGAGAAAGCATCAGCTCTGAGATCCATCCCAATAAAGTGAAGAAAAAAATAGTCTTTTTTTTTGCAGGCTATTTTAGGGTTTCTTTAAGTTTAAATTCAGCTAAAGCTAACCAAAAGCACAGATTAGAAAATGGAGCTACTAGCAAACCATGAATACACTATGAAGACTGACTGGCACTGCTCTGAGAAAGCAGCTGAGCTCCCAGTATAAGTTTGCTCAAGTCATGTTTTATTTATCTAAGAGTTCAGTACAGTTGGGATATTTTCCATGGATTTTTTTTTTTCACAGAACTTGGAATGGCTTCTAAGTTCTTCTCTTGTCACAATCTGAGATGGTAGAATAACATCAGAATATCAGGTCTCACTATTTCAGCTTAATAACTGGTTTTTTACTCATGCAGAAATCTAATGGAAGCCTTAAACATCAATACAAATTTAGCTTTAGTTGGTATCCTTTGAATACCACTAATTTAGCCATTAGTTAGATTGCCTTGTAACCTAAATGCAATGCCTTTCTTCTCAAGCAGCAAGATGAAATAGAAGAGGAAGAACATACATGTAAATTCACAGTAGTCAGCACAAGATATGCTGTTAAAGGGAGTTTTTACAAAAAATCAGAGCAGATCTGTATATAACATTAAGGGTATTGAAGCTTGTGTCTAGCACAGGCACAGGAAGAGAAATAGATTTTTAAAGGACTCATTGCATAAGTTGTGTTTTGAAGCGGAATCCAACATTCAGTAAAACCCACTAGCAGTTATTTATCACAGAAGAAAAATTTGCTTGAATACTTGAATACTTCATGGTGAACAGTAAAGAGCAAATGTTGCTCTTTGGTTCATTGTCTCCTATTTTTATTTGGTTGTACAAAGGTACTGTAATCACCCTGACATAAGCCATGTTCTAATTTACCTGTGGTTTACAGCTGTTGTTTTTGAGCTTACACTAAAGGTCAGCAGTGCTATTTGTATCACTGACAAGGACGTTCAAAACATCTTACAAATCAGTTATACTTTGGAAAAACAGAATTGAGAAAATTATAGCTGCAATGCCATTTATTTTTGGCTGCATATTAAACAACTATTCCAATGTCTTTTATATCTGTAACTATTTAATATAATTAGCTGCATGGCAATGACATTTTTTATAGCACTGGAGATAAAAAGCTAATATGTTAACCCCTAGGACCCAATTTTTGTGAGGTGAGAGTTTGCTCATTATATTCAAATTAGTAGAGATACAACACCATAGGCAGCTATACAGCTTATCTTTTCTGCAAATACACATAGACCACTCTAAAATGATTTGCCTTTTTTTTTTTCCCCTGGCTATAAATAACTGAAAAGATAGGCTTCTGGTTCATGCTAAAACTGAGCCTTAAACTGTGAATACCACAGAGGAAACCAATTGTTCTTTTAGATCCGAATGTAAATGTTTACTTCTATAGCATAACTATGTCTTTGTTCATAGGAATGAAAAATAAAGCTTAATATATTCAGAGCTTCATTGCTATTAGCAACACAGGAGCCTGCTTTGTCTCAGATCACAACTGATTAAAAATAATATTCAATTGTAATTATCAAGATTGTACCCAATCAAAAGAGCTACTGTATTGTATTGCAAGCATATTCAAAACTTCACAGATAGAGGGCAAGAAATGAGGATAGAAAATCTTAATGGGAAGGCAATTTGTATGATCTGCATAGTAACTTAATCGACAGCAAAACCAAAGTCATTTCTTCTGCATTCCTAGTTTGTATTTTTATATTTAACTATGTTCTGAGTGGTGCCAATTACCAATGTGATAGTTGCAGACTTGATTATCTCCCTGATTTTAGAGAGTCCTGTTCCATTGATAAGAATATCTGGTATACAGCCTGTATCACACAATGCTGCTCCATCGCCTGATATTGAGTTAAAAGGACCATAAATCCTGCTTGGCAACCTGGTCTGCTGGAATAATGGAGAGTACTTGGCAGCAGTGGCTGAGCTGTAATTCAAGCTCATCTCCTCAGACAACTGGAGAGGGACACACATGGCCGCAGAACTCATTTCGGAGTCTGAAAGCCATTAAACATCTTTTGCTGGCTTCTACACGAAGGACTGTGATGCCAGAACCTCAGTGCCAAGGGATACCCAAAGGGAAGGCATATGGTCTGCTTTCACTTGTGCTGAAGAGTTCATTCTTGTTATTTAAAGAAATAATGGAATGTATGCTTCTTTCTTTATCAACAGCCTGTCTGTTTTAAAGGAGGCATAATGATATATAATTAAATCAAATACAATATTAAAGCCTCCTTCACACGGTGCACCAGTTGTATCTGCAAAATGGTGGGACGTGTAAAGAGAAAGGGAGAAGTCCCAGGAGGGAGTCCAGCTCATTTGTCTGTTCCTCCAAAGAGTGCCTTGAAAAGTGCAAAAGGCATCACTCATCTCTGCTCTTCCAGTCACATGGTAACCCATGTTGTGGACATTATCCATCCACAGGACAAGGAATGCTGCTTCTGATGGATAGGAGGTACTGAAGATTCACTCTCTGGCACAAATGAAAGCTTGTAAAAGCAATCAACATTTCTCCTTGTGCAATCTTCCCTCACATCAAACCCCTCATCTTAGCACGCAACTGAAATCTGCAAAATTAATGTCAATATTAATAAAGTTGTCAGTGCAGCATGTTAGAACTGTGTGCAGAAAACCTAGAGTTGGTTTAGAGCAAGTGGTACAGCCAAAGCTTATTGTGAGTCTTTATTTCATTCCATGTAAGAAAGGAAATTTTAGTTGCTGTAGGAGTCACAAACCAGCTTTGACACCAACACTGAATATAACCAGAAGCCAGAAATAAGGAACAGAAAGAGCAGGGACAAAGAAATGGAAGAAATCTGTAAGAAACTGGAATAGGGCTAGAATTCTTTGCATCTTTTTATCAAATGTATATGGAAAAAGGAGTGGAGATGGGACTGCTTATAAGCAGACCAATGCTCAAGCCTTTTAGGTCTGCCGTTCTTACAGCTCATTTAAAGCCTTGTCTGTATTTCTCAAATCAATACTCAGGCAGCTGTTTTGACGGTTTCACTCTGATGGTGTTTCTCCTGGAAGGACAGTCAAAGGGGAAAAAGCAATCACCTCAACAAGGTCCAAAGTCCTCAAAGGTTTCCAAGGCAGAAACAGACTGAAACAACAGATAGCAGCTTGATGAGACTGACATCACGAAACCCAACAGCTGGGAGTCTCAAGCAACATTAGGTGACTGAGTCAGTGAGAGAATGAATGTGGCAAGAAAACAAGGTAGCGCTTGTGACAAAAATGTAAATCAATTTACAGCTATCATTTCCTTGTTATAAATCACAAGTTTATCTTTAAACATCCACATGGGCAACTCTACAAAAATCTGAATCCAGAATAGATCAAATGAAAACCAGATACAAACGAAATCTGAAGTACTATGACACAGCTATTTCCTCTTCCCCTCACCTTTTATCCATTTAGGAAATGGAAATTTCACAATCGAATGATTGCATAAAAACCAAGTTTCATAAAAGAGTTAAAAAACAAGTCAGATAAATGAAAGCAGGTACAACTCCACCTCCCAGAGTAAACACACTAATGGAGGGATAATTAATCCATTAAGACACAGGCTACAACAAGACAATGCAACTGAACATAGAAACATCAATTTTATAACTCACTGTGCTATAATTATTCTCTGGCTCAGTGAATGCATATACCCTTTCAGAAACCTACCGTGCCTTTCATCTTACATAAAGGATTAGGTCTTTAACCCACACACAGGAAATACAGCCTTCTGTAATGTTCCCACATTACTCCCTGCACACTGCTCATTTATAGTAAATTCTGACTATTTGCAACATCAGAGTAATGTTGTCTGAATGTTTTTTTTCAGGTATGTGTATGTTTCTCTGACCTGATTACATCTTCCTCAACTAGACATCCAAGAGTATAATACATTCCTAAGCAGCAAACTAAACTATTCATGGGGAAAGCTGGGAAGAATTGAAAGATCTTTAGTGTGAATGCTAATCATGATGTATAATTGGAGGATAAAGACATTTCCTTTTAAAACCCAGGATTAGGAATGACCCCTTGTAAATAATATAGCACAGTTTCTAGTATAAGACATCTAAACACATTTTTCAAGCAACAGTCATCCAATTAAAATCACACATAAAAACCTCACAACACAAATTAATGTGATTCAAGAGTTTCACTCGTCTCTACTACAACTCCTGAAGATAAACCAGTGTGCCATTTACACAGCAGATACTCTCAGTAATATTCTGTTCTCTCTCCATGCATAGGACACGCAGTGCTATGAAGAGTTTGTATATATAGGGAGACTGAATCCAAATTAATCACGTAGAACTTTGAACAAGATTCTTTTTGTAAATTATTTGTGAGGTTTACTTGGTAAACTATTAATCATTTTTGTCCTGCAATCCTTGTCCTTTCAAATACAGTCACCACTTAGTGTAGAAAATTGGGTTTTATTTAGATATGAAAATACTGATTTATATATGAAAATACTGATTTGCAACACTTTTTTTCTGCCCAAGCAACACCACATGAGCACACACATCTGGTAAACTTGCCAATAACACTCACACAGAGAACCTTGTGGGTTCATTCTGAATTATTATATCTCCGTAAAGCTGAGTAACAACAACAAGCAGAAAATCATTCAAAGGTTTTCCTGTAAAACACAAGGTTAGTAACCAGTGGTCAACTTCACTGGGTTCCTTTATCCCTATCAAAAGTAAATCGTTGCTATGCTATTTGTTTGCCTTGAAGCTACAGAAAGCAGGCACTGACTCCCTCTGCTCTGTCATTGCTGATCCCATCCTTTCAGCTGGTCGGAGTGCCAGTTTACTGCTATCAAATGCGAAGAATCAATATGCTGGCAGACACAAGTAGCACGTTGAGCCATCAGACCATAACAGCCTGAGATCAGTTTTATTTTTTTCCCCTCTTGTTTCTGTGCTGCTTTTTCCCCACTGTCTTATATGGAGTCACTGGATAGAAGCCATCTATCAATCAAGCAAAGTCTCAACAAGGTTTATTACTCAGTTGCTCAAAACAGGGAATAAAGATCAAGCCTCATTATTATCACAGAATATGTTAGAATCTACTTTATTTTTGCAGTGATCCTTTCTCTTTACCGCAATAACTTAATGACATAATTTTAATTGACCCACAGGGCTACTGACTTACTGAGAAATGTAGCTGAGACTTTCTATAAATAAAAGGTCTCTGAACAAATTGGAAAAAAAATATTTGCAATGTCCGTAATATCACTGGTCATTATTTTATTTACCTTACTCGATCCTGTTTGCACATGTGCCTGCAGGAACAGACGGGCACAGACCATTTCTTTGAATTCATGGAAATGTCTTCTCCACAGCAATCAAAATTTATGATTCCCTTCATTCTAATGCAAAGCAGGTTGTTTTCCAAAACTGTTCCTCAGTGTGTGGTTCTTGCAGCAGAGAAAACGGAATACTTTGTGGTTTATAACTTCAATAGAACTAATCCTGTAATAAGAGTTGGCCATCTATTATGTGCATCAGTGGATGTAGGCCACAGAAAGAAGAAGATTTGCAGAGGTGTGGGAATCTTATGTGAGCCAAACACCACCTCCACACTGGATTCAGCTGTCCTCATCTGTAATGAAGCTGATCATCTGAAGGATGAGTCAGGCTGGTCCAATGCTGGCATACAGTAATAACTTTCTTTACTGCTGCATAAGGGACAGGAACTGGGTCTATTTCCCCCCCCCCCTTAAAAACTGAACTTTCAAAATTAGGCAAGCCCATTGTAATTTTATCATAATTAAAGACTGAGGCGTACAGCGATAGCAATGCTCTCTGAATTCACGGAGATTCATTCCGGGATTTCTTAGTATCCTGTAATTAGCACAATGAAGAACCTTGAAATTCACTTAGCAATTAGCAATGATGAACAAAAATGAGTTGCCTTTAAGGCACTTAGGCCATATTCACACATCTTATTTTAAGAACCAAGCTGCTTAATTTCCACACCTGCAAACTAGGCTCCTGGATCTGGAGGGATGATTCAGACAGCTTAAGTTAGGACTGAAGGGTTTTTTTATATCCAGAATCACACTGCCATAATTTGGATCCAAGCACACACATTACTTCTCAGGAAACTGCTTTCCTCCCTGTTGCCAGTCACCCTGAGTGCTACTCTGGTCTCTTACTCGAAATCAGAGATGTGCCACATATAAAGGCTTCAAATCTCAGGTCAAATAGCAAGAGAAAGTGGCTAAAGGCCAGCTTTGCATGTTGCAGCTGGTACCATCCGGAAGGACTTCCAGGATGTGTCAGTATTATATGTGTCAAAGAACCAAGTGGAAATGCCCTGCATGTCAGGAGGCTTGTCAATAACTCTAAACTTGAGAGAGCAGGAGAAGCAGGTAGCCATAAAATGATCCTTTGCATATTCAACTGTTTGATAAGCTCTGAAAATGCAATTTAATAGTGCTGTACAAATGCCAAGATTGTTGCTCTTTTAGAAATGAAAAGATTAAAAAGCAATATATATTGCATTATCCCTCTCCTATGCCATCAGGGAAGGTGCCAACCAATATTCGTCATAGGAAAAACGCTCATTCTTCAGCTCACATTTTGCAGTTTACACCTACTCATGACAGCAAATATCTCTATGATTAAGCATACAATCCCATTTCTTTGCTGTGATGTATCAGTGACCAAATAATTAAACTATTTTCAGTTTTTACTTTGCATCTATGTTTAAATGGGTGAAATTGGTAAGACACATTAATTTAACCCGATTGTGGTTTTGTTTCATTTTGGGCATGCTGGGAAAGTGTTTTCTTCCACATGCTTCTGGAAGCCAAGAACAGCAAGGTCAAGGGCTGGTTCTTTCCTAGGATTGAGACATGAGACTCCTGCTGAGTCCAGCACCCAAGAGCCAGTGATGGCAAATAGAAGACCACTGGACAGTCTTCAGCTTTGTAAAATTCAAATGGTTCTAGATGTTTCAGTGATTGTGATATGTATATTTACGGTGTGCTGTCTCACTATTAGTAGATAAAAGCACATTAATGTCAGACTGTGCTAATCTCCCTTTTTATTTTTTTTACTTGAGAATTGCTTTAATATGGAAGCACTACAAAAGAAGTATTTTTTGATCAATCAGTACTCTATAAGAAAGTTTGCTGCACTTTTTTTCCTCTTTCCATGACACGGAAAGAATCCTTCTTTGCATTAACTCCATTTCATGAGAAAGCAGTCCTTTTTCTGTTAGATTTTCTGATCAGATTTCTCAAAAGTAATCTTACCTATTTTATTTTTTTTTAAATAAACCACTATGAAAAGAAGAAATCTCTAATGTTCACCCGAAGAAGTTCATAGGACAAATCATTTTGGTTCACACTGGTAATTGTGAGCAGCAGTGAGAAAAGGCTGACAGAAGAGTTCCAGAGCAGCCTGAGAAGGGATGCCACTGATTTCCTGCTGATACCTAATATTTAAAACACATCCTACTCAATCATACATCCTTTATCACCCTGTCATACCTTTCATTGAAAAGTTTTACAAAAAAACCTGCAACTGATATGCGTCATTTATTTCCACTTGAGCCAATTAAAGAATGATGATTGGAAAAGCACTCTCAGTAAATCATTTCCATTTGGACTGCAAAGCTGGGCAAATGTGGAGTTCTGTGATAACCTTGTTTCAGTATTTTTAAGGGATTGATAGACAGAAGTGAAACAATACCAAACAGATTAGGGCATTATCTATCTAATTAAGAAAGACGAAGAAACACTCAAGTCTTGGATGATTTGGCAAGTAATGCATTTGTACGCACCTGTTTTTTTTCTCTATTATTACAAAGCAATACTTGGACCTATAATGCTTGATCACTGTAAATATTAAAGCACTTTACTCAGTGATGGTTCAACTTCCTTTAACTAAACTAATTCCTATTCACCTCCTTAAGGGAATGTAGGGATAGGTAGGAAGAACCTTACATTAAAACTAAACACATTCACATTTTTTGTGGACCTGAACCCCATGTTCTAGTCTTGCTGCCTGTCAGTATGATGGAATTTTGTCACTGACTTCAGTGAGAATGGACCAACGGGCTACACACCATCCCCCAGTACTGTAACAAAACAGAGGCACAAGATGCTTGTTGATCAGTGTGTTACTACGCTGACTAATGGAAGAGCTTCCAGTTGTCACTCAAAAAGAAATTTCCCAGGAAATTTAAGACACACTATTAAGTAGAAGATGTTTATCAAAAGTTTAGGTGGTATCAGTAGATTTCAGGTTAACTGATCCAGATGGAAGGAATTGCAGTACAACAGAAAGCTGCCTATTGCACCTGGATATGCCAATACAGAGCATATTTTTTCAGCTTTAACCAAGAAATTCATGAAGACTTTGTGGATGAAGAATGGGTCTGAGAAACAACTTAGTCTTTATGCTATCTTCCTTTGTGACCATGGGAAAAGCATTCATCCTATTTACTCCATCTTTAAAATCAGGCTAAATATATATTATTCATCTTCAGGCAGGGCCGAGTTATTGATGGCAATGGCTGTGTAACTGTTCACCATTATTTATTATTATCAGAAATGAAAGCTTTGCAATGGATCAGATAATAAAGCAAAATCTAATCACTTCTGTTTATCAGTGAGCCAAGCTAAACTGAACTTGATTTTGTTGTAACAAAACTAACATATCTGTGCCTTCTTCTCTTCCTCTGGTAATCCAATGATTGCACCCTCCTACATTTAGAAAAGCTATTGAGAAAACAAACGCACAGAAGGTTTGCCATGGAAACCTACTGGACTGCAAACATGGAGTTCCAGTGTCTTCTGACCTTAAATCTTTGTCATATACTGCAGGAGCTATTTTGAAAGCTGAACTAAATTGTTAATCAAACTGGCATCTTTAAAACGTCATTCTTATTCCAAGAACAGTGACTTCAGGATGGTAAAACCCATCTGCAACCCACCTGCAACCTGAGTGAACCAGAGATTAATCCCTGTGACACCAGTAAAACCTTCACTTTGTGCTTTGCAATTTGCAGTGCCAACTGGTGCAAGTTCTGGAAAGAATTGAGTGATTAGCAGTTAGAAGGAAACACAGGACACTTGTTCCCAGGTGCCATTCAGAGGGTCAAACATCTCCAGGCTAGAATATTTTACCTTGTGCTCTAGAAAGTTGAGATAAAAGAGCTGAAAGTGAGCATTTCATAGTTTTTTTTCAATAAAATGTTGCTCACTGTTAGAGGTAGGAAGCTCATTTGAGAGAGTGCACCACTGCAGAACTCAGGAGCACAAACATTTTGGGGCTAACCTGCTCTTGTTTGATGGAAAATAGTTTGGCATAATGAAATCATGTGCTGTCCTTTATCATGGAGCTCCCATGGAAATCAGTGCAACTCCCTTCTCATTTCCCTTCAACACAAGGGCTACAGAGGAAGCAGAATATTGAAGCAAGAGCATGATTCTTGACTGTGGTTGTTACAATTTCATACACACACTGATGGTAAAGTGAAGCATTTATGTTCTTGTAAAATTAAGGCTTAGAGCTTTAAAACAGTTACTATTTTTCAAGACAGTTTTTAGTTTTTGACTTCTCCAAATTACAATCAAAATACCCCAGAGATTTCAGTAATCAATAAGATACACAAACTGAAGAAATAACCATGATTTGGCATATTATATCTTTTAGGGAAGCTAAGGAAAAATAAATAATTTTCCTCTTGTTGGATGAGTGTCACTAGTGGACATGTAAGCCACAACATCTTGACTACCTACATGAATGATTAATTAAAAGAAAAAATAGTTAATCAAGATAAACTTCTGCACCTAGCTAACTGAGGACCGAAAGTTTATCATGTCTAAATATGTTTCTCATACATTTACTGCAAATTAGTTTTTGAAAGTGAATTTCAAGGTCTACCGACTCCGATGTTCACTAACTCAGTTTTCATTAAGTTTTCACAAATGATCTACTGTAGCATTATTCTTTTATAGTGGTGCAGATTTAAGGCCCAGTATGAAAAGCAATTATACTGTCAGAAAAGTGTATTTTGACTTATTAAAAAAATTGAAAGGTTTCATGAAACTATTTATTTTGGTCTTCATCAGGAGTGCATGTTGACAGTGTTTTGGAAGCATTTTTCTGGGTCATATCTCTCATCATACCCTCTTGTTGAAAACTTGAGATAACCTTACTTAGCAGATATGTTAAATATCTGCGTAGACAATAAATACAAAGTACTTGGTGATTCTGCCCTGCAACTGGCCCACTACCTTTATTTTGCTGAATCTGTAGTATATTAATGATGCTTGTGTTAGTTAAAAGTATATTAATTTTCTTTTCATAAGTATTGAAGGTGCCTAAAAAAAAAAAAGTAGATATTTTGCAGTCTGATGAATTACATGACTCATGTCAAGGAACAATTTTGTCCAATTTTTTTGGATCACTTTTTTCAACTGCATTGCATTAGCTTTTTCCAATTACCTCATTATCTCGCAGAGTGTTATATTTATATCCTATTTGAGCACTATTTATCTAAAATAACTATGACTTGGAGAATAACCATAATGCTCTCTTCTGGTAAAGGACTGAGGAAAGCTTAAAATACAAGGGAAGTATTTACCCTTCAATTGTTACATGGCATCTAGGAATAAATTCAGCTGTTTGCATCATGACTTCCTTTTCAGAGCAAGTGACTAAGTATTTAAGGAAAGGACAAAAAGTGGGTGATAATTGATTTAACTTGACCCTTGATCTTATTGCACAAAAGCCATTGTAGAAGATACAAGAGGAAAAAGGGATGAAATGCTACTTAGAGCACTTAACTCTAAAAGCCAATGCTTACACAGGCATCAGCAACGAAATTTTTCTGCCTCTAAAAAATAGCACCACATAATTTCCTTTTTTCCATCTGAGTTAGCTGACTTTAATTACTACATATATTAATCATTAAAAATAAGAACTCCCAAATGTAACTTTTTTCCTGGCCTTGTCCAATTCTGTAATTGTGTAGAGTGACATGAAACTCCAGGAACTACTGGAAAGTAGTTCAGCACTCAGATGTTTTTCTTCCCAGGAATCTCACTATGGCCAAACCAGAAAACAACAGGTCTAAGGGTGTATGCTAATGGGAGATTTGTAGGAAATAGCCAGAGAAACAGGAAGTGTTCAACAACTAATAAAACCCTCCCCGAATAGCTTCGTTAAGCAGGAAGAAATTATGTGTAGAAAGGTTATCTGGGGTCTGATTAAAAGCTACAGAAAAGAAGAGGGCAGTGAAAAGAGACATCAATCAGACAACAGGTTCTGAGAAGGTGAAGGTAGAGAAGAATAAAGTAAAGACTAAGGCTTACTTTCAAGACCAATAACTTCAGGGTCAGAGAGCAGAGGTAGCAAGTGGAAATCTATTAATGACACAAGCATGATTTACCTCAGAGTGCAGGAAGAATGCTTATTTTAGCAACTTGGTGAAATCACAAGCACTTCAGTGACATAAAACACCGTAAGAAATGGCACAGAATATTAAAAGTACACCAGATTACAAAAAGGAAGAAGCGGATGATGGAGAATGGAAAGAAACAAAACAGCCAGGCCACAAAATGAGACGAAGCACGGCAGATCCAAAAAGCTCTCTATAAGAACATTCTCCAAACTCATTAATACCAGAACTATATTAAAAAGAAAAACACAAAACATACAAACCCCCCCACAAAACCCACAAACACCAATGCCCAAAAACTAGTAGCAAACACTAAGATTACTGAAGTATTTTAAACCATATTGTTCCATACTTTTTAAAAAGATAAATTATTTTAAGAAAGTTGTGTCTGGAAAGCAAGTTACACAGACCTTTGACTGCCCTCAGGACAGATCTTAGGCTCTTGCACACGGTTTTAATATGATAAATGCAGCACAAAACTAGGAGGGTGATATGGAAAGTCATAATGTTATTTCTAACAAATAAATATCCTATAACCACTTGCAAGAAAATACCATGACCACAGAAAAAAATCCAATTTGACCCTGAAGATGTGCTGTGTGGAACTGGCCCTACCAACTCCCTCTGTTAAATGCTGACATATTGAGATTTTGCTATTGTTATTGATTTTCCCTAATTACATTGATCCTAGAGGTTATGCACTGTTATTGTTTAAGCTATAAATACTCATTACATCCATTAGGATCTTTACTTCAAGAATTGGAAAAGAAGCTATATAATAACTACACCAAAAAAAGTTTTTATTATAACTTATGGTACTAGAAACAAATTGTCAATAGGATCCAGTTCTTAGGTGTTAGTAACAAGAGTTTTTTCATCATCAGAGTTAACTACTAATTAAGCTTCCAATCTTGTGGTCTGTTATACTTTCTCTCAGTGCATTGATACTACAGCATACAGGACAAGGCACTTCTTTTTCCTTATTTTAAAAACTAAGGGGCTGTTCCCCTTTTGACAGGTTTACAAAACTCTTCATATTTGCAATGATTCTACATGTAAGATCTTGTCCTGCAAACAACCCAATTAGGGCTAAAGGAATAGAAATAGATTTATATATTAGCATGAATTCTTTATAATTAACTTTCCATGAGTTTTTCCAGCATGGAGATGTGGCTTTCTCTCAGCTCTTGCTTTCTACATCATCTGCTCCTCCAATGGCCATAGATCATTTCCTCTTCTGCAGCTGAAACAGCACAGCTTCAAAGGCTGTGACTAACATCATTTAAACCATTATAATTTTTTACCCAACTATTATTAAACAAATTGATTTCCCCCCAGTCTCTACGATAAAGAAAATCATTCATTCATTTTGTGTGTTCTTGGCAATCCATGTTTCTTCTTTAAATCACATAATGGCAAGAATTAGGAAAAATGATCATTTATCTGATGTCCATAAGTTGGGCAAAGCTATTACATTTGTCATCATGTAGGAAACTGCCATTACATAAGGCCAAGTTTTGCAACTAATATTTTTTTGATTCATTCACTAGTCAAAAAATTATAATTGCCTTTGAACCTTTTCAATTGTCCCACTAGAAAGATGAACAGGTGGTGAAAGCAATAGAATTTGGGTTGTATCTGATGTGACTTTATTAGCATGTTGGAAAAACTTGAAATGTGAGAAAATTGTGGTTTAAAATAACCTCTTACTTCAAGTTCATCCTAGCAAAAACTTTTCTAGAAAACAAATGTGTTCGGAAGACAGGAAATGTTAGCAAGATATTAAAATATTTTTACTTCTTTGTCCACCTTAAAGTCCAAAGCACTTGCCCCATGAACAAGAACATAACTAGTAACCAATAGGGTCATGTTCATCACAGAAAACTAAAAAGTATGTATCTGTCTACAGAAAACAGCTTTTATGATACCAAATATTTATGGCATAGAGTTTGAATGATTCACCACATAACATACTCCATCATCCCACAGTCCTTTCCATCTCTTTATGTCATGTTTTGCCTATGCAGTAGGACTTCAGTGAAAAGGATGATGGTGTTTTTGCCAACAGTGAAGTCTGCGTATCTCCACAAAAGTCTTTTGTAAAAGGATATAGAAAATAATACAATGACATCTGTGATGAATCTGGGTAGCCATGTGAGAAATACCAAGCTCAGCACACATTCTGGTGAGAAACAGCTGATATCTCTTCTCATTTAATAGAACTACTCTTGCTAGTAGAATAAACAAAGGCTTTATTTATTCTGAGGTTAGTTATATAAAATCGTTTAATGTGAGTTCCTGCTATAAGAATCTGAAGTTGGAGAAAGCAGCCAATCCTGTTCATTTTCATGACAGATGGTATAAAGCAGTGTTTAAGGCACTGGTGGGAAAATGGAGAGAGAGATTTTAGTTTTGAATTCCCCCTGGTGCAGCAGTACAGCCTGTAAAGCCAGCTCAATGTTCTGTGCCTCTCTTTACCTTTTCCCCTCTCTGCATTTCAGAGGCAATCTTGTGTCCCTGTGTGCATTCATCCAGCGCCTGCATGAAAAGGCCACAGGACCAGTGGGAGCATTACCCAGTGTCCCAGCAGCAGCAGCGCTATTAGTTTTGTATAAACTTCCTATTTACTCTATAAAAGCACTACAGTGTACAAACAGGATTTATCAAGCAAGGCAGCCTGGTAGAGTCTTTCTCCCTGAACTGCTGTCTTGCCACATAAAATGCAAGTTCACTGAAAGGGTTATCTGAATTCCATGGCTAGTAAATGAGCGAGTTTTTTGGCAATAAATTCATGCAAAGCCAGGGCTGCCGAACTTCAACAGCTGACACTGGCTTCTGCAGGTGCAAAATCACAGATGGTTACATGTCATTACTGCCACAGAAGTGCTACTGAATTCACTAACATTTGCCAGGCTGTGCAGAATATTGTACACACAATATGCTATAGAATTCAGGCAGCCCTGGACACCATATATTCAGGATACTGCACTGTGCTCAGCGTAATTAACAAATGGCTGAATGTGTAGGTCCTACATTAACATCCAAATCTTTGTTCTTCAGATGTCACCTTGTCCTTTTAAAGAGGATTACAATTCATACTCAAGAGAACCTCGTTTTATGCAAAACACATGGCAAGGTCAAAATAGACATATATAAAGCTTTAGTCTCCAACATGGTGTCCCTGACACTATGTTGTTAGGGATGAGAGTTTGGCCAATCATCAATGACAATTTTGTCCTTGCTTTCCCTCCTCCTGCTGCAGGAAACAAGCCTCAGGCTACTGCAGGCAGTTCATATGCCAGGACAGAGCAGGCTCAGTAATTTAGGACCTATTATTTAGCAAGAGAATGGGCTGTGATCCTTCTTATCCTCCACAGAAAATAACACAGAAACCAGCGAGACCTCATGTTTGTACAGTCAGCACACACCTTCTCACTGATCTAAGTTCTCATTTTTCTGTCTCACTTTAAAAGGATTTTTTTTATATTGAAATTGCGCTCAGGGTAATAACCAATTTACAACTTTTTTCACATTCCTAGTACAGCCAAATAGATTGTGATCAGAAGTGTTTTAAAACCACAATTCTACTAATGTTATCTACTTGACAAATTGTCCATAATATGTGAGAAAACCAAACAAAGTTATACTAATCCAGACTTCAGAGAACAAAAGTATCTGCTATGGCTCATTTTGTAGTTCATTTTGCTTCTCCTCAGATACTTAGATCCTTATCCTCAAAATGGAACAGAGATGAAGGACAAAAAAATACTGAGAAGCCACTCTGTTACTTAACAGGAGCTTTACAGATTGACCACTAAGTTGCAGGCGTCCAGAGGGCAAAATCTGGTCTTTATATATTTTCTGAGATAGAGAACACTTGCTGTAATGGGAGATTATAAAAGTGGAAAGAGGTGGTATTTTTTTTTTCCCAAAAGATAGAGGAGAGTAAGTAACTACAGGCTAAGAATTCTCCTTTGCTAACCTGTCTAAAATACAATAATTACATGACACAGTCAAAGTGATCCTGTGCCAACAGAAATCCATGGCAGCTAATCACACTGCTGTATGGTTGACCACGTACTTAGTGATATAAACAAATTAATTCCCAAAAGATAGCTAATCCAGCTTTTCGAGCCCCCTAGTAACATTGTGGAGTCTGTGCACTAATACCTAACAGCATGTACTTTATATCATTTGGTGGCAACTTTTCCATTAACTGGCAACAAAGGACTTTTTTATTTGGATTTAGAAATTCCCAGAGCAAATTTCTGAAGGGCAAACTTACATAACGCCATTTAATTTGCAATGATTCCAGATCCCAACAGTATGTGAGCTCCTACTGAAGCCTGTTCTGTCTTGGGTAGCCAGAAATGTGATGTTTGTAACACCAGACCAAATTAGCAGTGTGCCTGCAATACGAAAATATTCCAGCCCCTCAGATAAAAGATGAATGGAAAAACACACAGTCCAAAGCAGTCTTTATCACACGTTTTGGTCAGAATAGCATGGCACTGAGTGAAATGGCACAAGGTTTACTAATGAGTTCTTGAAGCCACTATAAATAAAAAAGAAAAAATTAAAAGAGGGTCAAAATCCGATTGCTTCATTTACAAAACCCCCACCGCTGGTTCAATGTGGGGAGGATCCGCCTCCACACAAGTTGCACCACGTGCTTCCAATGGGCACAAAAAAACCGCTGTGGCAGGTCACATTCATATAAGGATACAGAAATTATTAGCTATCATAAATTCAAATAATTAAAATAAAACAATCTCATATGACACTCTCTCTTCCCTCCAAAATAAATACATCAAATTTATCTCAGAAGCTACTTTCGCTAAGTGTCCCATTTTCCTTCCACATTATGTGGCAGCATTAGAATATCATTATGCTCTGGAAATGGGTGTTTAAGAACACTTTGATAGTGTTTAAATAATTTTTTTTCTTTTACTACTGATTTATTGTACATTCCAAAAACACCCTGGAGCAAAACATTTGTTTTGGTTTGGGAAAGGAAAAGTCAAAAATATATTTGCTATATTTATCTCACTGTCAAACCAAAATTTGAACTCAGTCTCCCAAGGTACAAAAAAACCCAACAAAATGAAACAAAATTGTAGAAGCCCCTAGCTCCTGTCCTCCTCCTTCCTTCTCTCTGTTGATACAGAACTTGTGTCTCTAGCGGCATAACCCTTTATTCTTTGAATTATTTTTTATCTCCAAGTGGTTATATTGATAAAACTTTAATACCGTGTTCTGAAGTCTTTGACTTCCCCTTGCATATCTTCATTCTTTGCAGTTTCTGTTGTGGGACCATATTTAACCTCCACATTCTTTCACCATAAGAATGTAGGAAATAATGAATATGTGCATAGTTAGTGATAAGTGATGAAAATCAGGACAGGACACCTGGATAAATAATTCTAATTGTGAAGGAAGGTCAACTGACCCACCTATAATTCACCCTGCACTCTGGCAAAGACAAAGGGCTTTACACAGGGACTGAAGTCAGATAAAACTGGTCTGGGAATCCAAGCTAGAACACTAAATCATTAAAAGTGGTTAATAGTGATTGTCAAAAAGTCCTTTTTACTTTAATAACTTTATGTTATAGAATGCTGCCTATATCCTCAGTGTACAGATGGCTGACAAATCCTGGTTAGGAAAAGTAGTGAATTCTTCAGATTTATTGGTAGCTCAGCAAACCAAACAAACAAGCAATGAAAATCTTCCAATAGAATGTTTTTCTGATACAAGTTCATAAATTTCAGATTATTTAAATTCTTTTTTCCATATTTCTTTGAAAGACCAATAAAACCAAAGCCTCAGACCAGTCTGTATATGTCACTAAACTTACACGTTTAAGAGAGACATGGGATAAATTTGTATTTTGGGCAGTCAGGATGAATTTAATTGTGCAAACATTTGAATTTAGTGTAACTTTGAGAGCCTTCCTCTGCCATTTTGGAATAGTGTTGTTCTTCTGCAAGTCTCTGCCCTATTTGCTAGCCCAATGTGAGTGCCTCAGCTGCTCCAGGGTATCTAAAAGAGCACCAGAAATACTTCTGAACAATTGACTCTTATCTCAAACAATGCCAACAAACTGGAGTTAAACAAGTGGAAGAAAGATCAAATAGAAGGGCTTGATTTCAGAGATGTTATGCACTTTCCACTCTGCAAAACCAATAACCATGCTGGGAACGTTATCTCATTCAATTTATGATGAATGTTATTCTAGATCCAATAAGCAAATATTTTTCTCACGCTTCTGACTCCATTTCTTGTCTTTGATTATCTTTTACATTGGCTCTTGCAACACTCCTTTATGAGCAGCTCACTGAAAATACTCTCTAAGGGGAAAAGACGAGTCATTCTGAAGACGAGTTCTTCTCTTTGGACTAACTTTAACTGGGGTAAACTGACAGCATCTTCCATTTATCACCAGGTCAGAGCATGCATATAAGCAGTTACTATGGAGCAGCTCATGCATTGCAAATTAACACCTCTGTTTAAATATCACTAATTTATTCATATGCTCATTCCCTTAATCTCAGCCAGAGAATTGCATTAGACTGCAACAACCATGGAAAGACAAAAGACTAGTTACAAGCTAGTCACATTCATATATATGATTTTACAACATTTTTAAATACTCTTTTGACACTCAAACCCAAAAACTATATATTGCTAAAGAGATTTTAAAGAATAAATTCTATTAGTATTTGAACCATTCAGCCATCACTCAGCTTTCTACACACAATATACATACTGTTGAACAGTGTATATGGAGAGCATATAGACTGTGGCTAAAATGGAACAAAGCCACTTTTTGGGAAGAATTCTGTATTAAGGACTCATATCTTCAAACTACCAGCAATGGCACTTTAACATATGCAAGTTTTTCTCCTCTCTGAATTCAGCCAGTGGCTCTTTAGCCGACAGACACCAGTATGAAGCCATGGCTTCATTCCCAATAAATTCATCTGTCTCAGAGAGCAAAGGAGAAAGTAACATTGGAATTATGCATGAGAACCAACTATGGGAACTCATCTGGATTGACCAAGAAAGGAAAAATAGCCCAGACATACGGGATGGTGTGGGAGAAGGCACAGATTCTCCTGTAGGAGCATGGGACTGCCAGAACAGCTAAGCATAAACAGCCAGCTGAGAGCAAGAAACGTCTGAGAATGAGAGGCAAAATGAGATGGGTAGGAGAAAAAAGCCCAATAACACTGAGTTGAAAATGCAGGGATTTGGTTTGTTTTAGAAGGAAACTATAATTCAGCTCTTGGACTTCAAGGAAGAGGGTAGTAGAGAGTATCAGGCTAGAAAGCTAAGGGTATGTTTCATGAATTTCAAGGTTGTGCACTCTCCTTCAAAGAATTCAGAGAAGAGAATTTTATAATGCAAGATACTAAAAATATTTCTAGGTACTAACACAGCAATGCAGATCACATTAACATACAGCTTTGTAAGGAATGGTATATAAATTAGAACTATTTGCAAAGGACTGAAAATAATAAGCTCATATAGAATGATAAATGCATGTTATTAATGCTCTGTTGTCTTAATTGCAAGGCTTTTGTTCTCTATTACAGAATGAGAATATTCCCTGCAAAACAATTATTCTCTTGATTGTTGGTTAGATTAGCATTTGCCACAGGGCTTTATGCTTCACAAAATATTTTTGCTTGCATAAAGAAACCATGAAAGGTGGGCAGATAGCAAACAGTGAAGTCAAAGAAAACACAACATGTTTGCTCTGTCAGTCTGCTTTCACTGGATAGCTGGTCATATATGGATGGGAGTGCTTCCCACCTGAGGAAGAAGTGAACAGAGCTCACACGCTCAGTTCAGTACTGAAGTGTGGGTATTTTAAGCGTAATTCCAAAAAAAGGAAACATGGAAGAAAAGACCAAATATGGAGGCATTTTATTTGAGCCTTTTCCTTCATTTCTAACAGCTTTTGACCAAACCTGAAATCTTCTTATTTGTTCACACACTGCTTACTGATAGTGTAATAAAAACATCATGGAACTGAAAACAAAAGTAAACAAATGTTTCTTTAAAGACACTTATGACTCAGCAGATCAGTATTTTCCAATCACTACTATGAGTCAGAACTAAGCCTGTGAAATGGTGTTAGAAAGTACAAGACTCGATCTTTCCGCAGTGCAGGAATCATAGTCCTGACTGTTCTTGTAATTAAAGGAGCCAGGGGTGTTGTTGCAATGGAACATCCCAGCCAACCTCCCAGTCTGTACTTTCTCCCTATCCCAACTTGCTCCTGCAATGTCACTTGGATATAGAATACAGCACACTCTGTATTCTGCCCTGAGCAGAGGTGAGGCTGTGTACAGCCGAATGGCACTGTCTTGGTTAATCTTTATAAGCCACTCAGAGATACTTTTGTGACATGGACAATGAAAATACAAAGCACAGGTAGCTAACTTTGACCCAGAGGAACCAGATCAGAACACACACAGCACTCAGGGAGACACAGAGGCAGATTGAGAAACCCACACTGTGAGGTTTATACCCAGGCAATGAATGCAAATGAAA
The DNA here is from genome assembly GCA_013396755.1 of Sclerurus mexicanus. Lineage (NCBI taxonomy): Eukaryota > Metazoa > Chordata > Aves > Passeriformes > Furnariidae > Sclerurus > Sclerurus mexicanus. The sequence continues at coordinate 577,993 of VWZF01002284.1, read as the reverse complement.
TATGCAGCATTCCTGACAGTAACACCGAGGTTACGGGATGTGTGCCTATCATGGCTTAGTGGTGATCGAGATTATCCTTCGTGTTTATTCAGTCAATACCAGCACATCTGAGGGGACTGACAAGGCACTAATAAGGACACACACTGTTTAGGGTAAACACAGAGCTGGTTACAGTGACATCCACCTGATTTGGCAACTAAGATTTAAATGGACTATTTTCCAGATGCTGGTAGTGGCACATACAATCCACCTGACAATGAGAGAAGCGGACAGCACCTTCTGGGTTCTCTGTTAGTCCTACAACCACACTCCTGGGACACACCATGGGTCTGGCTCATCTCCTGGCAGACTCCCAAGCCACTGCATTGAAAATATTTAGTGTATAGCTACACACTGCAGAAAGGAATGCAGACACAATCTCGGTAAGTCAAGTGGATATTCCTCTCCTACTATGTATACCCAGGCTGCCAAATTGTGCAGCCGAAGAGACTGCAACCCAACAAAGGATTTGAAACAGAGAGTGTGTGCCATGGGGATATGAAGCACAGAGAGGCTCAGAAGTTGGTTCTAAGGCTCGCAGTAGGATACTGAATGTAAACTACATTATGGAAATTGTACTATATATCTGCTCCAGAATTTGCTCAGAAAGCAGAACTGTGTGCATCCTGTACAGCGCAGACATCCTTTGAGAATAAATATTCACATTGATATTGTTTAAAAGATGAATGATCATATCAGACCCCAAGAATGCTCTCACAGAAATAACCTGTTCAGACTATTCAGTCCTAAATGTACATGCCATTTTAAGTGAGGAAAGAAACAATCTTGCCTTGTTAGAGCTTATATTCTGACAGCAATGTCAGCTACATCGCTTGGGACTTTGTCTAAAAAAAGGACTTGAAGGCATAAAATTGAAATCAGGAGGAATTTTGGTAGAGAAACCCAGAGCTGTGATCCTGAGTTGTGAACCTCAGCTGCCACTTGTATCCCATTCATTCAGCATTTTGTGGCTGTAAAGCTGACTAGAGACTAGCAAGTTCTGCTTTGGCACCCACTCAGAATTGCCTGAATTTTGACAGAGCTGAGCAGTTTGGCTCTTAACCCAGTCAGGCGAAAGGAGACTTGGCATTGCTGATGACAAAGAAAATAGTTTTTGGAGAATTAAATGCATTTTTTCCATTTGCTGAAATAGAGTAATTCTAATCACTAGCAGAGGTACAGAATGGCTTGACCATTGCATTTAAGCCCTTGGCTTTTCTATGCATACAGTGGTACTGGACATCAGCTCTTCTCCTAATGTAGCCCTGCATAACATTATATCTGCACTATGATGAATCTCTAGCCACCTCCTGGAACACATTGGTGCAATGCATAAAATTTAAGTATGTGTTTGTGCCTAAATATAATTTTTTTCAGATATAGGGACTTAGAAAGCAACCCCAAAACTGTCAGTCAGAAAGTAGTCAATCTGTGCCATCTTTCAGGAGCTCATCAAGGACAATTGTCTCCAGGTCAGTTCCTATGAAAATCCAATATAGCTGAGAATGCCTGACAATCTGGCAAATTATATCACAGGAATTTTAGACTAGGTTTCAACAGAATAATATTGGGAAAATTAACATTTGATATTTCCTTAGAGCTTTGTCACAGACCAGTACCTCTAAAGAAAAATAAATCACATGGTCATCACACATAGACAAGTCTGGAAACTGATACCGGGTAATCCTTTTGAAGTCAATGACAAAAAATTACTTCACCAGTGCAGGAGAGCACAGGCAAAAAGGTTCTTTAATGGTTCCTCTCTGAGATGTAGCATTCAGATGAACAATTCTGGAAGTGTGCATACAGTCAAACCTGGAAAGCAGCTTCTGAGCTCTCTGACAAGGCACAAAAGTGCTTGGGAATAAACAAGTCCTATTACCATAGAGAAAACTGCACATCGTACAGCGTTATTTCTTCTCAATCTCCACCTCCCTGGAAATCCATCAAGCATTCTGAAGGAGAGGCACTAGGAAAAAGGGCTGAGTATATAGGTATGAACAACACATTTCGCGCAAGAACCGTTAGATTTCTTCCTCCTTCAAGCTTTTGCACATACACACCCTCATGCTATGGGGAATGTTAAACAGTACTATAGACTAAATGTCATTCCTTGACTAACCACACAAGCTGAACAAAGCCAGGAGGAATTGCTCTCCCAAAAGTAGCAAAGGGGAGGGAGTAAACAGTTCTTTCAAACACAGACAAGAAACTGAGGTGGCAGCAGACTCAGGTGATCCCTGCTCCACCGGCGCATGGGGACTTCTGCAGGTTCTAAAGAGGGAAGGGATCCTTCACTCCCGAGCGTTTGGCTGTCTACATATAAACATGCACAGTGTGGCTCTACATATGAACATAAAATACACCATCTTCAAAGAATTGCTGGATAAACTACCAACATTTCAACAAAACACTGACAGAAAAAAATGAACTGAAGTATTCCAAAGTCCATAAAGATGAGTTTAACTAATAAACAAAACTTACACTCATGTTTATGCATCAGTTCTTATTTCTCTTATGTTCATTTAATCTCAGTGCTGGAAAGTTATACTTTTTGTTGCATCATAAAGGCTTCCTGGCTTAGCAACAATAGTGAAGAATACTAGAAAATAGAAGATGCAAGAACTGTCCTTTTAAGAAAAAAAACTGAGCGATTTAACTGATGGCCAAAAAAAGGCTGTGACAAATACAGACGGCAAAAGGCATTTACTTGTATTATAGTCATATAATGCCAGAGCAGATGCATCATCTTTGTCATCTCTTCCTTACAGCACACAGAAAACACAAAAAGATATATTTTTTATTACTAAAGTGTTGTTTGAAAGGTACTCCCAGAGTCATATTCGTAAAAAACCCACAAAACCCCAACACAATAAAAGAAAATGAAAAACCAGGGGAAAAAAGACCAACCAACCAAAAAACCCCAACCAAACATAAGGCAGTAGAATCCAAATACTTGTTTTCTGTTTATTCAGGGGACAGACAAACAAGATAATGTTGTTGCCTAATGTATCAAATATGCACTGAGTAGTGTTGTATTGTAACAGCTAAAACTTTCATCTTGTTCATGTAAAGATGAGTGTACTCTTTAACTGGAAGAAGCAATCACAAGGCACGTATCACTAGGGCTATTTACTATTTGTTAGTGGCAGTCCAACATTTCCAAGTGTGTTTGGAAGGAATATTCAGACAGTGTATTCAGCCATTTTAAACACTGTCCTGATATTATTTACAGACTCCAGAGAGAAGTGTTATTTTTAATAATTTAGGGCACTGTTCTCAAAATTCTCTTATCTAACAGTTGTGGTTTATGCCTCTCTCACAATGCACACATGTATCCCATTTTAAAACCTCTCTTAAACCTGGTTATTCCAACCCTTATCCCACCCTCCACTTCACTTTCACTAGTCTCAAAAATGCCTCTACACGCCAAACGCAAATAGAGTGGGTGACTGTGTGGTGCTTGTCTACTGGCAAGGGCTAAACCATGAAAACAGGCAATGAAATAACTTCCTGAGGAAAAAAGAGTGTAAAAGAGAGAACAGAAGATATACAGCAATCGGGTGACGTTTCCCTTGGTGCCCCCATTCTGTGTATTACGTGTCACAAGGGAGCCTGTGCAAATGACTGATTTATGACAAGGCTATAAATCATGCTATGCACCAAAGGCAGAGCTGCCTTCTCTTTCTTTGCAGAGTGGCTTTACTGCATCCTTGCTATTTACCTCTAATGGTGTCAGGTTGCAGGGACTCCTCCTGGTTGTGTGTTTCTGCTTATCTGCAGAGGCCAGAAGCAATGCAAAGGCCAACTCAGCTATCACTTTGGATTCAGGAGAAAGCAGAAAATAGGAAATAAACCAGGCAGAAGCAGTAAGAGAGACCAGTGATGGGGCTGAGAACCTTGATGCAGAGAGAGGGGAAAGACAGACTGAATCCAATGGCAGTAAGAGGGTGGTGAGGATATTGAAGAGAGGGACAGTGAGCAACAGAGAAAACAACCATACGTAGTTAGTGGGCTTCATCTGGATTGCAAAGAACACTTTGGTTACAATCCAACACAGAAAACCATGTGCTTAAGAAAAATGACTGAGAAAGTGCCATCAGAAATATCTAAACTTGCTGATTTGTACATGCAAACCAAGTAGTTTCTTACAGGCCAGACTACATGATGGTCTTCATAAAATATCAGTAAGGCGCAGTTTAAGGTATGATGATGCTGCACGATGTTGGCTAACATTAAGAAGAAAGGTGTTTTGAACATACATCATTACCTGTCGAATTGCTGTTTGGCTGTGTACATAGGCATATATGCGTGCCTCTGGGTAATGAGATTTCACCCTTCCCAGCCTTTTCCTCTTCCACATTCCCACACACGTATCGTTGGAAAGGAGAAAAACTTTCTGTGTATTGTATTGGCCTGTCAATCTGCTACCTTTTTTTTTTTTCCTTCCATAACTGGAATGTCATGTACCATGTCAGTCTTTCTGCTTTCCTTTTCACTAGAATTAAGCACCCTGCATGACTGCAGAGAAAGCTACTAGGGAGGGAAAAAAAAAAGGCAATTTCTTTTCAACATTTAGATTTGATACAAGAGGTGCCATACACTGAGCATTTTAACAAATCATCAAAAGCTCTTTTTTCAGTCAAGCCTTTACTGTGGCTTGCATGACATCCTAGCAGGAACCACAGCAAGGGCTAAATATCTAAGGTTATCAGATGTCAGTCTCAAAAGATTTTCTGTTTTGAGAGATTAGATATTATTTTCAATGGCCAAATACTTATCAACTTTCCTGGTCAGACCCAATATCAGGCCCCAACAGCATGAGGAAACCTCATCACTTCACTTCCACCTGCAAGTTCAGAGGAGCAGTCCCTTCACAGCTCTCTGCTCTGTATCAGACCAGCATGCAGCCTCTCCCCACCACAGGGTGAAAGGTTGGTGAAAGCTGAGATTCACCAGAACCCTGAGCAAATCTTCCAAGACAGATGGAGAAGGTAATGAACAGTTAAAAAACCAGCCAGTTCTCACCAGCTCACCTATGAGCCCATAAAAAAAGCATGGGAACTTTCAGGACACCTGAAAGAGGTAATAATTCTGGTGCCTTTGCAGACACAAGGAGCCATGCTGCAAGGAAGGTCGTGGGAACTGCAGGACATCATGGAGTCATATAATGGTGGATCAAAGTATCTGGAGTGAAACCAGACCAGTCCTTCCCTCCTCTCACCATCTTTTTCAATGGAACAATTTCAGCATTTCAGTTTTTTTCTCCAGGAAAAGAGACACCATGATCAAATTCAACAAAGTTTAAATCTAACATCTGCCACTTTCTATCCTCTATTAAAATACTTATTGAGAAAATAGGGGAGTAAAACCAAGCAAAATGCTTATCAACCTGGAAATCAAAAAAATAATCCTTAAAACTGTCCACTGAGGTTCTGGTCACCACCAAAATGTCACAGCATGAAATTTAGGAGGCAAGGTTTGTTAGTGTTTCTTTAAAGAAATCAACAGGTGATGCTGGCAGTGATGCTGGCACTCGCTCACCATTCCAAATTTTCTTCTCCTCTACCAATTTTCCATCCATCACCTTCCCTCCTCTCCCTGCCCACCCCCAAAAGCATCATGGTTAAAACGGTGAAAAAATACAGTAGCTAAAAAAGTTCCTATAAGCTGGGAACTGACACAACTATCTGTCTTTAAGTGTGAGCATTCATAGCTCTGTTTCAAAACCTATTCAAACCTGGATAGCCTTTTGTGGGGACAAATGGGGCTGCTGCCAGTTTTTACCAAGTTATAAAATTTTCAGCGTCACAATAAATTGTGAGACAAGGAGAAGAGAAATTCAATTTAACAAGGAGCTCGTAACTTTTCATTGAAGGAGTGCTCAATTGTGGGACAAGGAAGAAAGAGTGAGAGGTACAGTGCACATCAATATCTTATCCCTCTCTTTCTGGGTTGTCCTTGGAGGCTTGTCCATAATTTACTTTCCCAGGGGAAATTTAACACAAGTGTAGCAATTTTTCCTTTCATCCTGCTGACGGACTAAGCCAGCCTCTGAAAAAAAGAAGGATGAAAAAGAAGGAGAAAGGAAAGATCCACAGATATTATTTACACTGAAGATCATGTATTATTTTTACCTTCAGATGTTCATATTTTGATAGTCATACTAACTGCACACACACACACCGGGGCAGAATGATCAATGGTAGGGGTCAATAATCCCATTTCAGATGCAGTCCTGCTGCAGACTGAAATGAAACAGAGTAAAGTCTACAGTAATGAAATGTGACACAGCCACATTCACTGCCATCCTCCAAATATGGAGAGAAACACATTTCTACACAAGAAAATCTTAGGTGGCAAGTTAGCTCTAGTCATATAATAAACAAGGCTACACATAAGTACCAGTTGACTGTCATCCTTAGAACTTGCATTCTTCAATTAACTACAATATTACCTCACAAAGTGTGATTTTTGTTAGAGTATGAATGACTAACTTTCAGGTTTCCCTGTAAGCAAACGGCCTACCTCATTAATTCACAATATTAATCCCTTTTATTCCCTCTTTATATTTGTTGCATTGCAGTGATATTACAGGTTCTTCAATTGGTTAAATCAAAAAATTATCTATAAACAATCACAATGCACTTAGTATCATTATTGTCAATGCATATCATTATATTGGACAGGGCTGGTGATGGTTGGCAAACCTGGCTTTGATCTGTGAGCAATCAGAGACCTCAGTGAAGCTGCCCTTCAGTCAATATAGACACCCAAAACAATAGCACTGCATTAGAAAGTGTGATCACTGAAACAATGGAAACCACCATCCAAAGCACTGGTCACATCCAAGGTTTAGGAACAAGGTTTGCTCCATAGGCTTAGGGGCTTTCCTGTGGCGAGCTGATATAAGCGCAACATTAATTTGGTAGAACTTTTCATCCCTATATCAGAGAAGTTTGGAGGAAGGGGAAAACTTCTGCTTCTGGAAAGCTGATTTCCATTTCTGTAAAATTAAAAATCTCAGTACAGACAAGAAATGTAACTGATTTCTGCAGCAATAATTTCATGAGGCTTTTGACTTACTTCAAATTGTCACTAGGATTCAAAAATGGATAATTCCATAAATTCAATAAAGCATATGTTCAGTGCATGAAGTGCTAATTAAAGAAAATTCCCTAGAAGTAGTAATTAAAGAATTAGCATGTAATGCAGATGTTTTTGATGGAAATCCACAAACATAGGTATTATCCTAACACTGTCCGATTTTTAAATTGAGGATCTAGAAGAAAAGTTGGATGTCCTACCTCTGTCGTCTGTGGACAAGACAGACAGCTGGAAAGTTGGATGATGATGTTAAACATAGAAAACTGGTCACTATCTTATTTGAGCCATTTCAAACTCTGTTTGATCTAGATGCAAGGAAAGGAGATATTTATGAATAAAAAATTCTACTGAACAAAGGCACATATAGCAATGGAAAGGAACTACCCATCCGGTAGGGATAAGAGTAAAAAATCCAAAAGAGTATTTATAAGGTGAGATGCAAACATGAAGAGACATCAAGGGTATTAAAAACCACTTTGTAGGTGCTCCAGTAAGAGGGATATCAAGGAAAAGTCTATTCCTTAAGAAAAGAGTGAAACATGATGGATGATGCCCAAAAGACTAATGAATATCTCTTTTTTTACCTCAGTCTTTATTATAAGGTCAAACTGCAATCGCATATCCATCACAATTAATATTGCTGACAAAGGGCCAGACTTGAGCCTCAAATCGGGAAGGTACAATATTCAGAGTATGCAAGTAAAGTGGATGTTTTTAAACGGGCCGAGTCTAATGGACTTCATCCAACAGTACTTAAAGAGGTAACTAAGAATCTCAAAGTCATCAGGGCTTATCTTTGAGAACTTAAGAAGGACAATGGATAAACTGGAGGGCCAAAAAAAGGGGAGGGCAATGTCTGTCTGCAAAAAGTATTTTAAAGACAAAAGCAAGCCTGACAATTGTAAGCCAATCAGCTTATCTTCAATTCATGGAAAAATACTGAAACAAAAAGCCAAACTATTTGTAAGCGCCTGGAAGGTAATGAGAACATGTATAACATCCAACATGGATTTGTCAAGAACAATCATGTCAAAGCAATCTAATTTTCTTCCCTGATAGGGTAACAGGCCTTGTGGACAGAGGAAAAGCATCAGATGTAGTTTGTACTTCGGACTGTTTTTGATCCTCGTGCACATATCAATCTTCCGGGCAAGCCACAGAAGCATGATTCAGATGAAAATAGCACAAAGGGGGTGCAACGCTGATTCGGGAAACCATACTCGGGGTGTGATTAGCAGGGTTCCCATCGACATGAAAAGGTATCTCAAGTGAGAACCTGGACGAGACTCTCCCAGGTCTGGTAGCATTTAGTATTTTGACTAATAGCATCACAAACATAATTGCTGTGACAATACCCTCCTTGGAGGCATTATAAATACACTGGACTAGACCAGAATTTGGAGTAGCCTTGGTGAATTTAAAGATCCAATTTGAAAGCCACAGTGCTTGTTCAGTAGGGATAAATGAAAAGTACTGCATTTAGCCAAGAAAAATTAACTGCTTGGGATGAAGAACCACTGACTTGGTAGCCATTCTGTAGAAAATTAGAAGTTGTTGTGGATTGCAGCCTGGATAATCCATCAACAATATCATGCTGCTCTAGTAAAGATGAATGTCCTACTGCAATGGATAAATTAGTTCTAACTTGCTCGACACAGAAGAATCTTTCTACTCAGCACTGGTAAACCTGCAGCTGCATTATTTCATCCAGTCTGAGGAACTGCACCTCCAAAAAGAGAGGAACAACTGGTGATAATCCAGAAGAAATTTATAGTGTAGAAAACAACACTATAAGTAAGGATTAGGGTGATTCAAAATATATATAGAACTAAAGAGCTGCTAAAAAAAAAATTAAAAAAAGATAGGGAAAAGAAAAATGCCCCCAAACCACAAAACTGCTAAACTGCTCTTTGTGCTGATGTTAGATAGGGCAAGACATAAATGGCTTAAAGAGCAGCCAGGGAGACTGAGGCTAGATTTTAGGAAAAAAACTGTCAAGTAGTAAGAAGCAGTAAACAGTAGAGAAGACAGATTGCCTGTGGAAATTCTGGAATACTCCTGGAAAAAGCTGTCAGAAATAACACAGAAATCTGTCCAGCATAAATGTGGATCCTACCATGCAGAAAGAGTGATCGAGATTACCCAAAGGTCCTTCCCATGTGATTCCAGAAGCCGCACTGAAATGTCCCAGCAGTGAGACCCTTGCACAGGTTCTTTGGGAGGAATGAAAAGGATTAAATACCTATTTTTTTCCAAATACCGTATTTGTAAAGCTGAACAAAAGAATGAAAATTTAGAACCTACGTTTTTTAAAAGATGTTGAGAAATTGAAATGGACACAGCAAGAAGCCACAGAAAATACTTGAAGGCTGAATAAAATATCTTGAAGTGAGACTCAAGTATTACGTGTTGCATTAACATTACCATTAACTCCCCATCTCTGCCCCTCCTCATCTAAGCAAATGATTTCTTAATCTTGTAGTAAAAAATTAGCTTCCAGAGGAAAAAAATATAATTATATAATCCAAGATTAGTTCAACTTAAAAATTAGATTTATGTTTTTAACAGTGAGAGTAATCAGACACTGGAACTAATTACCGAAGGAAGCAGTAGATATTCTGTTTCCTGATGCCTTGAAATCAACACTGGATGCCTTCCCAAAAGACAGACTTCAGTCATACATGGGTTAGAAGTTCAACACAAGGCAATACAGGTTTAATTTAACAGTGTGTGATGTCCTAGAGGGCTCCCACAACTGTTCGAAGTCCAGAAATTAATTTAAAGTGAGCCTGAACTTCTTTTCATCTGAACAAGAGGGCCTCTACCCCCATAGACTGATATTGCAACCTGAAAGTACTGGCATTGTCTCCACTACTATATGGTATTTCATACACTGGGGATCCTTTTTCCATAGTTCTATGAGCTCAGAAATATCTGAGCCCACCAGAACACTGGGAAATGAAAAAAGTAGTATTTAAAAAAACACAAACACAGCCCAAAACCTTTGAAGCTTATTTTGCTCAAAACAGCAGAAGATGAATAGTTCTTGAAACCTAAATGGGCAATTTGAAGGTATGTTACTCCTCTTCAGAACTTTAAGAGTCTACTATTCAATGCCTTATTTAGTCCGTAAAAGTTCTGCCTGCTTTAAGAGCAAAAGGATTAATGGTTTCAAATTCCAGTGTGTTGACCTTTATTCAACATTAAAATGCTTATTTGAGCATTCTGCCATGGTACCAGTAAGCCTCTGTCTAATGAAAATTGTAAGGGAAAGAAAGTTTAACTCCCATATGTCTGCAAATAAAATTATTTTGCGTTAGGAGGTTTAGCAGATCTTTTCTGCACACACAAAGAGATAACATTGATGCAAAGAGCATTAAAACCACAGAGTATACATGCTATTAATCTGGTTACAGGCTGAATGTTAGAGCAATATTAATGAAGATGATGAAGAATAAAAATGGTTCAGAGCTCCTGTTCTCAAGTTACTGTCCTGAATAATGGTCACAACATCAAATAATCTTAAGCAAAGGCAAACAAAAGCAAATCATACCAGTTACTTCTGAAAGAAGTTAGAGAATTTTGCTTCCAAATACCAAAAGCTGGAGGAAAATCAAAGCAGCAATTTGTATATCAGGGTACATGCTCTGCTGATGGGGAAAAAGAGAGCAGGATTGATTTTGGGTGGCAATGAACAGTAGAGCGGGTACGTTGTAAACACTTGGGCTGGCACAGCAGAAAGAGCCGGGGGGAACCCAAAGGCAGAAAAGACTCGAGGCTGCTACAGACCTTCAGGGCACTTACTGAACTTAGACAAGTAACTGTCTTTCCAGGCTGACGGAAAGGGAGAGAGTCTTGATCACACCGAGTCTTTACTGCTCTGATATTGATTAAAATAACAACTACGCAAAAAGCAAGGCAGGGGAACATTCTTCTCAAGGCAGGTTTCCATGCATCCCTAGTCAGCTGAGCAAGATACAGGATCAAATGCAACCCAGAACATGAGCCAGAGATGGCACATGCAAAAAATTAAGCCTGAAGCTAATTCGTAGCTAGGATTTTGTAGGGTAACTGTCTTACCATATTTCCAGAAGTCTTTCTCCTACATAAAAGATTACAGATCAATCTTTTAAGTATTGAAGTGTTTCTTGGGCAAAAAGCTGTTACAACAGTCCATTGAATTAAAAAATCTCTCACAACCTAAAGAGCTAGAATAACTTCCCAAGGGTAAAGAGGAACCAACATCTTAACCTGAAGAAGGAGCATTGAGCAATCACATTTTAGAATGTAGCAAAAATTTTGCTAAGAATTGCAAAATGTGTCATAACTAAAGTTAGTTGTGACTAAGAAATTATACATAGGACAAGGGAGGAACAGCAAAATCAACTCTGCAGGAATGTGCAGGTTTAAGAAGATGCGAATAGTTGACAAGAAAATCAATTTATTGCATGATAAATGTTCATATGCAAAATAGCATGAGCAAAAAAACCCAGCTGTGAAGAATGTGGCAGTGAAGGGGATCAAACCATTATGCATCAGAGTGAATATTTCATCAGTCTCATTCAAACTTCCTGTGCAAATATTAACAAAACCACAGGAAAAGAAAAATCCTACAAAGCATGCCAGGGTTTTACTAAAAATACACACAACTACTCCAGAACTGGAAATATAATTCAAAATTCCCAACTCTCTGAGAAGTCTGACTTCACTGTCTTAACCACTAACCCTGAACGTAGAATAAATTCAAGCACAGAGGAAACCAGACTGGAGAAGGGAGAGATGGATTTATTTCTGCCTGTTAAACAACTTTAAATAAATTTAAGGCAAGACAAGACACGGTCACAGCTAATAAAAGGAATAAACTTGGGGAGAGGTGACAGAAAAAGTGTTCTTTAAGGATTTTTTTCAAATTATGTTACTTAATTACATACTGAAATTTAAAGTAATTGTTTTAATATTTTTAAACCTACCACTTAAAAAAAACATGGAAGTTGGTTTTTTTTTAAATTCAATCAGTGACTGCAAAAATAACAGTGCCTGCCAAGAGCACTGATGCCTCTAAAGAAATATATATTTAGTTTGGCTTACTCAGCAGTGCTCCAAAAAGCTCTAGGAATCATTCTGGGTAGAATATGCATTTTTAATAAATACCAAAAAAAAAAAAAAAGATTAAAAAAATCAATTCAACACACACACACAAAAGGCCATGAAGTTTTCTCTAGCTCTAAAATCCAAGCACATTATCTTAGTTGAGATCTGTTTTCAGTCATATAGATTGTACAACAATGAAACACAGCAAGACTTAACCGAGTTCTCTGAACTTATATAGGTAAAAATGATGATACAATATACATCACAGCCTATTGCAAGGAATTAGCTGCCAGGACAATGACTGGTGGATGCCTCCAGTGTGCCATCTTACACCACAAGGGACATACAGATTGTTGCCAATCTACACAATAATTTATTCTTATTTCTGCCTCAAATGTTGCATCTTAAGTACAAACACTACTGTACAGTGAAATCAAAATATCATTTGCCATAGCTCATTGTCCATCTTATTCCAAATTTAATGCCATGCAATTAACAAAACTACTCTAAATTTATCTCCAGAGCCTCCATGCAGTAGGTCAGACTTGCAAAATGAAATAGGCATGTGGTAAAATGTGTTCCTGCTTTTGCTGATTCTCAGCATAAAATGTTTCCTCCTCACTTATCAGTTGCTTGAACACCAGCATGCTACAATCAGCTTCCTGCTAGTTAGTTAAGATGCTTGCTTGCTTGCCTTTCTTCTCTAAATACAGCACTCTCATGCTGCTATTGATCAGAGACTGAAAAAAAAGCCTGGATGAAACCCCTTTTACTTTCCTTTCTTTTTTGTTATTGATATTTTTTTTTAAAAGGTCCTTTCATCTCCTTCTCTACCAGGAAAGCATTACTTGATGGAAATACAAGAATAATGAATCTAAAGCTGTTCAACACCAAACTACCTAGAAATGGAAAAGATCCCCGCAGAATTCAGCCTCCTGCATTTCAGTGAAGCAGCACACATGCTTTTCAATTACTTTCTCAGTTACAACATCAGTAACTCAAGGAAATTCTGTTCCAGTCAATAGCACTTCCACAGATTATTTGCCGGTGGGAATACGGGCAGAATTTGACCCATGTCTTTTTGGTCATAAAAAAACTCATGGATGATAGGTAGCACATCAAAATATGAAATACATTTTTATAGTTTAAGATTTACAGCCTCACACTTCTCCTGAAGCTTCCACTTCCAAGCAGTTTATGCTGCTATCAGGAGGGGTTAATTTCCGCAGAACTTTTGGAAGCCACTTCCCACTTCTCTGGTCATCCCTCTGAACACAGGAGTACCAGAGGTAGCTGAAAACAGAGCAATGTATATTTAGCCTGCAGTGTTATATAACCTGTCTGTTAACAAATGCAAGACACAAAGTAAAGTCATGTAACCCAATTGAAACAGTTCGTACTGGAGGTTGATTTCCCTTGGGAAACTGAAACATCAAGTAAGAAACTGAACCAGTTAAATATAACCTTTTTAAAGGGCAAAAGAATTCAAAGGTAATCAAGGATTTTTTTTTCCTCAGAAGGGCATTTATAATTACATTCCACTTTTATTTATAACAACCCTTTTAATGTTGGTACTACAAAAGAACTCCACAGAAAACCAGCTTTGCTTTATATAACAGGATTCAATCGACACGTGGTTTTTATATGCAAAACATCTTCTACACAAGATATACACTAACAAAAGCACATTTCCCTGAAGAAACAAGGAACCTATTTTCAAAGAGGTTCACGAGGGTTTAGCCATGTGCCTTTTGCTAATACTCTGGGAGACTCAAGAAGACAGACATCCTTAACTCTTGTTTTGAGTATGCTCCTACAGAGAGCTCAGAACCTGCTGTTTAATTGCCTTTATTATCCTAGAATGCACTTAATGTTTTGCTTTCATCTACTAATTACTGAGCAGAAAGAAACAGAGCAATCCCTAAACTTGTTTCCAGTTTCTTCCCACTGGTTAAACAGGTATAAATTAAGAAGTAGAAATAATGGGTATGAGCTAAAACTTCATGAACTCAGAATTACATTTCAAAATTCAGCACAAGAGTGACCAGGTGGTTTGTGATTAATTATTTAAGATCCCAAGTTTTGTGTTCATGTTGTGTTAGGACACAAAGTCTTGTGTTACTAAAACAACAGTGGGAATTTCAGAGTGGGATCTAGACGTGCACAAAGCCAATGAGAAAAAAATCTGCAACAAAAGGTAAGAATAGATTTGGGTGGGCCAAGTTCTTGTACAAAAGGTCTTCTGGATGCAGTGGAAATGAATTATATAGAAACCTGTATCTGTCTATGCCTCCTTCTTCTACACATTTGGCAGATACTCACACAGCATCATACCATAGTCTGTTGCCCTTGAACAGTAAAAACAATCTAAAGGACAGAGCCTTAACACAGCCAGAGACGCTCTCAAATTATGCTGCACAGATTAAAAACAAGGAAGATTTTCCCAGGATGATATAAATTATTGATCTATGCCATTTCTCAAGTTGCCTGAATACTTGTAAATGTTACTATACAAAACTGGCCTAATAAATCTATTTCATGAAGAAAAATGTTAATTTAATCTTAGAGTGAAATGAGGGACATTCTGTTTGAATCTCATCAAGCCTGCAGAACCCCAGGGTGGGTTCCATTGCACATACCTGCTGGAACTCTCAGCAGACACTCTCTGCACATATGCAAGTGCCTGACAGAGGCAATAGGGCCAGCTATTTCTTACCCACAACAGGCAATCTGTTGATGCATTATGAAACCAGTATTAGGAGATGCTTTAGTCAAAATGCTGTAGGTTATTAATCACAGCTTTGGGGTTTCTGACAGGATGTTTTGATAAAATAAATCTATTTTAAGTGACTGTAATGAAATACTAACCGGTTTTTGAAGGGCTTTTAAGATGTTTTTAAGAAGTTTCAGATCAAAGACTCAGTTAATGTAACCTCCATGCATTAAATATTTAGCTCTTATTCAGTCACTTGAGCACTCAGGCATCTTGACATTGTAAAAGGAGGAGAGGGAAATTGAGTTTAAGTCAGTTTTGCACAGTGGGATTTTTCAGTTTTTATGTTAAAATCCCAGGCATGTAATTTTAATACAAAGGGGTCTATTCTTTTACAACACTATATGCACCACCCATTAAAAGAATTCTTTATGCACCTGCATAGATGGGAGAATAAATCCTCTATAGAGTCACTTCAGTAGAAACTGTTGTGCTGGGATTAACATCATGATTGAACATTATTCTGTCTCTGAGCTCTCTGATGGACGAAACCAAATGCACACACTTCTCTTTCCAGAACAAGTAGGCACTTACAAGGAACACAGGATTTTAACAATGGCAGATAGATCTAAGCAAGTTCTTTTTAGATATTTGGATTATGTGACTAGAAGGCATTTCCCCTTTCTAGGATTTCATTCATTCCAAAAAATGCTCAGAGGTCTTCAAAACAGATGAAGAAAGTAACCCTATTTGGGGACTTATTAAAATAGATGTCTTAAATTAATAAGCTGCAAATCATTAGGGGCTGGATATGTACCACTATATATAATTTCTGCAAGTTCTCAAGCATCACGTTTTTTGTGAAAGCTCACTGAGTAAGAGGAACCTGAGGATGACTTCAAGCAGAATGAAGACACTCCTGAGTGCATTTCTTGGCTCACTTGAAGAGGATTATAGACACTAAAATATTAAAAATTGCCTTTGAAACTCTTGCCATGACCCACATTAGTATCTATTCTCAGAATCAAGGTAAGTATTGTGTATTTCTATCCTGTTTAACACAAACATGGACACATTCAAGTTCTTTGATTTGCACAGTTGCTCTAAGGCTCTGGTAGTCACAGTAATTCATAATACATAAAGATAAGAAACAACCTCAGCTCAAAAATTACCAATACACGGGGAAAAAACCCAACAAACAGTTCTGCATATCTTGCCTTCATCACAGACATTTTCCCAAAACTTACAGTATGATTGAAGACGACTGCACCCTAATTTGAAGTTCAAAAGGCTAAAACTGACCTCTGAAGTAATGGCAGCAATACATATTCCCAAATCTGGTCAGCGTCACCATTACGTGACCCTATTTGTCATAATTGTCTCCTGAATGTTAAGGAAGCACAAGGGCTGTGTGTCATCACAGCCTCACCCGTGACACTGAAAGACAAACAGCTCCTGAAAACATCTACATGTATCTCCTAGTAACTGGATGATCTCATCTGCTTTTCTCAAAGACTTAGTTTGTTTTTCCCTGCTTTCACTGCTGGCCATGGCTCTGGAGCTCCTCTGCCATATTAAACTGTATGAACACAAGGTGCAGGAAGGTGATTTTACAGGAACAAGTCATTTCTTTGTACATAACCTTAATATTTCTTGTGCACGGTTGCCTCTGTACACGAACCACTGTGAGAAATTCCCAGACAGAAAATGAAACAAATTAATGCTTTCTCTGCTCAAGAACAAACTGTCAGAACTGTTATATCCAAAAGAATCCAAACCAGAAGACAATCCTCACCACATAATCCATGTTAAATACTCCAATAGGTCCCTCACTGATTTATCAAATAGATAGTCAGGATGTTCCCACAAGGCAGTACTGAAGAAGTTCATGTTTGTATTTCTTTCGTGGCTTTTTTAAATTTTGTCTAACCCATGTTAAAATCATGTAAATATACAATAAATCAAGATGATACCTGAACAATTTAGCTCTGTGAAAGCCGATCTCCAAAGACTTTCTGCAATTTAGAAATTAATTATATCCTCAAAAGTAGCAGGAAGGTTGGGAAAAGTCAGAGATGATCATTTGGTTAATTCTGAAACAATAAGTAAACCTTCTGGACATAATTTAGGAGAACGTTTGTTGTAAGGAAACACAGCACAGGAGAAGTGATATCAGATCTTGCCCTGCTGCATCTGTCACAGAGGGACAGTAACGAGGCTGTGACCAAAGCTTTGGTGCACGTGGCATGGAAAATGAGAAAAACAATGGAAGTAGTTTGAGGCTAGTGGAAAAAAAAGCCTTGAACAAATTTTATAGAAACTGAATGCAGCATTAGGAAATACTCAGCTCAACTGTGGCACTTTCAGATGCTCTATGGATTCAAATAAGAAAAAGAAGGAAAAAAAATAAAGAAAAGGAGAGGAGAAGTTTTCCAAAATTAGCAAGATTAGATATTTCAAATAGTACTGATTGGAAGACAGGAAATGTGAAAATTATCACGTTTTTCCTTATAGAAATTAATGCCATTCAAGCAGATTCCAGTTTTTTGTTAGTTATGATGTTTAGACTTGTAATGAACGTGACCTTTTGAAATCAGGATACCTCCACGTGCAATGCTTTAAGATGCAATGGACTTCTGCAAGGAAGCAATCTTGGCTATATGTCAGCTAGAACTGTTTATATGTTACAAGAATTGTTTCAGGCTGTTGGAATTCAGAAACATTTGTGTAAACAATATATAATTAATTTACCTGACTCTGACAGGGTGAAGGTCTCTCCCAGAGAGATTAAACTCTGAGAGTCCCTGGAGCAAAAACTAAAATTTCATCCTCCCGTTGGCTGTAAACAGGGGTGCAGATGGGCATTCCCAGCATACAGGGCATGTTATGAAGCTGCTGTAAGGAATTCTACCCGTGATCGTTGTTGAAATAAATCTGCCACCACTGGTAAGTGAAGTGCAGTTGGGGACATCTGACAAAGTGTGATCAGTTCCAGAGGTTTACTATCATGACACATTATTTTTATGCAGTGAGCTGTGATCATTGCCTTATAATCATTATGGAGTATTCTTGAATCAAAGAAAGAAAATGTTCAAAGTCAAAACACCTTTGTTATTTCTAGTAAATTTCTGTGTAAAAGCAATTCCCAGAAATGCCCAATGTTCTGAACTGTCTGTGCACATGGGCTCCCTATTGTGTTAAAGACACATCTCCCATTGATGTTTCGTCAATAGATTATACAGTGTGTGCTGCTGCCAGAGTACAGGCTATCCTACTTTCTGGCACATGGAGCAACTTCTGAAGCTAATCAAGAAAGGTAACTTTAGTGAATTAGTATTTTGTGGATGTTAATCATCACCAGTCCAAGGTCTTTCTAAACCTCCTGTGATTCAGCATTATTGTATGCAAAGTTAATGATTTGTGACTGTATGAAAGAAAAGAGAGCTTACCTGCAATTCAAAAAATATACAACCATAAGAAGGGTCTCTCCCCTATGTTATTTTAGAAAAGGGATTATGAAGCAACTACTCTGTGGCCACCAGTTGCAGGAAAGAACTTCTTTCTTTCTGAGTAAGTTTTTAGATGGAGCACGTCAGGAAATTTGTGCCATTGTATGGAGATACCTGAAACTGGGGGGGAAGTAATTTCTGCAATCTAATTTGTTCCCCAGATGTTAAAAATTGAACACAGGTGCTGCTCTTATCAGATAAGGAAAGATACATGACAACAGCAAAGGATTTTGACATGCAGTTCTTATTCACTTCTACCAAAAGTGTGTTTGGCTGATAAGGGATATTTTGGAGAGGGCTGGTAAGTGCACAGGAACCATCAGTTTACTTTTCCTGTGGTTCATACTGACACTGGCAGTAGAAAGCAGGGTAGATGGTTGTTGTCCCTGAGCTTTGCAATACATTGATTTTCCCTTTTTTCATGATTTAACTTTCTAATGAGCAGAAAGTGACTTATTTGTTTTGTAACACATACATAAATTCATTGTAGTCCATTGAAGGAAGTCCAGATTCCTAAAAAAAAGAGTTTGTATCTGTCAGTATTTCTCTGGGAAGATGAAAATCTGATATTTCAGAGACCACAGCTATTCTGCTTCATTATTGTCATAGCAACAAATGATCTTGAAGCACTGTATGCAACATCTATAGCCATTTGCAGTATAGCTCTAGCTACTAACTTGTTTCTGTTAATGGCTGGCATGAACTAGTCTCTGTACTCTTTGCAATTTAATTGATGAACCGCAAAACAAATGGTCATAGTTAATAAAATTATATTTTGCCATCTGTGTCCAGTAATGAGAAAATCTGAATTACAGGAATGAAAAAGAAGCATTTTGGGTTTTGGGTTTTTTTCCCCCCAAACAGATCAATGCATCCCACCTCTTTGTAAGCATTACATTAGATGTTATCTTTTGCTGTGTATTTCTCTCTTTGGTTGCCATGGCTAATGAGAATTTCAGCCAAGATGGCCAAGAATTCTGTTTGACCATGAGAAATATCATACCTTTTCTTTGTTTTCCTACAAGTCTGCGTAGTACCAGTCTACAATGTTATTTGGTCTGAGTGCATCCAAGTCTCATTTATAGGACAATTTTGTTCAGTTCCATAGCATTGTTTGCTGTTACAAAACGTCATCTATTTCTATAAAAGAAATTAGAGGATATGTGCAGTTTTATTCCTAAAGCTCTGAAGGATTTCAAAATCATCTGGAGCTGAAGGCAAACCTGGTGCTGCCACAGTACCTTGTAAGGATGATTACAACAGCAGAAAAGTACACCTTTGAAACACACATTCTGTTTTCCTAAGTTCACATTCTGAACAGTTTGTTCTCTTGAGAGTCAGGATATAAATTGCCCGTATCCTTCATAAAGAGGCCACTACAATTAAAAAAAACCAAACCAAAACAACAACCAACAGAACAACAAAAAAATTACAACCTTTTATGATTTCTCTAGGAACCTACTACATCATTAATTCCCTCAAGAAGAGAGAGAAGGTTCTCATGTAGAAGTTACCAAAGGACTTTATGCTGTTTGTCTAGACCATGCTAAGGATCTGGACCATTTCCTTAAGTTTTAGAGAGGAAGAAAGACTACAGGCAAGAAGGAGATTATGGAGACAAAGAGGGTGCAAAGCTGCTGAGCACCCTGTTGTGGGCACTAACATCATTCTTGTTCCATGCATTACCTTTCAGATTTTGAAATATTCATTGTTTGGATTAATATCTATGTCTAGGTCTAAGACAAGCCTTGATGGATCTCACTGTATTGCCAAAATATCTCCTATTTTTTCAGCACAGTACCATCACCCTCTGTTTTAGTCTTCATCTGTTAATCTATAAAGTGCCCTTAATCAGTCATCTCTGACATTCCCATAAATTTTCTATCAGACATAACACATTACTGGCTATTTTTCATTCTCAGAAGGCAAATAAGAAAAAACAGACTTGAGGTCTTGAATCACATAAACTGTGCAAAATAGCAGATTCTATTTCTAATTTTTTTCTTTAATATTGTGGACCATACTTTGAAAAGCTCAGCAGCTGTTTTCCAAACCGTTAAACTTCTTTTTGGTGTGTATATGTAAAAAGTTGGGATTCAGTTTTATGCATCAGGAGCTCTGAAAAGAGAAGTTTGTGTTTTCAGCTTTTTGGAAGGGAATGTGAGAACGTGGTGCGAGAAAGGCCAATGGGATGAGCTGTCCAGGGTCCTCACAAGGAGCTGAAACCCCGATTCTGCAGTGGAGCTCCATGTGAACTAACTGGTTGGTATGGGTGACCTCTGAAAATGAACACCAAAGGTTTCCCACACTGTGCAGGTTTCTGCAATCGTTTTCTTCCCGACAAAATGCCACTGCAGGCAGAAGGATGTTACGAACCTTAACTCAGTGATATTTATGCAGTATTTTGGAGCTGTCAGAACAAAAGTTCTAAAAAAAATATGTTTCTTTTTTTAAGGATAGGCATGAGATTTTCCCTTATTCCATGCTGCAGAACAGTTCAGAATTCATAAATATGGAAAAGACTAGTTAATATTTTAATTCTAAGCAACACAGATTTAAAAAAAAAAAAGAAAAAGAAAAACAAACAACATTTAACAATGTGCAGCTGCTACTAATGAACTAAGAAGCTGATTAAAAATAGAATGATGGATATTAATGCATTATTATAATCCACCATAATGCAGAAAATCTAAATGGAAAAGAGTATGTATTATAAAATCCTGAAGTCTTTAGATTTTGAGAAAGTAACAGCCCTCTTAAATTTTAACTAATTAGGACTAAGTGGAAAACTGGATGCAATTAATGGGGAATTAAAAATAAATGCGAGAAAAATTATTTCTGAAGCAGATTTTTCTTTCATGCATAGCCATGAAAATTCCTGAAACGGATGGCATCTCTCCCTTTGTCTTCCTCCACGTCGCACATTTATTAGAACATCAGATAAGGTGGTTCAGAAAAACACACTTTCTGTAGAAAGATATGTCCACAATTCTAGGGATTCTGAGTGAAAATATTTGACTCTGGGCCTAGGGCTGGCCTTTTTTTTTTTTTTTCCCATTGGAAATGTCATGTAACAGAGGCCTTTTCAATCTGTGTTCATTTTCTCAGATTGTTCTCTGCTGCCACAGTATGGTGCTCAGCTGCTGTTTGAAAACATGAAAAAGAGGATCTTTATCAGAGATTGCAGTTCTTTTCATGTACCACTATGACTGGTTGCTATGTAAGATCTCTTTTAAAGAGTATTAAAAAGGCTTTAAGCTGTATCTTATATTTTCTTAGAATTGAAAAAAAACAGTTTTCAATTAAGTACCTACTGCTTTACATTAAAAAGCTCCTGTCTCCTCATGTTATTTCTATGTCGTTTTGTCTTCAAAACGAAGATAAATATTGCTTTCAGTATTTGTGGATAATAGCAGCACTTCAGCAGCAGCAGGCATTTTCTATGAAAACCACTTTTTTTTTTTTTCAGGAATATTATGATCTTCTAAAATAAAACATGTCTGAATGCAACATGATGTCCTAAAATAAGGATGGCATTAGGCTCCCTTACATCTAAGTTCAATGTCCTCTGTCACTGCACTGTTCTTTGATTCAAAAAAACTTCACTAATGGTGCAGAAAAGCAAGGGCCATTAAAATCACACTGAAATCAAGAACAGATCACAGACTGCATATAATTTCTCTCATTTATGCTTTCTTACATGTGTTATGTTGTCATGAGCCTTATTTCATCTCTCCAAGTACATATGTTCAAATATTCAGGTCAACAGTAAGGCTGCACTTAGCCAGCTGGGGCCACCTCAACTGCATACACTGCCTTGCTCTACATTATCTTATAATCTGCAGCAAAATATGTTCTTATTTCTTTATTTTCTCATTCCTATATGATATAAGAATATATCCCCAAATCCATTCTGACATACAAGCTGAAGTCTTCTCAGAGCCAGCTTTCAAAGATTAAGGACAAAAGAGAGAAAGTCTTACTGAGCATACACATGGCAAGGGCAAAGAACTCCAGGACTAGCATAGATGTCTTATGCAGAAGGCCTGAAAAGCACAACCTACTCATATGCTGCACAAAAAATAAAAAAAAATAAAATTGCTGAGCAATGGTGGGATTCACTTTACACACAGACGCTCGCAGAGAAGTGCAAAAAGGGTTGTGGAAGGTGTTACCTGCATCAGCTTCTCTATACATGAACAAGCCAAAAATGAGATAATAGAAAAAAGGAATTCTTCCTTTTATCAAATCTGAAACTTGTTTTCATTCATCAAGTTACTTTAGAATTATTTCTTAGCTACAAACCATTATAAAATGGAAGATGAATCAGAAGGGACTGTAGAGGAAGGTATGTAGAAACCTCCAACCCTGCCTGAATGTGACACAAAAATAGTTTATTTTTTGAATGCTGTGTTTGTTACATTATGTTTACAGTGAGAGTAAATGCCTTACAGTCCTTTACACAAATCTTTAAAATCTTGTCTAGGGGGAATTTTGTGACACTGGCAAGTTATTTGAAACCATCGCTACCTCATCAGGATTTTGCTTCATTCTTAACACTACAATGAAGGTGCTGGCCAAGTCCACTGGCTACCAAATCCTTTCCATATCCTCTGACCAGATTCCTAATTTAGCTCTCAGCTTCAGCAGTGTCAGGGTACTCCAGGCAAAGATGCAATGTTAGACAAGAAAGCCCCTGGAAGCTTATTAAAATAAACCTTTAAAAAGAACTGGAATATAAGTCAACCAATAGCCAGATCCACTTACATTCATATAAGACTGAGAACATTATTACACCTCTTTACTTTCTAAGTAGGTTTGGCTGGAAACACTGAGAATCTGGGCTTGAAGTTTAGGATTTTTTGATTAGTTTTTTTTAACCTGTAGTGATGTTGTTATGCTGGTGGTACAAGTTAAGGGCAAAATATTAGGGCACCAGGCCTAAGTGTTGATTGTTCTGACATTGGAGCTTAAAGGCATTCTTACACACATTTAGCTTGATGCCATGAACTGTGCCAGTGATTTCTACGTGCCTATTTAACGTGTTTAAGTTTAAATCTATACTTAGGTGTTTTGCTGGATTGGAGCCACAATGCTCAGTTTACATAAATTATGTGAACAAGATTTTGCCTAAGGTATTTAGAGATTTTAATATATTATATTTACATTATAGAGCTAGTGTAAAGCTAAATCAATACATAGTTCTTTCTTTGGTTAAATTAAAAGGCATAAATCCAAATCCTTTGGACTGAGCAGACTTTGAAATTGTTAAATAAACCTTCAGTCCCAAGGTTTCAGTCCTGTAGGTAATGTGAGAGCCAGGTTAACCATCTTCTGGGTCTACACTCAAAAGGATGAAGATTAAAATACAACTCCAGCCCCACAGACGCGTTACACAGTCACCACTCAGGAGATCTAAATAGAAACCAAATCAAACACAGCCAAAATCCCAGCAGAGTCAATGCAATGAAGTGCTACGGGGCAAATGTAGCTAATAGCTCCACATAGCACGATTTCCCCTACATGCAAGTACATTCAGCATCACTATCAACATGGTAATTATTGCTTAATGCTGTGCTACAAAGGAGGGAAAACAAATTTCTCTAAATGGAAGTGTAAGAAGATTGAATGTATTCCAGGGTTTTCACACGGTTCCAAGGGCCTTACGTATCCAAAATATATCCATGGCCTGCAGGGCAACTAAATAAATTTTAAAATTGTGAAAAAGCTTTACCTTGGTGTACACACAGACTTGCTTTTTTTCCCTTTTTCTTATGAAATTGTATTAATTGGTTGTGCTATGTTATTTCCCAAGCACCAAGGAGCACTGAACTCAGAAAGTAAAATATGTTCTCCCTGTACCCAGAGGTTTAGGGTGCAGTAACTAAAGGCAACTGCCTGAATCGGAGGGTTGAACTCACTGTGTGGACAAAACTGGTTTGCCCTTTGGGATTAGAGTTACCACGTGGAGTTGCGTGGCACCACACCAAGCAGCAGCAAGTGCTGAGGACCAGAATTAGTAAAATCTGCCTTTTCCTTGAAATTTACCATTGCCAAGAAACAAGGATTCAGACCCTGAAATTCCTCCCTGTACTTGGGTGTCAGTTCAGGTATTTCAGGACCTCTGCCTAGATCATTAAAGTTTCCTTTCCAGTCTGAAACCTGGACAAACCACATATTATTCCAGCTTCTCTGGAAATGTAGATGTGCCTATTAGGGGATGGAGAAAAGAGGGAACACAAAAGACATAAAGAAGGTTATAAGACCAGGATATAACATTTCCTGAAATGGCACTGAGATGGGATACTGAGTGCACAGAAGAGAATGTGACTACCTTGTGCAGTCCTGGTATTTAAAAGACCTAACAGCTATTTTGGATTTGCCCTTCACAACTCAAAGAGATAAGGGAAACGAATAGGAAAGAACAAAGCAGGAAAAGTAACATAAGAGCAGAAAACAAATACCACAACTGCTTTCTTCCAGCTATCTTAGGAAAGTAGAAACTAAATGGAAAGAAAAGGGAAGGTTAGATTTGAGGCAAAGAAAGGGCAAGCCAGATGAAGGACAAGTGTGGAGTAAAGGTGAGATGAAGAGTCTGACATGGTAATGGGAAGAGCCATGAAGCAAAAGGCCAACCTGCACAGCTACAAAAAGTCCAGTGAAACCTTCAGAAAGGTCACTGACTTTCCAGAGGTTTCCCTGTGTGGCTACAGGATGAAAGGGTGCAGCTTTGGACCTATGCATGAAACCAGTTCGTATAGACTAACTTTACCACATATAATTCATTTGCTGTCATTCCTTTCAAGAGGTTTTCCTCTTAATAAAGTGGATCATAATTCTTTTTTTCTTCAGATAATTTCTTACCTCAATGGACTTTTTATACTCAAAGCTTCCTTTTTTGGTGAAGTTCCAAGCATTTTTTTTTCAATAGTTTTTTAAATGGAGAACGGTAGTTATAAAATGTGAGCTTCAAAATGGACTTAAGACTGGAATCCTTCTTCCCAATTTAAGATTTTTTTACTCATAGTTAGATAAAGAGTAATTTATGCAAATCCCTAGAAATTATTTTACTATATCAAACAGTGCTCTTTCTGGAATTTAAGAAATAACTAGCTTATACTTTTAGTAACCTCGCATGATATTAACTGTAAATGATGATTTTATTGAGTTTGTTTTTTAAAAAAACTATATAGTGCTGCCAACTTACATCAAAGTTTTTATTGTTTTTACCATGAACAGTTGTATATATCCTACAGAGAGATGGCAATTTTCAACAGTAACACAGTTTCAACTATTTTTCCTTGCTATGATTTCCACAAGGAAGTTTACCTCACAGAACTCCCTTTAAATTGTGACAAAGAAATTTTCCTTTAAACTGATGGTATAGAATAGTCCCCTGTTATTTTTCATGTTATTTATATAATTTCCCTGGTAGCACACTGTGCTATTACATGCTATAAATCATATTTTATTTTAGAAAGACCTGCTGGTGGTGTTATTTTTAGGTCCGACTCTACTTCTGCTGATATCAACCCAGCTAAGAAAATAGCTATAAGAACATTTAACTCTCACAAGCAGTGTTGGGATGACATCCATGTTATGAACGTTATGGGAACAGCAGTACTATAGGAGTAAATAGATACACCACTGACTAAAGAGAATGAACACGGGTCATGAACATATACATAGGTGCACTTTTACACGAGTGAGAAATGAGAAAGCAGATTTACTTTTTCTAAGCACTATTTCTGTGGCCTTTTTCAGGCCAAGAGAATTGCCAAAACTTACATTTACATGACATTTCAACCTAGTTGCAGCCACATCCATTGGAAAGTACAGTATCTGATACCAACAGGATTTCAAAGGTATGTTACATCCCACAGAAGCCTGTAACTTCTATTTTGTTTTCCAAAGACCAAGAGTATACTTTTCTTTTAAAGAAATGTTATATAATAACATAAAGCTGAATGCAGAAATGGGAAATTTAACCTTAGAAAAACTGCCTATTTTCTTTGCTTCACGCTTTAAAATGGTCATAACTGAGCAGTTAAACATGGACCAGTAGCAAGCAGTAGAACTGATCAACTCTTTTTACTGGGCTACCAATTCATTTAGACAGTAAATAAGGGCTATAGGATCAATGAACCAGCAGTGTGACATCTGGTGTGCAGTTTCAGAGTCTTAAGGCCCCATTCTGCTCTCTCTGATACCACCATAAATCAGGAGTAGCTTAAGTAAATTAAAAGCACACACCAAAGTGGTGTGGAGTCAGAATGAAGCACCATGTGTTCCAATCTGTGTCACTCAGTATTCCATATCTGACTTGAAAGATTGGCTCGCTTACAGAGCTCTACATTAGACATATTGCCTTGTTTTAAAATATGTATGTTTAATATTTAATTTAACAGAATTCCATATTTCAGTCTCTGTGTACTGTGCAAGTCCCTCTGAAGCCCACGGTTTGTATGTGCAGTTGCAATTCTCTTCAAGTGTCATTTGGAAGCACCATTGCCTAATGGGGGGAAATGAAATATCTGTCTCCAATTAATCTTGGTTCTCTTTTGAGTGAGAAATGAAAATATTGCCCAGTCAGGGATGAATTGTGAAGTGGGCTGCAGGAGTTGAACCAGACTATCCAAAACACTTTTAATTTATTGTGTGTGATAGTGGAATACTAGCAGAGGTCTCATCAATTGTCCACACACTTCAAAGACACACAGGAAATTTGGACTACCACCTTCAAATGACAACAAACTCAAAAATTTTGCCAACTCTGAAATATTGGTTATAATGCTACACACATAACTGTTACTGCACATGAAACTATATAAGTATCATAAAATAGGTGTTTAAAAGTAAAGTGAGCCTGTGCTTATGTTTACAGAGAAATACAAAATTTTTATCTTATGCTGTAAAATATTGCATAATATTTGCTGAGATGACAGATCAATAATAAGCGAAAAACTAATTTCAGTATTTAAAAAAACGCTCACAGATTTTGAACTTCTGATCTGTTGGGACAAACCATAGAAAGTCTGAAGTTATCTCGGGCCAACTATGGCAGAATGGAAATAGCGGTTTAAATGGTACCTGGGTGACCATCCTAGCTCCCTTGCAGGAGAGACTATTTTGAAGACCATTTGGCACACGTAGAATGTGGGATAGCTCTCTAAAGTAAAGAATATAAACATTAAAAGGTCAGAAATGAAACCACTAAGGTATCCATCGAAACTGGCAATGGGAATCTTTGCCATTTGTCTCTGAACCACTTTGCCATTCTGCATCCTAATGACAATTACATATCCCATACTGATATTTCACTTTCAATTTTCATAGAATTAGGGAAAGTGTTTAAGGAGTTAATGGAAGCATAGTACTTTCTTTAGAGAAAATATGAAATTAGATTAGAAATTAGATTGCCTTGAAAACATTACACACAGCAAAATGTGCACTCAGAAAGCCTTCAGGAGTAATCATCTAAGCATGGTTTCTCATGACTTGTGTTTTACTGTTCCACGACAAAGAAAACTAAAAAAGAAAAACCAAAGATCTGTGGTGAGATTCTGTTGTCTCCGGGAGACACAGCTCAAAACCTCATCATCCAGGAGATGTGAAATTGCTTCCAACTGTTTCCATCCTCACAATCACCGGCTGTGGCAGGGGGCTGTACAATTCCCCTGCAACGACCCAGAGGGTATCAGCAGCTCCACGGCAGCTCAGCGGATGTGCTGCAGCCTTCCCCTTACACGTCAGCCTGCTCCAGCCCTGTCCAGCAGGAGGACTTCAGAGTTTGTCCTCAGACGGCATCTTGAAACTACCTTTCACCATGTGCTACCAGGGGTATCGTCCCTTCGCCAGGAATAGAGCTTCTGAGGGCCTCTTTATGCCAATCTGATTCCTCTTATCTTACATAAGGGGCCAGAGCAGGGACAGAGCTCACTTTCTGAGCTCTAAATCTATCCTATATGGCACGCAATTCTCCAAAGTACAGCCAGCTTCTGCTTTTATGAAGCACTGTGCAGTGAAGAATGAAGGATCCTGTTTTTCACCATTTAAAGATGTATGATAGCAACAAAGCTCTATGTTAAAATATTTAACTCGCAGAGAACTTATGGAAATTGTCTATTCAAGCTCAGCAAAGACATTAAATTACCAAGCTGTTCTAGGACAGTTGTGTGTGGAGAAAAGCCAGAAATGCTCTGAGATTGTAATGTTACTCACAAAGACTACAGCGTGAGCCTGATTCCGAGGCTCTTTATACAGATCAGCATGGTGAGCTGCAAAATGTTACCGTACCAATTTCTGCAAAACATGCTCTGTGTGTACATATAGATATAAAATCAGGAGTCATACACAGCACATCTCCTGCCACATTTTGAGTGGTGTCTGTTTAGTTTGCTGAAATATGAAAAATAATATTTTGCAACTACTGGTAACACAATGTTAACAAGATTTAAGACTATAGCTTTGTCTGTCAAAATGCAGATAAAAGACAAATCCTACCTCAGTGTTTTAATCAGTCAGATCAGGGGTTTGATGAATATGCGAATTTGACTGTTTATACACTATTTTCAGAGTGAAAGGAAACAAATTCAGTTTCACTGCAGAATTAATGACAGCTCTGTCCTCTAAGATTAATAATTAAAACTCTACACATTAAAATGATAGTGCTCTTTCCTCCCAGCCTCTGCAGATTCTACTTTTCTATTTTTTTAATATCCCTTTCCCTTATAATTGTTTGTCCCCCTAATTGGAATGATTAATTATTAATGCCAGTTCATGGATATGCAATAGTCAACTTTAGAACAAGCACTGCACTTGAGCTATAAAAAGGGTTAAAAAAGGCCTTCTTTTGTTAATTCTATTTTTAATCTTCTCCATAAGTTAATTTTTTCCTCCAAGTTTTATGCCACCATAGGGATCTCAATGGTCTGCTTTAATGCTGGAAGCCTTTTATTTATTTCAGTGCAGGGTATACCTATAATTTCATTTTGACTTCCACAATCTATGCTGGGTTTCTTCTTAAAAAGAAACTGCTGCTGGGATCAGCAACCTTCACAGAAATCACAGCTTTCGATTTCTGAAACACACACTGCAAGTTTAGACCAAATCAAATCTCCGAGAAAAGATTAAGAATGTGGTACAAGTGCACTATAAAGTCTCAGAAAGCAGAAGTTTAAAAAACCAACAAGATTTGAGCTATTATTTTTTTAATCTGATGATTCTGAGTTGACACGGGAGTGGCTGAGTCATGCTTGCCAAATCCCCTGAACAAGGAACATTTCAGAGAAAGATTATAGCAAAGCAAGCACAAGTTCAGCCTTACCATTAACCCTTCTTCCTGCTCCAGGAGAACTACGACACTACATTTTTGTGTGGCCACTAAGATCTATATAGAGACCACTAAACCCCTTCTAATATCACCTCCACAAAGCAGGCATTTTTAAGAGTACATAAAACATGTGGTTTGTGTATGTTTTGCATTATTTTATCATGAAAAGTTATCTCCTATTTCAAAAAACCCACATTTCTTTCTGAAAAGTTATTCCAGAAAGACACGTGGACAGAGCACGTTAAAAATCACATTTCCTCAATGAAGCTGTTTCCGTTTCATCTTTTAATGACTTTAGAGGTGAATTGATCCTACATGGGAATTTAGCATTGCCTCACATATGGCAAAGGAAATACTTTATGTGAAATTAAATTAGCATTTGTCTATATTTCACCATGCAGATACACCTCCTCATGTGTCACTGATAGCAGTAAAACAAATATGTGCATGTGCGTACTTGAGCAGGGATGATGAATTATCCTCTGTGAGCATTTAAGGGTACACATTCATAATGAAGCCTGCTGGCTGGCAAGCGTGCCTGGTACTCACCACGCTGAGCCCCAGCAATTCCCTGCAGAAGTAGTCCATGTTCCTTCTTTGGAGGTTGTCAAGATAGTGCTGAAGGCGAGTGTAGGTGTAGGGGTAGCAGTAAGCAAACTGGTAAGTGTCATCCTCCCGGTCAAAGCAAAAAGCAAACGACATGACATAGTTCCTCCTGTGGTCTGGGCAGCGGTAGTAATACACGTTTTTAGAGGGTATTCTTTGCCTAAAAAACAAAAAGGTGCATATATACTTATTGACACATATATACATTGGCATAAGAAATCTGAACAAAAAGGCAACCTGAGGTTTAAATTTCCTCTAAAGTAAATGAAGTGGAGCAGCTTGAACAGCTCAGGAGCTGGTGAGCAGATCCCAGAGCCAGTATTTGGGAGCACCTGTGCAGACAACTGCTATGGCAGGGCAGGGGCACAGGCACGGCACAGCTACTGGGACTGTGGCTCCCTCCTGGTGCCCAAGCTGGCAGAGCCACCACAGCAGGGGAGAGCATCACACAACCAGGGAAATCCACTCCCACAAGGTGAAAAGGATGCACGGGCTGTTCAAGTATCCTCTACTTTGGTATCAGGCTGGTGCAACTTCGTACCACTCTACAGGCTCCAGCCAAACCTCTGTCTGGAGCGTGGCTGCATCTTTTGTTGCAAGTCTGATTCACCAGCACAGGGATGAGGCATAACTAATGAAAGGGTGACAGTATAAGGCACCATTGACAGAACTGAACTACTGAAATTCAGGATATTTTTATTTATTTTTTTTTATTCTTAATAGTCAGGGAATATATATCAACACCTAGTCAATGAATGGAAGAAAAGAAACTCCGGAGGTTAAAAAAAAACAAACCAAGCAAACAAAAAAAAAATAAAAATCAAAACTTCAGGTATGGAAAATAACTGGGACCTAAGTTAGAAAGCAAAGGAGAAAAGGATATTTGGTCCCGTTCCAAATTGGCCTGCTGCCCTCCTCGACAGTTCTGGTTTATCTGACAAGATAGAAATGAATATACATGATGGTAAATAATGATAATAAAGACATTTATGTTGTTGTTATCAAGCTGGTATCTGTTTAAGGAATAACAAATATCTGCCTGCCATCTCTCTCCCAATTCCAAATATTCTGTTATTTTTCAACAGAAATGGGTAATATTTCAGAGTGGGGACAAAAACTTGTTCTATGGATGAGAGATGTTCCCTATTTCTGTTTGTGTGCTTTTTTCATTTCTTGGGTGGAATTTCTAGCTTTGTTTAGACAGGACAGTCTCCAATCATGCCATGCACTTGTAATTTGCTGTAACTAACTTACCAGTCATGTTTGGCAGCAAAAAGCTATGGCCCTGCAGACTCTATCTGATTCAATTACACATTATAAACAGGTCTCATCTAATGATTGGAGCAGATCTCAGCTAAACTGGGATCATGGCGAGGGAAAAACGTAATAAGATTTACAGACATAGCATTAGTAATGTGCTTCTTTTTAATACTTCCGAGAAGCTGGTCTGCTGCAGAACATCAGTTTTGGCCTCTCATTGTTAAAATGAATTAGAGGACAAAACCCTCTCATTATATACAAGGATGTGTTTGCCAATTAGCAGCAGTTAAAGACTCTGATCAGCAAGACTCAAGATCTACAAAGAGAAACAGAAAAGAATTGAGATCTTCCTGAGAAAGTACAATAAAGAACAGCGATGCAGTTAATTAAACTCAAAATAAGAATTTATTTGCCCCTTTTAATGCCCTGCTTCTTGAACATTCAGGGCTTCAATAATTTACTTCAGCATCATGACTGAACATGAGCCAGCAGTGTGCCCAGGTGGCCAAGAGGGCCAATGACATCCGGGCTTGTACCAGCAACAGAGTGGCCAGCAGGACTGGGACAGTGATTGTTCCCCTGCACTCAGCACTGGTGAGGCCACATCTCAAAATTGCATGTTCAGTTTTGGGCCTCTCACTTTAAGAAAGACATTGAAGTGCTGGAGTGGGTCCAGAAAAGAGCAACAGAGCTGGTGAAGGGTCAGGAGGTATTTAAAGGATGTGTAGCTGTGGCACTCGGGGACATGGTTTAGGGTGGAATTGGCAGTGCTGGGTTAACGGTTGGACCTGATGATATTAAAGGACTTTTCCAACTTAACATAATCTATGATTTGCTGAGTTTTTACTTTTTTTTTTGTTAAATAAGACACTTGCTTATCAGTAAGGTCTGAAAATAATATTTAAGCCACAAACACAAAGGACAGAAAGACAAATCTTTCATTTTTTAAAAGAGGTATCAGTAGGGAAAAAAAAATGCACCAGCCATCTGCATGCAGTACCCCAACCTAATAGGTTTCTCCAGAATCTCAACATATTTCTATCATTCGCCCTTACTCTGGAGTCCTATAGGACACCCCTCATTTGATCTCAAATCAAGTAGATGATATGGCAGTGGGTAAATGTATTCTAGCTCCCAGTCCTCAAACCACAATGCAAGTTTAAACAGTATGTTGCTGAGTTGTTGAACTTTATTTGTTTCCAGATTAGCATGGGAGAAATAATAAAGGACAAGCCTCACTTTTCGCTATAAAAATTTCATGTAAAATGAGACCAATAGGAGGAAATTCAGGATTTTAGAAAGGCTAATGCTAATTGAAATTCATCTGCTGGTAGTTAATGTTTAAATGACACATAGTTCTCCTTGGTTCAATAACTTCCTACTTTTAAGCAAGTTGAAGACAACTTTGTTAATGTATTAAAGGCACTTTTGATATTTCATTCCCTTTCTCCTTCATTATAAAAGCTAAGCATCTGCTTTATTATCCACTTTGACACATCACTTTATGGCTGCATTTGGCTATTATGGCTAATCTTGATGTCTAGGACATCTGGTATTGACATTTCACTATCTGGTGTCTGACACAACAGCAGAAACCATCCTCAGTTCCTAGGTTTAAATTCACCCTCTCAGGGCAAAAAGTGCCCAAACTCTTAATTCAAACCATATCTTCCAAAAATAATTATAATAGTACTCCTGTCACTGCTAATCTATTTTTATCTCTCCTAGCACTTTGTCACTGCTAATCTATTTGTGAGTCATATAGAGAAAGAGTTAGCGTTTAGATACCAACAACACATCTTTACACACAGGAGCCTAATCAGATTGAGATCTTATCAGGGAATTAAAGAAGAAAAGAAAAAAGAGAAAGGAAAAGAAAGAAAAGAGACACAGTGCTAGATATCACCAACTGAGTTTTTGATAACAAAGAGACATTGCTCAGTTCTTGAATTAACCTTTGTGTCCTAGACGCACTATTGTTTACTCTTTCCCTTTTTTGTTCTATGCCTTCTGGAAAAGGACACCCACACACTGTGGCAGCAGCTGCTCCTATTAATTTAAAGCTATTACAAAAATTAAAATTAAACCCAATTACTTTGGCTGGTTTATAGCTGGGGAACAGCTTAGTCTGATTGTTCCCTCTGGTTATGGACAAAAACAATATTCCTACCTACAGGCAGCTGCCAGTGGAATACTAATGCATCTAGGGCCTGGCAGGAAGAGATTCCAAATGCAGAGCCTAACTGCATTTCTTATTAGAGAAAAGTATCTTATCGTGGATCTGCAGAAATGCACCAACTTCTTACACTGTAAGTCACAATGAAGCCGATTTGTAGTTCGAGGTAGGGAAGCAAAATGCTGGCAGAAACCTTGATGCTCAGATTGGTCCCTCTGCATTTCCAGGCAGCTCTCGCTAAGCACTGCACCCTGCTAAGTGATACACAACTGCCTGGCTCTCCACGCTGCTCAGTGGTTGTTTCAAGTAGAACCACCCTGATGGGGTGGTACAGCCACAGAAAACAGCTTGCAAGCAAATTAATGTCCAGTCTGATTTTGAAATTTATTGAAAGAAATGAGGTTTGATATTTTACCCCCCTTTTGAAACAAATTCAGACTGCTTAGTCTTAAAGATAAATGCAAAAACTTTCTGTCAAAGGAAGAAGGAAGCACAGAAACAAAGAGTTTTTCTCTATTTTGATTCTCACAGTCCAGTGCCAGTCAAAGTGTTGAGTCAGTGCATTTGTCTTCTCCTCCTATGTGACACGGCAGCCCTCCCAACCCAGCGGATTTGTTACTCCAGGTGTGCCTGTTCGTGTCTGTTTGCTACAGAGCAGTCTGGAGTCAGGATATTTGCTGTTTTGGTGGGGTGCCATAAGATCCAGTCTGTCAGTGTACAGAAAATAAAAATTAATATTGCAGTCCTCATCCAGTATCAAAAACCTCATGACTTCAGAGGTCCCAGGATTTCACTCCTTGCTACTACAAGAGGCAGTGAGGGGTATAACTGAGCTGTGAAAACTTTATCCTAACTATACTTCTAATTCAAGTATAATTTTAACTTAAAGGCAAACTTTATTATCTTTTCTGCTTTTTTAATTCTTTTTCCTCTGCTACCTTACTTCATTTGAAAATTGGGAATTAATCAAGAATTTGGAGGACAAACACCGGCAAATGGTGGGGGTGCTGCTTTGTGGCATCTGTTCTTTAAATTTCAAACACATAAAGGTGCTAATCAAATCCTTTTGTGGTACCACAACACAAATAATTACAAAATAACAATTTTTGGAGTGCTTTCCCCCCCTCCATTGCATGATCAAAGCAGGGAGCTCTGGCCCAGCCAAATTCCCAATGACTTTAATGAGCAGCATAAATATTTTTGGACCACTTTTAATACAGCACTTACGAAGTAATTATTCAGCTCCTTGCCTCTACAGGATTGGGTTAGACATACCACAGTCACTAAACTTCAAAGTGAAATGATGATCTTTAGAGGAAAAACAAAAAGCTGCAGGTGCTGTAGATCAACGGCCAAAGGAAAAATGAAGTGATGTGACCTGTAGAGAAATGCTCCAGTGAAGTTGGTTGCGGTGTAGTGTTTGCTGGCTGTGGTGACACACTGTGGTGATCATTTCCAATTGCCATCAATTTGCATGTGCAGGGATACTACTTAACAAATCCACACATTTCCAAGCTTGCATATGGAATTCTAAGGGTTGGACCCGAGTCACAATCTCAGATGAAATGAAATCTAAACACCCCAAACCTGATTCCAATTCAACTTTGAAAAATAACCTTCAGGTATTTGACGCTACCCTACATAGGAGATTTGGCTACTCTTTCTGAATGTTCAAATGTTATTCCTAAAGCTGGATGCCCCTAGTTATTAACTGCAAGAAATCCAACAAACTCTGGACAAAATATAAGGATGTAAATCATGTGCTGCAAACTCCTCTTCTGGGAGGCAGCCCTTTCAAACTGAAGGCCTTACAGACTTCTTTCTCTGTTAGTCTAAGCCATTATTTTTCTTCTGGCTTATTCTTGTTGACAAGTGGAGCTGACCATCTTCAAAATTCCTAGCTTACTTGTGACAAAATAAGTTTGTAGGGTTTTTTTCTTTCACATAATTTTATATTTGATTCACAGAGCATGGAGTGACAGTGAATATGTCAGATGGTGTTAAATATTTTTTGCAGACAACTGAATGGGTTTTGGCACAGCTAACTCAGTTTCAGACACTGCAAAATAAGTCCTGCTTTTATTCTTCCTATGCATTAGCATGTTCTCCAAATATTTTCATAATTTAAGGCCTCAGGGTTTTCCACCTCTAACAATACCTGGTTTCTTCTCTTAAGTATAAAAATCAAAATATTATGCAATTCAATTTCATAAAGATCAGAAAATCTACACATTAGGAATACAGCTTTCACATTTTAATTGGGATAATTAACTGTCAAGATTGTTAGGGAATTCAAACAATAATGAACTGTACAGAGATTGCTTGTAAAGTCCCTTCATTCTTTACAACTTCAAGAAGAAAACTGAGTTTTTAATCACTTTTTTTCTTCTAAAACTTATATAATTGAGCAATGAGAAGGTTGGTTTGTTTGTTTGTTGTGAGAGTTTCTGCATGTTAAATGTTTATAACAAACATGCTGTTGGGTTCCTGTATCAGGGCTGATCAACCTGGCATATTTTTTATGAGACCTGCACATCAGATGAATCAGTCCCATCAGCTGATGTTAAGACAACAAAAATACCCTGAAAGTACATTATTATTGCTTTAGTACTTGAAAGCCAAAACCTAGACTGAGACTTTTGTGAGCAAATGTTATGAGAATTATTTCCCACAATTTTTTACCTTGGGTACATTTACAGGAAAATTGCTAAGAAAGGTTTTTCTCAAAACTGTATCTTCAACACAGTGCAGTGTTCTGACAAGGAGAATTCCGTGGTGAGGAGAAACAATAAATGCAAAAATAGCAGTGGGGTACGTCCTTTGTCCCGTGGTTACAAAATACCTTACACAAAGGTGGTCTTTGCCAACGGGCCGGTCTTGTAGGTCCTACAATAACAAAATGAAAAAGAAACCTTTTCTACCTAAAACCAGAGGGAACCCGTGGAAGCCACTACTCCTAGGAGTGACAAGGAATGCTGAGGAAAGAGCACACCATGTGGGAAGCACAGGGAAGCAGTATGGAAGGGTCGTGATTCCGAGATATGAAGCAACGCTGAAAAGCTGTGCCCGGGTTCTGCTGCCAGAAATGAAGTCATCATCCTTCAGTTCACCACAATAAGGATAATGAAGGGGAGGACTGACAAATTATAAGATGGCAAGCAATAATTTTTTTTAATGACTGAATTACCTTTTAAGCAACTTCACGTAAGACAGGGCAACACTGGATCCCCAGAATGAAATGTTGTTTCAAGCTCTCAAAATCTCAGTTTGGTTTTGTGGAAGGTTTCATTCAGTGTTGTCCATCACTCCTCACTTGTCTATCTCCCCTAAACGTGAAACTAGCTCACGAAGGTCCAAATTTGGCAGTGTCCTCCTTTGACAAAGCACTTTAATAGGTCTTAGAGGAGCCGTGAGCTGATAAAATCCAAGATCTCCTGTTAGCAGCAGGTACAAGTGGGATTTCCAGTGGACAAGCAGACAATTCACCTTCTTTTCTCCCTCCCACCCACCATCAGAACCAAAGCTACCCTCCCCTCCTCCACATTTTGTTTATTCTGTCCAGTTGCTAAATCTTAAACCACAGTGACTTTCCTCTGAAGCTGCAGCTCCAATACTACAATTATTCTACAGAAACTCTCTGTTAAACTGCAGGGATAATGAATGGTGGTGATTTTTTCTGCTGCCGAAAGATTATTTGCCTACTGACCACAGGTACTCCAGCCATGGTTGCTTCAATAGCAATATCTCTATGCATCTTACAAAGGGGAAAAAAAAATAAAAAAGAGAAGGAGAAAAGCTGACTTTTCACAAGAAAATAATCAAGTTAGCCACACATATGTTTTGATCCTCTGAAGATATCATGAACGCAAGAGAAGGATGCATGGGTCAGAATTTGTCCTGAAATGCAGCTACTAGAAGGAAAAAACAAATAGAGGTTCAAAAAAACTTATTTAAAAAAACCCTTAAATTAACACATGAGATTTTTTGATAAGAATCACTGAGTAAGGTAAGGAACGAGGGAAGAAACAGAGTGATGCACCACTGGAGTTGTAAAGTCTGGAATGAAGAAAATAAAACCAAGGGGGTTTTGAAGCAACTGAGAAAGAGTAGCCACAAATACTCTAAAAAGGTGGAAAATTCTAAAAGAATAAAGTCAGCATAAATAATGTTGTACTAGAAAAGGTGAGGACAAGAAATGTTCCACCTCAGCACAGTGCTTGTCCTGGCTTTGACCTGTACCAGACTCTCTGGTCATAAAAGAGCAACTCTACTGACAACTTCACTTTGAATACAGTGACATCGGGGCAAAAATAAGCACATAAATTCCAGAAGAATATGTATCACTGACTGCATTGCAAAAGAATGGCTAGGAGGCAGAAAGAAGGGGACAAGATTGGCACACCATGAGCATTGGCCAGAAACAAGGTAATGGAATGACTTAAAATAAGTGACCTTTTAGGCCTTCCCTTTTTCTACTACCTCTGAAAAGAAAGGAAAAGCTTGAGAGAACTGTTACCTGGACAAATTTCAGGAAAGGTTGCTTAGGGAGAAATGGTTAATTCTTATTAAGCATCTCTTCAATATATGTTTGTTTCAAACAATTTTTTTCTCCAACAGACTATTCAAATGATTTCCAAAGAATTTCACCAAACAATTTACCCATTAGTATAGTAATTTAGTATCTTCATGACCGAATTCAGCATTTTGCTCCATTGCTCTTTCCTATTCTCTGCTCTAATCTGACATACAAACCCTCAAGATTATGTTGACTGGAAAACACACACTTACAGGATCATACAGGCTCTAAAATAGAGTCCTTATAATGTTTGGAGCATGTGTTGGCCTGGGAGCGAGGGACCAACCTCAATCCCAAATTTAAGTCCCTGAACTGCACTACCAGTAGACCACTGGGTCAGCTCTAATAGCCTCTTAGCCTCAATTACCTAATTAGCCTTTTCTTTAGTCTCCTCTTCTCCCTTTCCCATCTGTTCCTCTATTCCCACCACTCCCTGTTCTTCTGCAAGGATAATTTTTAAAATCTATGTTAACTTCATTTAGGTTAGTCTCAGGTGACTTCTCTATGCAAGAATAATTTATAAGTCTCATAAGAGCCCCAACTTGAGGAAGTATTTCAGTAACATATGAATTTTGAAATCCTTGTTTAAAATGTTGATGATTTCACAGTCTAAATACAAAGCTGAGATTTTTAATGTATGTCATTTAGATGTGAACTTTAACTACCAAAGGAAGGAGAACAAATAGGAACAACTTTGCCAGTTGTAGCTTGATTGATACTGAACTGTCCTTAGTAAGATCTGAAACCCTCTGGAAGCCTTTGTCTTCCCAAAGTATATTATTCCTGATAAAGATCAGTGCATCTCTGATAGTAGATGATGTATGAGCAGGATAAAGATAAAAGAAAACAGGAAATTGTCATCAGAAACGGATCAGACTTTGTTAGCTGGGCAAACTTCCCCATAATATTATGCTTTATCCTATTGTCTGTCTACACACAATGAAGACCCAGTCCAGTAATTCATTTTAATGCCCCATTTCTTACACCTTCTAGCACCTTGTTCACTTTTTCTACCGTAACAGCATCTCAAATGACTTCTGTTATGGAACTGCCAACAGCAATGTTCAGGTTTTTCCCCTGTACTTAGAGGATAACATTCCTGTGCAGTTTCCTCCACACGCTAACTTCTCATGTATCCAGAATGAGCCTTCCTTATCCATCTGAGGAACTTGTTTAGATCTCCCAGAAGTTTCTAACAATGTGCTACAGGCTTAAATTACTTAAGTAATTACACATCATTCGTTATTGTTACCACCTAATCCTTCACCTCTCTCTTCTCAGATCATTAATAAATATATTTAGCATATGACCTGATCAGTAACTTTCAGAAACACAACTACTGGCCTTTTAGTGTGATGAAAACTGACCACTTAGCCCTCTGCCTTTTTGTTTCCTTGGCGGGGTTTGATCTATGAGGATACTTGCCCTGTCACCATATGTGACTGCTTAGCCTTTGCAGCAGTGTCTTGTGACAGACTTTGTCACATGCTTTTAAAAAGTCAAAAGACATTATGTCAGGCAGCTCGACTCACAAGCTGGAGCCGAAACCTAAAGGTGAGGAAACATTCCCATCAATTCCCAAGGGGAAAGTGCACCTTGGCATCCAACGGAATCAGAGGAAGATAAACAGGAAAGATCAGTGAGCAAGCCAGCAATGCTTTTCTTTGGCACTTAATTATATTTTTTTAAGGACAGTCATATTGTTTCTCCACAAAGGGAGTTGCTTCATCAAAACAAAACAAAAAAAAAGAAAAAACCAAAAGGAGATTTGGGTTAAAGCCCTTTGCAATATGAGCGAGCACCAGAAGCTATTTAAGCCTCTTCTGATTCTCACCACGGTGCTCACTTTTCCAAGGGTTGCAGCAATAAAACCAGTCAGCAGAGGAGTAGGAGCTGATGGGAACAGTGGGGGAGAGCACTGTGAAATGCAGAGCATCCGGACTTGGGGAAGCAGAAGCACCAAGTGTGGCTGGCAAGGAAATGCATGGTTGGAGAAGTGAAGAGCAGCTTACAAAAGTGCATCACATCAGGTCAGCACAGCCTCCGTTTGGCTTCACCACCAGGCAGTCCTGGCCACTCTCCCACACTGGGAATCAAGGAGGTGACAGCAACCCAGTGTCCTCTCTAGATGAAAACACTATTGATACAGTTGTACCTCACGAATTGGTTATTGCTACTCTGAGTATCTAACTCATCAGACTCGTCTTTAGCCCTTTTTAGGAAAACATTGCTTATTTTTCCATCCAATTTCTTTTTGTGAGTGGGGGAAATTCTCTTTCTGAGTTCAGGACTGGTTTCTAGGAAAGGGATGATGTCAGCATGTTAGCGGTGACCCCCTTAAATTCAAACCTGGCCTTTTTTGCTGTCAATCAAGTCCAGGGAGAAAGGGCTATCTAGCTCATTTTATTCTTTTTCCTGTGTGGCTGTGACCAGGAATAGACAGAGGCAGAGTGCTGGGCTACAGGGAATTTTGGTCTGATCCAGGATGGTCATTCTTATTTCTTTTTACAGGCACATTCACAGAGTTCTGAGCAATGTAGCGAGACACGGTTTTCCTTTGCTGAACCTGTTCTCATTAAAGTCTCTCACATCATGATCTTCCAGGTGTTTTATTATTCCCTTTTAAATTCCTATTTCGACCATTTGCAATGTGCAGATGTAATGCTTACTGGTCTAAATATAGGATAAACCCCAGATAGTTTCCAACCCTCTGGAACAGAGCTTGGTTTTAATGAGAGTGCATATCTTCGTTAGCAGTTCAGCTAATTCATTCCTAAGCTTCTTCAGAATTCTTTTATATATAAATTATGTGGGGCTGATGATTTACTACTTTTTAATTAATCAATTTGCTCCATCTTCTCAATCTCTGATAGTGCCTATCTTTATATCTTTATTCCCAGAAAAGAGCAAGTCTAAGATGGTTATCTCCAAAACCTACCTTTGCTATAAAGACTGATTTATGTCATAGAACCACCTGATTTCTTTGTGTGAAAACACATAGTTTTAAAACATGTACAAGATGTGACAACGTTAGAGCAAAATAATTTAAATTCAGCATTGCAAAGATTTTATTTCTTCCCCAGGCTACACATCTTGCACGTACACAAATTTTATTCTCCATTCTCCTCCATGAGCTCCTTCATATTCCCTCCTTCCACCTTCCTTCATTGAAAAACTACTTTATAACACCCTCCCATTCTTGAGAGTGTTGCAGAGTTCCTATCCCCAAGGGTGCTTGCATTTTCTGCTACAAGGGGAGTCTGTAGGTCTCCCACTTATTCCCCATACCAGCATGTGGCCTGTTAGCAATGGCAAGACTGCATTTCCAGGGCTAAACGTACATTGCGCTGTGCAGACCTGCCTTTTGTGTCCTTTAGTTATCCCTTTCAGAGACAGCTCTCAGAGCTATCATATTAAACACACAGCAGGTCAAAAAAAGAAGACTAGAAGGAAAAGTCTCAGTTTTCCTGGCCAGAAGGGAAAAACAAACATGGCAAGCTCTTCTCTTGAAAGATGAAAATGCAACAGGACTTCAATACTCTGGGTCACAGACCAAGAGCTACTGTTTGCAAACAGGAGCTGGCCCCCCAACTCCAACATGTGCTGACCTCTATCCCTCCCTCCGCTGAGCCCAGCTCCAAGAAAACAGCACCT
Organism: Sclerurus mexicanus; assembly: GCA_013396755.1. Classification (NCBI taxonomy): domain Eukaryota; kingdom Metazoa; phylum Chordata; class Aves; order Passeriformes; family Furnariidae; genus Sclerurus; species Sclerurus mexicanus. The sequence continues at coordinate 535,930 of VWZF01002284.1, read as the reverse complement.
AGATGGCAACCCAGAGATTAAACCCCTTATTTTAATGGGAGGGGAGAGGGGAAATTAAGATTTCCCTGTCACTTAAATTCTTTGCCATCTTATTCACATTGGTCTTTTTGCCAGCTAATAGTGGTTCTGAAATGACCTACACAGGCTTTCTTCCCCCGGTAATAGAGATGAACCCAATGCAAAGGTGTTGGCCTCAGTCTGCAGGGGAAATAAAACACGGTTCCCTCCTTCTCTCTTCTCAAACAATCCTGCTTACTGACCCCCGGAGTAGTATTGATCTAAGAGGAGACTAAATATCCTGCCCTCTCAGTCACTTATTTACAGTACACATGGAAAAACAGAGGGGAAAACTAGGACCAGAGGGAATGGGTAGTCACAAGCAGTTCTACACACATGGGATTTCTCATCCCAAACACAAAGTGAAAAAAAAAAAGATGCTGCAATGGGTAGTGCTGTTGAAGACAGGAGAAAAAGAAAAATGGTATGTGTTGCACTAATCTTGTTTTTCCAAACTGTATGTGTGATATCAACTGGGCCACTTCAATTTTTCACAATAATAGTTGCAGCATCATTTTTCTTGGCAGCCCTTTAAAAATATATTCATTTTAGGAAAACTCTGTAGTTTGTTGGTTTGGGGTTTTTTCTCTACCTGAACAGTCAGTGTCACAAAATGGAGCAACTGCAATCCTTATGCATATTTAAAAGTACTGTCCCATTTCACTGTGCTGAGTTTGTTTAGACTACAAGAGCGTTACCTCCTTTACCCTCTTCTGCAATGTAACTAGACGTGATGGCGAGGGGAAGGGAAACGTTGGATACATTTTGTTAAATTACACAAAGTTCTTTTTAGCCTTGAAAGACTTCACATTCTCCTGCTGCTAAAGGTAATGACAAAGTTCTAGACACTTTCCTTCCTCTTCAGACTGTTATAAAACATAGTGAGAGAACACATGCACTGCTCACAGGTCAGCAAGGAGGCTGATACCCTGTGAGAGGATGGTATAAGCTGTAAACAAGCCAGCTGTCTACAAGTCAGTGATCACTAATGCAATGCAGAACTTGGTATTTTGTCATCAAAAGCATTTTTTTCTGTGCTCTCAGAAAATGCAACCAAACTACAGGAGACATTCTCTCTTAATTCCCCTGAGATTCTCTGTGCCAAATCTTCAGCAAAATCTGGGAAGAAGTCTGGAGATTTAAAACAGGTAGCTTGAGTTCCAAGTGCCATACATCTACCTGGAAAAACTATGCCTCCAAGGATTTCTAGGCACACACTGTAAGGCTCCGGAGAGGTTACTCTTAAAACCACTGTTCAAATGTTTGCACTTCCAGAGCCTAATCAATGAGATTATCTAAGCAGATGCTGCACTACTTACTAGTCCAGGCCCATAACCACATACTCCTTAATACGGCGAAATGATTGTGATGCTGTAAGGTTCCAGATGAGGAAAAAGTGGGCACACAAAACCCTAAAAAGGAGTCTTAGGTCACAGACTCCAATGATAAAATTTTAAAAATAAAATACAGAAAAGATCCCAAGATAACGGGGTAGCCTTCTGTATTTTCCAGCATTTCCTGCACTGATCAGCACCAACAATTGTAAAAAACAATTTAAATATTGAGTCATACATAGAAGGCTTCAGTGAAAACACTGTGTAAAGCAAAAATAATTTCATCAGCTTTGTCTTCCTTTGTCTTCCAGTAATGCTCCTCAGTTTATTCCAGGTTTTTACCCTGCTATGATCATCACCATGTCAGACCACTCTGCATACAAAACACTAACCTACAGAAAAGCCAGTAGGACTATCATGGCATTTTATTTAAATTTGATGTCAGTGGGGATTTTTTTTACATTTCTCCCAGGAACTCATCTGTTTCACATTTCTAAAGGCTTGATCCAAATACTAACTTCCATTTTAGACAAGGCTTTGTAGGACTAGCACTCATGCAAGAAGGCTGAGGGGTTGAAATAAAGCATCTAAAAGTCTTTCAAATAGTGTCAGGAAGCAGTAATATTTATGCTTAAATAAGAGAAAATAAAAAGAAAGCAACATATGGGATACAAAAAGTTTTATAAGCAAATCATCCTCAAAATGCTCCATATATTGTGTATTTCCAGGAGAATGACAGGACATTTGTCAATATACTTGTAGGAAATGTTTGTAAGAGTACTCAACATATAATTTATACAGCTATCAAGTTAAACACACAAATGGTGAAAATGTCAGTTGTAATAACCTTATATATTTAAAGGCTTTCAAGCAGGAGTCACAATTTCTTATCTGTTGCTTTTCCAGGCTATCCCATGTATCAAACATCGTCCCTCTGGTCTTTAAATGGGGCCAGAAGGCACAGAGGTGTTAGACATACAAACATAGATGCGTTAACTGTTAGGGTTAGCATTTTAGGAAATTTAGCCATGTAATACTGAAGATAAAAGGTGTTTTCACTGTAATAATAGGGAAAATCCAATAAACATGCACGTGCACTTAATTGAAAAAATACATCAAGTTATTACTTAGCAGAATGGTTTGAAATCTTTGTAGAAGACTTTGCATCAGTCATTTTGCTCACAGTTGTACATTAGTTCAGCTTTAAGCAGATGCAGAGTCCTGCTGAACGTGAACCACAGTTTTAAAAGGGATTCATAAATTAGGCTTTAGCATTAACAGCCAGGAAGGTAGGTGTCATTTCCTATTCCATTAATGACTATAAAAATTGAAGCATGGGAAAAAAATATATGCTGAAAGGTCTTAAAAGTTAAGAGCTGACTTTAAAAAAGGAAGTCCACATATTACATACATTAAAACATGAAAACAGAAGAATAAAAACTATTCCTATGTAGTTTCATACAATATTTACATTCACAAAAACATAGGTATTATTTTTAATCCCACACCACTAAAAATGAAAATAGGAAAACCCCAGAAGTTTATCAGGTTTATTTACCTGGATTACAACCGGGTGGAGGGTGGTGGGGAAAGGTACATATTACACTTCATAGCATTTTCAACTGCATGTGATCATAGTCATTTTCCTGCCTGAATCTCTGTCTCAGAATCATTAAAGTTGATGTTCATTAACCAGGAGGGCCTGGCTGGTTAAACCACTTACACCAGATAAAATCCATGCTCCATCCACAGTAACGCTAATGCAGATAATGGGAACTTGCACTATTCCTGCTGCACAGATCACTGGAGTCTCCCATCAGGAGACATTGTGCCTGTTTTGTGTTTGTCCCATGCTGACTGCAGGATGTGGACACATTCTCAAGGGAACAGGGTAAAAGGCCAAGCCATTTTCATAACTCAAGCAAACCAAATCTGAACACAACTTTCAATTACAGATCAGTTTGCACAGTTGCTGCTCTCAAGCAGTTTCTAGCGCTGTTAGAATACAGTGTGGCTTTAAATGACATACAGCTATCTCGCAGACAGCCAGTACAAAAACTGCCTATCACTGTTATTATTTTTAAATGGCTAGTATTAAATTCAAACCAGACAATATAAATGGAAGCATTAAAAAAGAACCAAAAAAAGTATTGTTTAAATTGAAATTACAAGCATCAGAAGGGAAATTAAATGACCTCAGGAATACACAGGAACAGCACACCCCAATAATAACTCAAGTTTTTGTTTCACAACTGTGGGTCCAGTGCCTGACCAGCTGAACACTCTTCTCTGCCAGATAAATGCACTCTCTATCATCATTTACCCCCCAAACCCACAGATCAGCTGAGAACTGTTACAGCCACACAGTGTCCCAGGATTTGCACAGTCAGGATAAGCTCTTCAAAACTGTGTAGGAGCAATGCTGCAAATCCAGAAATGAAGACCTCAGGAAAGGCTTATGAATGCAACATTTCATACCTCCTGAATGATGACACAAGATCTCTCTGACAGTTGCCTGAGAGAGAGCTAATAGAGCTGGCAAATTCAAGAGAGATAAGAAAGGCACAGTAACATTGCCTATTAGAACAACAGATTGAACTGCGAAAAGCAAACAAGTCCAGTCAGAAAAGCTCATGGGCATTAAAGCTTTCAGCTTTTCCCAACTCAGCCCATCCATTTTATAAAATATTTTCCCTTCTAACTTGTATCCACTTCATGACTGAACGTACTTGTTACAGGTTAGCTGTGCCTTTGATTCCTTTTCAGTCTCTCCCAAGCAAACACTTCTAAATGACTCATCTTACATCTCCACTTTTCCCGGAATCGTGTCTCATGATTCCCTCCCACCTCCTTCCACCACCGTAACACATTTCATCAGCAAAAAAAGCAAAAACCCACCACAGACTTCCTTTGGGAAGCAATGAAAATAAGAGAAGTGCAACAATGTAGAACACCACCCTAAAATCAGAAGTGTTATCTATTTACTCGAACTCCACAAGCAGAGCAAAGACCTTCTGTGTAGCTTAAAACTTGGACTATCCCCTAAATTGTCAGGCCACATCCCTCAGTTATCGTACACTTTAAGCTGCTGATCTGGATCTGAACACTTTTGACTCTCACTTTCCCACCTGAGCTAGAAGAGACCTCGGCTTGCCTCGCAAAATCATCCCTGCATTTTTTTTGTCCTTGAAGGCAAAAAAAGAAAAAATGGTCTTGAAGGCTTCGGTGACCTGATCCAGCCAGGTGACCAGGGAAACGTGAACATTAAACTTAGAATTGACACTTGAACTGACAGAGACCAGTGACTGGTATATCTGACTTCAGCACTTGAAGGCATTACTATCTAACACACTGAGCTAAGCTAAACAAACAAACAAAAAAATTATATAACAATAGTTAAAGAACTCTCTTCTATTTTCAGCTGTGTCTGGCAGCCTTGTACTCTGCAAAATCTCATATTAGTATTTAAACATTTTATTCCATCTCAGAGAATGATCCTGTCTCTGTCAATACCTGCCTGTATCTCACAAGCCTTTTAAGACCATTTTCAGGCATGTAAACAATAATGAAAAGTTCAGAAATTTATTTTGATTTCCTGCAATATGCTACCCAACAGTTTTCTGTTGTGTTATATGACCTTTCTGCCTAGCTAGTGTTTTGCTATTGATTTTAATTACTCAGTTTAATTTACTGCATGCCAACACAAAGCTGTTTACTCCTACTTGCCAAAATGTTGTCGTAGTCTCCCAGAGGAGGGCAAAATGAGAAAACTGTATATGTTTTACAGTTACATGCTATTCATTATAAAGAATTTAATAGATTCACTTCACATAAATGTCACCGCGCTCACATGTAGCCACTAAACACACCAAAGCATCATACAGGAAGGAAAATTCATTCAGAGGTAGTAAAATATAAACCCCTGAATTTATGAAAGGCTTTGACTTGAAGCCATTTAGGTTTTCTGCTTCACCATTCTCCTCAGAACAAGTGAGAGAGTTAAGACCATATGTTGCCCTTCCACACAAAAAATTCATGGACAGAAACAAGTCCTAAAACCACACAGTGATTGTAAATGCAGGTAAATTCCACCCTGCCCCATAACCCAACTGCAGGATGAGAAAGAGGGAATGCTGATTTCTAACTACTCTGCTTCTCTTCTTGCTGCCCATCACAGAAATGGAGAGAACAAACCCTTTTGTGTCAGGATCCTACAAATATGTGCAGAATGTTTTTCCAAGGGAAATCATATCAGCATAATGGAAGTTGGCAAACTGGAAGATGAAGGAAGCTCATTTCTGGGGAACAGCCGAGCCCGTTTACTGAGCAGCATTCCTCAGTCCAGCTACTCTGAGAGGAGACAGCCAGGTAAGGATAGTAGGGCTGGAAAAACTCCAGACAAGAACCTCTGTCCCTTACTATACCTTGGAAAACCTTCAATAGGTAAATGAAACCCTCAGAATCGAAAACATTTAAAAAAAAAAAGCAATTTCAAAATCCTGATACCAGCTCAACATTTCTGCTAGACATGCAAATGTACAAAGGAAGGGGGTAATTTGGATCCTATATGCTTATTTTGAAAATTACTTTCATTCTCTTTCTTTCTTTCTTTCATCCCTGGTCCTGGAATCCTATTGTGCTGAAAATCTAGAGATCCAAGAAAACGCCCAGATTTGCTCCCGTGAGGAATGAAAAATCACTTTTGATGCATTTGATCGTCTTGGAAAGTGTGCATTATACTGACTAAGATTCATGTTTTTTTAAACACCAGGTCAATCTCCTAGCTCTTTGATTTCAATTGTTTTCAAAAATAGGATCATCTGATGATAGGACTGTATTACAAAAGCCTCACCAACTTTGCTCGATTGTAGAGTGCTCTTGAGGAATGATAAGATCTTTGGACAAAGTTGAATATCAAGATGATACATGCTAAGAATATGGAAATTCTCTATTTGAGTATCTTGTTTACAGAGTGAATCTCCCACAGAACCCTTGAAAATTGTCTTTCAAATTAGAGGGGAAAAAAAGATCAAAAATACTAAAACCATTAATTTTTCATACTGCTTTGTATTTGTTTATTGTGGTTTCATGTTTACCATAATATTCTTCCGAAATTAGAGATTTTATCCTGAGACTCACATCACTACTAAACATTTATAGAACTATAAAGTCAAGCTCTTAAAGCAACACTTGTTCAAACCATGATGATTCATTATGAAAACATGCCTAGCTTAGAAATTTCCTGTGACCTTGATGTAAACCATAAACTGAACAAGTCCTTCCTAAAAATTTAGGCATGTGTTTGCTTAATGTAGGGACAGATTTACTTGAAGGCTTCCATAAACAACTTAACTAGAGTTGAAATAAAGCAGGAAAACTTCCCATTACTTTATTTTCTACTGCACTTTGTAGAGCTGAAAGACCAAAGCGTCTTTCTATGGGAGATTCCTCCTTAGAACCCTGACTTGGTAATTTAGAGCTAAGTTTCAAAAGATTCTCAGATCTAAATAAAGCATATCTGCTGCCTCTGCAATACACACGAAGAGTTAACTCTGAATGTGAGGCAGCACAAAATACCAAGGACAAGGGAAATTTCATCTGCTCTATGGTCACAGGATCATAGGATAATTCAGGTTGGAAGGTGACTCAAGAGGTCGTTAAATCCAACTTCCTTCTCAAATAAGGGCCAGCTATGAGATCAGATCAGGTTTTTCAAGAGGTTTTATCCAGTCAGGTCTTGAAAAACCCCAAGGAGGGAGACTGCACAACATCTTTAGGCAAATTTTCCCAATGTTTGACTGAATATTTTAACTATGGGGACAGTAAACTTTGGTGTTGCAAGGAGTTGTCTCCTGCATTGTAGGATTCACAACGCTGCAAGTGGAATGGCATTAGAGATCTCCCACTCCAAGCAGAGACTTGCAGACTATTCCTTCCAATACACAGACACTGGTGACAGCGACAATGTCACTTGCTATTCATTTTATCAGTAGTCAGTCAGTAGTAAGGGCACCTGCCCAGCTCAAAGGAGACCTGTTACGATTCTCACCTCTGCCAAAGAGGTCTCCCCTCAGGGAAGGGACTAACCAGGCTCCTGCTGGCTCTGCTTGGCCAGGAATCGCCTCTGTTCTTACATACGTGGTTCCATTCTACATGAAAAGAATTGGGAGATTTGTTGGATAAGAAAGGATCCTGCAGCCCTGCAAAAATCACCTGCACAGGGAGGCCTTGGCAAGGTTCTCTCTTCAACTACGTTATAAATACTTGTTTTCTGCAAAACCTAGAAAGTCCTCTGTAACCTGATCACACCCATCAGACCAGACTCCACAACAGGCTGAAGAATGCCCAATTTACAGTCTTGTCAGGACCCACTGCATAGAACTTGTCTCCTGACATTATTATGACTGAAGCATGTATGGATACATCCAGTCATAGATCTTTAGGCATCCAAGAAATTCACAAGTCCAAACATAGCATCTTCAAGACCAAAAATATTTGCAAACTTACAAAGCTAGACAGCAGCTCCAAAAGGACTGACAACTTCACTTCTATACTTGGGTTTCAAGAACTGGAATCAGGCACAATTCTCAGCCCAAGTCCTTGTGAAGATCCATCTCCTAGACCAGACAACTGGCAAAATGTTAACATACCAAATGGCAACAGCACCAAAACACAGCAGACTTCGAGAAAGCTCGCTAACAGTCCCACAGAGCTTGAATAAATATAAGCAAAACTGAAGCAAAAATAATCCAATATTCAAAACCTTATTCCCAAATTCTCCAGGTGGCACTGTGTACAAAATTATACATCCAAACTCAACATCTACTCTTCCATTATCCAGCATTATTAAAAATGCCAAATCTGAAAACATTTACCAACAGGTGTAATGCTTGCTATCATTAGCAGCACTGATTTAAAACACCACATGCCAGAGTAAATCAGAGAGTCTACTCATGGCAATAACATTATGCTGAGAAGTAAGAGTTTATAGATGCCAGCCCAAAAAACATCGTATTATGCTTTTTCTAAGTGTATCAGTAATAAAATAGCAAACTATACTGCAAAAAATTATGCAGATTGTGAAAACGTTTTTGACTTTTCCTTTTATTATGTGTGTACTCGATACAGATGCAATGAGGAACTGTTACCCCAACTCTGTAAGAAATAAACGAATATACTGCATCTATATTGTTCCATCCTGCAGATTTTTTGACCACTGGTAAGTGATTTTCAGGTAGCCTACTCTTCTACAGGCTTTCTAGGGCTTAAAATCCTTTGCTAGATTGGCACTTCCCGTCATAAACATGGCCATGATTCGTCCTTTTTGCTCAGCAATAAAGAACCAATTAGGAACACCAAAATAGTTAATAATAAGCTATTTTCTTCAGGCACAAGTGTGTATATTATTTTATTCTCTTTTTCAAGAACCTATAGGCCCAGCTCAATAGAAAAATGACACTTTTCCATTGCTCCCAAATTGAGATTGATCCTTGCTGGTTTTGGAAACTGAATTAGTTCATCATGGAATGATCTTCTTTCAGTTCAAGTATCTTATTAGCTTACATCCTCCTGCTTGCAGATGGCACTCCCACCAAATAGAAAACATCTTAACACAAGCCCCTATACCCAACAGGACAAGCAAAGTGCAGGCTGTTCCTTAACAGCCCACAAATATTTGCAGGGGGATTCTTGCAAATCACACCTTTCAACAATTATCCTGCTAAAAAGACAAGGAATTCCCACAGCTGCGATGGTGGAAGGGACTTTAGAAGACCCATTTTCAGTCTTGAGCTCTTTTCGCATACTGCTTTATGACATTTTGAAAGTAATTTCATTTAACAAAAATAAAAAAAGTAAAAGGGTCAGGTATTTTGTTTTCTTTGCCTATTCCTTAAAAAAACCCATCTGTAAACTCTTGTGTGACTCTTTAGGACAAAGTCCTTGATCCTAGGAGACCAGTGAAAGTTGTCTTATACCTGCCTGACAATTCTTTATGGATCATGACTGAGGTGGTTTTAATGGAGCACAAACTAATTATGAAATTCTAATGTGCTATGGCTTTTCTTTTCTTTTCTCTAAAACTAGGGGTTTTTCCCTTGAAAGATCATTACAACTTTCCCCCATTATTTGTTATGACAAATCAGCCTTTACCCATAACCAGCTTGGTGACCTTTACAACTTCTGAGCCCAGAATTTCCATTTGAATGAGTCATGTTTTTTCTCACAATAACCCCAATTCTCTCTCCTTGTTAATATGGTTGCCCCTGGTGCTGCATTAGCTAATCCTTTCAAGAAGCCAGCTAGCAGGGCCAGGAATTGGAAGTTCAAAGGTCACCCCCAAACTGATATCTCCCCAGTGGCAACATGAGGTGAGCAATGACATAGATAATTTCTTTTTTTATTTTTTAATAGTTCTAGCATTCTCTGTTGCTGACAAAATTACTCTCTATGACCCTGTAGCATGTAAACACTTCCTGTTTTATACAGTATTTAGTAGTTATTCTGCTAAGGAAACATGACTCTTAAGATTTATACTCTTGGTTATATTGCATTTGAAAATATTTTGGGCTACTCTGTTTATTTATTCCTCTTCTCTTCCTTACTCATAATAATACCCTAGATATCTAAAAATGGTATCACTTTGCTTATATGAAAGTGGGCTGTCTGCCAATTCCTAGAATTTAGCTCTCTAGCTAGACCTAGTCTTCTTTAATATTTAGAAGATATAGATCTGTTATTTAACCAGAATACATTTCACTACATACAGATTCTTAGAGTATCTATATTAGAAGTGCAATTGCATACAACACAGGGCTTAACTTGATTTAAAGTTATGCACTGCCCAGACAATATAGATTTTTCTTTTACAAAACTTCAACATCAAAACAAGCCAAAGGTACATAAAAATTACTGTGTCCATTAAGGATTGTCAGGCTTTTTCCTGAGAAATCAAAGGCACTTAAAAATACCAGATATCTTTTGTAAAATGCTCAATGGCTGACAGAACTACAGAGCAAAATAATTCATGGACACACAAAAAAAGCTCATGTTCAGAGGTTCTTGTTACGACTTATCTCTCTGGAGACTGTATAAGACAACATCTTTTCCCACTGTAAAACCTTTTTATATGTTCTGTTCAGTCTGATTTTGGAAAGAAAAAAGGACCTTTTTATCTCTAACAGTCCAATTCAGAAGAAGGCATTAATCTAAAAGGAAGATGCAAACCGGGCACATACACATGCACATTGTCATTTACTGTATGCTGCCACATCACCTAAAAACACCCCCAGAACGTGGCTACCCTGCTTTGTGCTGTTGCTGTATTGTCTCTGAAATAAATTTTCTTACCAATACACACATGCATACTTCTGATAGTTGTTTTGCAAAGATGGTCTTGTGAGATTACACATTGACATTTGTTCTACAAAGTACAGTTTAGTTTAAAAAAAAAAGAAAATAAGAGGTTTATCTTTAAAAAAGATACACCTATATAAGAAAACTTTTAACAGATGTTCTTCACAAAGTTATTTTCCCATTCATAATTCCACTTCTTAGAATGCTAAGCTACCTTGCTGGTACAAAATAACCTTGTATTATACTAGTTCTGTAAAGAAATAAAAAGGAAAAGGTAAGTTATAACAAATTGCAGAGGTGAAGGAGTACTTATGTTACTGTTTCCATTGCAATATCATAGCTTTGCTAATGGCAGCCTGCTGTGCAGTTAAAAAAAAAAAAAGAAAAGGAAAAAGAAAAAAGGAAGAGAGGAAAAAAGGGAAGAAAAGAAACCTGGTTAATTAGAGTACAGTTGCTGCTTTATTGCAGCATTACTGCTAAGTGCACTGAGATGCCTTCCCATAGGCAGGTGCCGGTGGTTGTACAGCTCATTTAGCCTGGGTGAGTAATGTCAGATCAGGAGGAGAGAAAGGCTTGTGTCTTCAAACTTTCAATCTGCCTCCATTATCTGTGATCAAGGTGGAACCACAGGGGAGTGGAATTACTGGCAGGTCTAGGACAAGCGAAGAGACAGTGAATCTATAAGACATATTAATCATCTTTCCCTTCTCTTGGCTGGCGCCAGCCTGAGCCTCCGACTCCCCGGCGCCAGGCAAATGGATTCTCTGTCCCCACAGGTACAAGCGAATGCCTTTCAGGGGCAAGTCATCAGAATAATAATTACTGACACTGCTGAGATCAGCCCTAACCCGTCCAAAAGAGAAGAGAAAGTACGAGAGGAACATATTTCCTCAACTTTCATACCAGTATTTATGGCATGAAGATATTTTTCAACTGCATGAAGGACTTCCAAATTATATAATTCTAAATCTAGGTTTCTCAATATTGTATGAATAGGTAGAATCTTTACAGTTTCTCTTTAAAATGTCATTTAGGTCTGTTACTGAGGTGTGAGTACAGAAAAGTGCATATTGCATCAGTTATATTATGACAAGTGTTAAAATTCCGTTGATATTAAAAAGAGCATGACCCTTACATGCGTTCCTTTGCTTAATTCTGAAACAGAACACAGCAGAGCTACTCCTAATTATGAATATGAAATAAGCATTAGTATAAGGATTATTATATATACTATGCAGTAATAGCCACGTATGCACACAAAAATAAATAAAGCCAGCAACATTTTAAAGGCATAGGCAAAAATAAAAAAGCAGCTAATTTAACAAACTATGACTAGTTTGTATTTCTTACTACACATAGCTTTTTTTGTCCCTTTCCTCTCTAAAGCACTATTTATACACACAACAAATAAAATACCATACATTATCAAACTTGGATAGAAGAATAAACTCCAGCAAGAAAATAGTTCAGTTTCAATTCAGTAATTGTACCAATATCTAAAGAGATCGGAATAAGCAACAAGGCAATTTGTTATATTTTACAGCATAGAGAATATCTTATGTTCAAGCATATTGTACATTACAGCACAGAATATGAAATATTTGCTTGGTCCTGATTACAATCAGTTCAATATCTGACTGTCGATGATACCGAGCTCAATATAAGAGTAATACAGCAAAATGTCCAATTACTTGCCAGAATAACATGACAAAACTGGCTCATTAACATACGCTGATTGATGAACCCTCCATGAAAACACAAATCTTGCCTTCAAGAGTTTACATCATAGAGCATCTGACCTTGAGTTCGGCTTGGAGTTCGCCACACACCTGCAGCCATGTAAGCAATAACAATGCTAATACTCGTGTATGCCACTTTGTGTGAAGTACCAAAAGAAGTAAAAGGAACAGATTCAAACAGTAACATGTGTTCATTTATTTTCAAATCAGCAATTTTGAAGTTTACTGACAGACAGTACAGAGCAAGGGAATGACTTGAAAATGCAAAATCAAATCAAATCCCTGCTTTCTTGGTGATCAGCTGCAGCAGCAGCCTCCAAGTCAGCCAATCCTCACTCACTATTGATTTTTCTGCTTGTCTTAAGTGACTTTGGACACTGATCAATGTTCTAAAAGAGAAATATTAAATCTCATAAAGGAAAATGCACATCTGACTAAAGAGCAGCAACAAAAGCAAAGTTTGCCAAACGATAAAAGGATGTGCATATTTAATGGTATTCGGGCTCTCAGAACACATACAGCCAGTATGAGAGAAAAATTAAGCTGTATCTTCTTTTTTTTGTTTGTTTTTGTGAAAAGTGCAGGATCAAAATTTCTTTCACATGCTCTCAAACCTATTTAGGATTCTATCTGACAAAATAAACAATCCCTGTGCCTGCAGTGATTACTGCTGTTATAGATACACAGACCCCAAGCAGATATAAAATAGCAGTGGAAATTCTGTTCTTAGGCTTTTGAAGTAAAAGATGCTTCTAAAACCACAGTTCATAACTATTATATTATTTCCATATCCCACTGTTTATTGTAACTTATCTTACCCTTTTTATCTTTAATGAAGGCCACAGATTTTTTTCAGGTGATTTCTCATTAATTTAATGAACTATAACTAACTTTTTCAAATCAACTGTGTACAAAGGGGAGCCCAGCTATAAGAGAAAGCCCGGCTAAGACCCTGTAGGTAGGTACAGTGTATTCAGATATCAGCTGGCGTGACAGTGCCTAATCCTGAGTAACGTGCCCAAGAGCCAAGGGAATGCTATTTCTCTCCGTTGTTCCAAACAACAGATGCTGTCAATTAACTTTAAGCAGCGTCCAAGAAAACCCTTTTGTTATATTTTGCAGTATTATGCAGAAAGTGTCACCTCTGGAAATGAGGGAACAAGCTGTTTTTCATTATCATTCAATTGTCCCAATCAATCTGACAATTACAAAGAGAAAAAGTCTTAATCACTAGACACATGCTAGTTGCTGCTAGTTTTACCAGCTGCAAAGAAAAAAGGAAAGGAAAAGAACTACAAACCCTCACAAACAACAGAAACAACAAAAAACAAACAGAAAAATTCAAAAAGCAGTTTTCCTATTTAGAGATGTAGCCCAAAAAACATACCTGCATTAGGGTGAAAGATAATTGAATACACAGTGTTACGATAGGTATGGGAATAGCCATTGCAACAAATTAGTAATTAAACCAGCTTAGGCTGTTGATTTACTGTGGATTTTATTCAAGTACCATTTGCTGCGTACAAAGAAACAGCCATCAGCATCTTATTCATTTGAATACAAGAAAAGTTGTTCATTAAAGTTGCAACTAGTGAATTTCCATAAAATTAAAGTACTGCATACCACAGCAGTATGGGAGCTTTGTGGGACCTGGTGAAAGAAGGTGTGTCAATACAGATGGGCAGCTCATTCATTTGACTCGAAGGCCAGAGGCTGCAGAAAGGCAGCACCGTCGGCCGGGATGCGGGCAGGGCTGGACCTGCCCCAAAGAGTAAATACAGTAACAAGAGCCCCAAACAGTAAATACAGTAACCTCCACTGGAGTGGACAACTATTAACTTCTGATCTGTACCTGCCTGTGCTGATGAGGAGCACGTGTAACATACTTTATGCACAGAGAACTCGAGCAGTATCGTACTATGCCTATGAGGAAGGATCCTCCCGCTCTCTATTTCTGGCCTTTGAGTCCTACTTGTTGCTAAACTGACTCAGTATGATACCTTCACCTGGTCTGCTCATCCTACCAGTGCTCCTGAGAAAACAAGGGATAGCTTGGTGCCCCATTCCTCAGGGAGCATCAAGTCCCTATGCAATATGTATTTGAACAGTAAACAAGCAACAGATTTGGCCTGCCATCGGGAGTTTGAAGGATTTAATCTACCTGGAGTTTCTACAGAAATAAATACCAACCCATGGAAAAAATAATTGTACATCCCTTTTCAGTAGCATTAAAATACTCTCTTTCCTACCGTCACCCAGAATAGAGCAGCAGGCAACAGCTTTTTGAACAGAACTGGCATAGAGTTGCTCAGTGACACATGCGCTAGATGGTGAGTGACATCCATTAGAATAGGTATTCCAGTAAATGCCAGATATGTGACACTGAAAGTATCTGTCTGATGCAAGTCTTTCAGTACACGCCAGTTATGTTTTGTCATCTCTTCTCAAACAGCTCCACTGTCACTAAAAACACAGCGAACATTCAGCATTCACAACCACACCACTCTGGCTATCAGCATCTGGCCAATAAAGAAGTGCCACAGATGGAAATTATTCCAGAACTATTGGCAACCTTGTTGAATCCTTCTGCCTGATGCCATTCTTGAAGGAAACAAGGGTAACAAAAAGCATTGGTTTGCTGACATTCTCACTCAAGAGGCTAGGAAGCTCTTTTGTACATTTATCAAAAAGGCCCACCCTCCTTCATCGCAACATGCAGGATTATCACAAAAAGTTGCATTACAGTGAGATCCCTGGGCCGTGCTGCAGTTCAGATAAAAGGTTTGAGTGTGCTTACACTCTGGAGGCCAAGACTGTGGTGCTGGTACATAAACCTGGATTTCAGTTTTTGTCCTCAGGAAATCTGCTAGTCACAATAATTCCAAAGCATACACCTAAAGATATAAAGATCAATGCACAGAAGAGACTCACAATAAGTATTAAAACAAAACACATATCTTACAGCAATCCATAAGACTTAGATGAGAAGGAAATGTTATACCTCAGGCGTGAAGAAGAAAGAAAAGGTAAGCCTTTCTGATAAAAATACAGAACTCTCGAGTACTAGATTTGGCAATCACACACAGTTTTATACACTCTGACCAATAAATCTAGGAAATTGCAGTACTGGCCTATAGGGCAACGAACATTAAAGTGGGACAATTCAGAGAAAAACAAATAATTTGATTCCTAAGCTCTCTAGAGAGGAAGACAGAGGACATCACGGGCCCTGCAAAGGCCACTTGCCCAGGGTGTAAGAAAATTCTTCTGTCCAGAACCTGTCTAAAACCATGAGACGATGATGATTCAAGGGGCAGTTGGGTCCTGAGAGTTTTCTCAAGGGGTGGAAACCTTGTGACTGGCTGTAAAACTACTCATTCTGCTTGGCAAACTTTGCAGATGTCTAATGTGAACCATTCAGGCTAGTTCAGCTCAGGTTTTACGAAACTCACCAGATAAAGCTGGGAAGAGGTTTTTTTTCTTAACTAGGTCTTTTCAAGAGGAATTTTCTGATCTCATTCATGATTAATCTGTAAAACTGATACAAGACTAATGTTTCTTTTAAAAACAATTTTAAAACAGATGATGCATTTTTGGGGTGTGTGTTTCTTTGGGGGAAAGAGACAGAAATCCAGCTAATTAGTCTTTTAATAGCTCTTTTGGTTTCTTGTTTGTCAAAAGTTGAGAAAGGAGAAGGCTTCTTGATACATTTCTCTTTGCAGAGCTTAACTACCTGTGCCATAACATTAAACTCTTTTGTAAGATAAAATCAACACTGGAGCAGAGTTAACACATCCTTTTACATTTTGTCTTGATAGTGGGGGGAAAAAAGTATTTTGATTTTAATTCTATTGATCTGCATAGGTACCTGTTCAGTCTTTCAAGATTACTCTTTTTAAAAAGCTCTTAGGTCTATCTTCCTTCCTTCTTGAATGTTATTCTTCACTCTACTGTGCAGAAGAATTCACAGAATAGAGAACACAAAGCAGCACATATGCCTTTATTAACAATGATGAGGCACTCAACTAGAACTGTACTTTTGTTTACAGTTGGACTGCAAGTGTGCTCATCTAAGAATGCAACTTCAGAATAACTTAAACCATTCAAAACTCATTTCATCCAATTACAGTGCTGGGCACTGTCAGAGGACATCACAGATACTGCATGTTGCTGGGGAACCTACAGCAGCTTCAAAAGAAGCTTCAAGAGGAGGAATGGAGCCATTTCAAGGTGTGCAGGGAGGGAAAGTGAACTTATATGGAAAGGATAGGAATTTTTTTTGGCTTTTTAGGTAGAATTTTAAAAGTTACAGGGCAGGAGGAAGGGGCAGTGATCAAGGGATAGCTGCTGGCTTTCCACAGGAACTCAGCGATTTCAGGAAGCCAGTGATAGCAGCCAAATCTCACCCTGTGGCTTCAGCACAGCTTTGTGTGATGTGCCAGCCCTCACAGACAGTGGGGTTAAACAAGGAGGAAGTTTTCCTCTGCTGCTTTGGTCTACACGTCTGGAGACAATCTCACTCGGAGCCAGAGGAGCAGGAAGTAATGTCTCATCTCACACTGCTGCTTCTTGGCCTTCACCAAAATTTCCGTGCTGTCACTAAGGAAGAAACACTGCTATAGTACCTCAGAAAGATACGTATATGTAAAAAATAAAAAACAACCTTCCAGAAGCCAATTAAAATGTAGGCCACATGCTTAGGGAAAATTTCTGTAAACACAGGTGGAGCATGCCAACTCTTTGGAAAGTGGGTGTTTTTAATAAACATGATGGAGAAGGACTGCATGACAGACTGCGGAGGGGAGCCACAAATGTACAGGCGCTTTCTGGAGGGGAAGATGCAGCCAGCGTCTGAGCTGAGTCAACATGGCAGGCCTGGGTTTTGTTCAGGGTAGCAACCGGAGAAAATTAGAAGTGAGGGTTTGGATTAGAGAAGCTGGCTATCAGAATGCAGAAATAATTTCAAATAGTAATAAAAAGAGTAAGAGGGAAAATAGCACTTTGTATGGAATGGCAGTGTGCGCTTCAGGTAACCTGGGATTGTTGCTAAACCCACCAGAGATGAAGGGGCAGTCTGGAAAACACTGTAAAAAACTCACACATTAGGTAGCACATTTTAGTAGGAATGAATGTGGGAGAAGTTTTAGAGCAATTCTTAACAGTATTTAGAAATCTACACAACATGCCCAAATCATACAAGAGTCAGACAGGAAACGACATTCCTCAGTATTTTCAACAGCATATTTTTGATAATCTCCTCATTTTATCCCATTCCAGGGGAAATCTTACACTCTAAATTCATTTACCAAAAAGAATGCACCAATAGTAGAGACAAAATAAAGATAAAAGAGAAACAGAGCCCAGCTTTTCTGCAGCTAATGGCACTAATCAGCTATTGATGAGAGTCCTCAATGATAGTAATAGACCAAGCATTAATGAAGAATGCTGACTGCTGATTTATTAGCGAGATATCCCTATGACAGGGAAGAAGTGTTGTTAGAGAAAGTGTCTATTCAATAGGAGAACAATAACCTGTAATAGGAGCATTGCACAAGGTCCAAGCTATTCTATTGGGGCCATCCCTAGCAGGCTATGTGAGCTATTGTGAAGACGACTTTCCTGGAAAGCACACAAAATACAGGATGCATCTCTGCCTCAGGAAGCAAATTAAAAAAGAAAAAGCAGAAGAAATACTTGAAAATACCTTTAGCTAATTCAGATCTTTGGCTGATAACATAGCAAGACAAATTGCAAAGATCTGACACGAGTTCCGTGGGGTTTCTTAACTGTATGAAGTATTCTCTTTGCAAAATTAGATGGAGTATTTTTTATTCTTAATAGATGAAATTGTAATGTACTGTATTTTATGCTATTATAGAGTTGTGCAAAGGTTATTTTGCTGGTAGTTCAATGCATATTTCCATATGCAAATGACACAAATTAAATTATCTCGTATAGTAGCAAAAGTTCCAGCAGAATAGTATTTTTAATATAAATCAACATCCCCTCAAGTCATATTATAGATAGAGAATTGCTTCTGTATTTATATTTTTCATTAAAAATAAAATGATTAATTTCACAAGTTAATTTACTTTCCCCATCACACCACCAAAATTGAAATTAAATATTCTAATGCTTAGAGATATTAAAGACTCATTCATTGAAAGCAACTTATTGTTTTAGGAACATTTCCTTGATAAGTGCATGTTGCTGCTATACTACCATAATATTTGCAATGATTTTATTGAACAGACTGTGCATTGCTGCTTGGGTTTTGTTAAGCTTTAGAGAACTATTTTTCCAAGAGCATACGAGACACCTCATGAACATCTTTACTCAGAGTACTTTTCCAATGTTGAACATCTGAAGAGAACTCTCAATAACCTTGGCCATGGATTTTACAGAGAGGTCCAACTGCAGTGCAGTGACTCTCCCTCTCTCCCTTCCAAGGGCCTCGGGATGGTTAATGGAAACAGCCTGCTCCCCCCACACATCATGTGCAAACTCACTTTTATTTCCACATAGCTTTCTTTCTGTTCTAACCTGATCATAACCTTCAAAGATGAATCCTGGTGAACCACAGTAATAGGTTTATAAGAATAAGACATGAAAACACCTTCAGCATTTTCATAGCCTCATCTTTTCCCTCAAAAGAAAAGAAGTCTCCCTTTCATTTAATAATATGGCTTATTCTTTCTTCCATTAAAAAAAATGATAGCTTTGCTCTCTTTTAGATTTTTATATCACACCTAACTAAGGTCAAAGAAAGCTCAGACTGGGCATCTCTGCAATAATTTTATGTTGGAGGAACAAGAAATATATGTAGCAGGGAAATTATCCTATCAGCTACACGAGAACCTGTGTTTAGTCACTGAGCCCCTTGAAGGTTAATCAGATCTCCAACCAATCCCATCAACACAGATGTGATGAATATTTGATTCAGACTAATTAGTAGGCAAATCCAGGCATTCTAAAGGTATTTGGAATGGCTTAGACAGTGACCTGGAAAAAGAATAGCAATACTCCCCATTATCATGCTCCAAAAATTACTACAGTCCCACTTGGGTCACCTTCACAACCTCAGAAACTTGCAGGTGTGAATAACAATAATCAGTAATAATGGCAGGTGTTGTCACTCATCCTTCTTGTATCAGTATTTTCCTGGAAAAAGAGATTGTGGACCTCATGGTCACGTTCAGCCTGGAGGGGAAAGTAGGTCTTTGGGATGAGGATACACTTACATCAAAGATGTAATATTTACTATTTTATGCATTTCCAAAGGCCTGAAATAAGATAATAAAACTCAGTGTAGGCCAATACTTTCAGAAATATCATCTGCACTACCCAGCCTAAGGCAAAAAGCAAGTCTTCCCTCTGGCTGGATAGCTCCCTCTCCAGGAATTTCTTCCATGGTCAAGCCTTGTGTAATGCAGACACATACGGAACCACAGTGTTTCATAGCAAAATGAGCAATTAGTGCATTATAAGTGAAGGAATTTGAAAGCCTGTTGTTTCTATAACGCTATGATTAGTAAATTGTTATCATCAGTCTTGACAAAAAAGCATTTTTCACCCCCCTCCATTAAAGTACTGCAAACCTTGGTAAATGAAGGTTTGTTAACCCAATCCACCACATCTTAAAGCCAGCCTGCAAGAAATGACATGTAGAATTTATAAGTGGATGAAAACAAACAAGTGGAAAAAAAATACCCTGAGTGGCCTTTCTTCTTCATGAGACAGAAGGCTCTACCAGGGGAGTACAAAGGGACCCTTTGTTGGTCAGATCATTTTTCCTGTCAGTTTTTGACACTGTTTCGATTATACAGTCAGTAAAACTCTAAGAACACAACTGCTAACTAAAAAGGTTAATATCTTGTCTTAGAATTCTCTTCTAGAATGAAGTTGAAGGAAAATTTCAGATAAAGATTAAAAGAAAAAAAATTACACAAATTCAAAATCAGAAATGTCAAAAGGAAAACAAGTGGTATCTTCTTTCAAAATATAATGATGCAGGAAAATAAAATTTTATGTTGAGTGGATACCAAAGTGTGAGCATGGCTTTCCTTTCTTGTTTCCCAGTCAGCAAGTGTGAAAATTCCTCATTTTGACAAAGAAAAAAAAAATCCTGATTTTACTGAAGCAAAAGGAACTGTGTTACAGAAGGGAATTCAAGTAGTTTTACTGTCTGACAGACAGAAACAAGAATATAGAAATAAATGGGAAAAGCCATTCACTGAATGAAGGCTGCCATTACCCAGGGTGCTAAACTTCCTCACGTTAATGAGGCTTGACCATCTCCTGGCACTTTCCATGGTCACTTTGATCCAACATCGCTAACAAATTGCAAACTTGAACATGGATGATGGATTTCTGCACATTAATGAAAAATTAAAAATTGGAATACTTTTTTTTCTTCTTCAGTTCGGATTAGAGATCAGAGACATCTATGCAGGCTCACATATACACAGTCCTATAGTTTATAGAAAAAGAAAAAATTAATGTAAAAGTGTGATCGATGACTTAAGTTATCAGCCTACACGGTCAAATTGACGTGTTCCAAGAACATTTTTCCTCCACCTATTTGTAGGACTGGACTGTAAACCGGACTGTAAACCAGTCAAGTGATCTAAAGGCTTTAAAAAAAGACTGAAAAATACCCCATACCCTTAAAACACCTCACATGTCAGTTTATAACTCAACCTCTAAAACAGGTGAAGAGAGAAGAGAGGAAACATTCTGGCAGGAAGAAGGGGAACGGCTAGAAGAACCTCTCACAAACAGATTTAGCCTACAGAGAAATCCAGTGTCAAACTGTGCCTATCCAGCCATGGACCACAAAAGTTACATTTCCAGTCAAAAGTGTGAAGTTTGTGGAATAACCTGCAAAAACTTCTATCATATTATAAAGCCCTACAAACTTTATGCCAAAAGTATGTCTAGAAATAAGTCTCTATTTTTGATATCCCTACATTAGTGCATTTGAATTTTAAAAAGTCCTGTAAAGCCCAGTGTTAATGTTTAGCAAATGTATCAAATAAAATAAAAAAATTAAACACTGAAATAAATTATGAGAGAAACAATTTATAGGTATCTGACAGTTTTACTCAGGAAAAAAAACTTACTGATTGCTATTTCTTTGTAAGATAATTAGATTTCTTTCACAGTCTAAAGAAATATAAAAGATATTTAGAAACTACATAGGCAAGTTTCCCCTCATGTTTTCGTTACACATTCTGGAAATATAACAAAAAACCACATTTTTTTAAACAAAAAAATTGTCTCTGAATGAGCCAATATTTCAAAATGATAATACATGACAAAATATATCAAAATAATTGTAAAAGTGATTCAGAGAAAAGTGACTGTACATATTTTAATTTAAATAGCAAGCTGTTAGTCTAACCAAGAAAATCTTCTGCTCCCCAGATATTAAAGAAACACAGAACGTTTAAGGTTGGAAGGGACCTCTGGGGATTGTCTAATCCCACTCCTTCCTCAGAGTGGGCTCAGCTACTTTAATCATCCTTGTGAGAACGAGCTGCCCATGCCTGTCCTGTAGAAAAATCCCAGGGCATCACTGAGGAGCCCAGAATTGGATGCACAGCACTCCAGGTGAGTCTCACCAGCGCTGAGAAGAAGGGTCACCTCCCTCATCCTTCTCCTAATGCCTCCCTGCTTCCACTTCTTGTATCTGATGGGGTTTCTTAGATTAATGAAAATACATGAAACTACTGGAAGCTGTTAACAAAAAAAATGAAGATCAAAGCCAACCAGAAAATATGAAGTGAGGGTTCAGAATGAAAACAGGGACCCACAGTTCCCAGATTCAAGACAACAGCTTCTGCAAAGTTATTTAAGAACAGTGCTATGAAAATTCCATGTGCTTTGCTCCTAACAAAAAGGATGTTTTGACATTAGCCTTAGATAGGCCAAGCTTGTGCTCTCAGATTTTATTTGTAAAGGAAAAAACTGATCACAGATTAGGAAAAAGAAGGGATGTTAGAAAGCAACAGGGAGTTGATTAATGCACAGCTGAAGACCTAAAAATGCCATGAATTTCCTGGCAAAGTATGTTAACGAGCAACAGGGAGCTGATACAGCTGAGGACAAAAAAATTCCATGAATTTCTTGGCAGGCCCATAGAAACTGTACATGTTACTGCAGGACACTGGATGCACAGTCCTGAAGGATGCAGGTCCTACTCCAGCAATTAAATCCTCTGCAAACTTGAGTCCAGTTCTGGGTTCAAGACTGATCAGTTTAAGGACCCTATTTTTATTACCTTCAGCACATTGTTTACACTTCTCAGAATGAGTCTATTTCCTTTTAATTACAGTTTGGCAAATCATTGCTCCCAACTATTTGTTCAAATATGCTTTGAAAAATAAGCCTTTAAGTTGCAGAAGAATATTTTTACAACTGCACACAGTTACAGTCAAAATCCAAACAGGAGCATGGATTTCTCACTGAGAGACTCCCCACATTTCTTTCTAGAAGCTGGATGAATCTTCAAGGTGTAACACATTCACAAATGTTTAGTCTTCCAGAAGGGCCAAATAGTAAATGGCACAAATTACCAGGGGAAAAAAAAAATAAAAAAAGAGACACTGAGTAGATATGTTTGTATAAAGACTGCTGCATTAAGACAGACCAAAAATGCATCTAAATTGGTGTCCAATCACTCATAATGAACACGAACAGGCTCTGAGGACACATATAACAATACAAGTATTATGAAAAGAGTTGAAGTGCAAAAAAGATTCAAAATATGACCTTTACATCTTGTGTACAATCCACAGGCAAATGCAAATATCAGAAAGGAAGAAAACTGTATAATAATTACTAACAAACAATAGGATTTGCAGAGCATAGGTAACTTCAAAGAAATAAGATTATAGTTGCATGACAATAATAGGGCAGGTACGCAAAATGAAGTTATGCCATGTAAGAGATCCCTGAGGAAACAATAACGCTACAGAGATCCTAACCTGGGAAATGTTTCCTCTCACAGAACTGACACCTCCAAGAGAATATTTCCCACTCCTCAAGAAGGCTGGAGTGGAACCAACTGCACCGTTCTCACTTCTGCAGCTCTCTGGGTACACCCTGGTGTGAGGTTCCACCTCTCACAGGGCAAGGACAGGCACTCCAACAACACACTGTGCTTCAGGTTTCACAAAGCATTTGGCTTCCTCTCTCATAATATTTGAGATAAAAACAGCACTATACAAATGTCATGAACCTCCACTTTCCTTAATTAAATTGACTACACAGAGAGAGCCAGAAAAGTTTCTGAACATGAAGAATCACTCCATTAAATATTTCTAGTATGGGTCCCCTGTAAATTTACCCTTCTTTGGCAGCTTCATGAATAGAAATAAACTGGATTGAAAGAGAACACAGTCATATGCTTGGCAACATACACAGAAGACACTTTGAGAATAATGACATGGAGAAATCACTGGTGTATATATATTTTAATATAAGGTATGTCATATTGGGTTAGGTGAGTGGTCCATCTAGCTCAAAACTCTGACTGCATCTGGGAAATACAAGTTCTGCAGGACACAACTGGTGGTGGGGATTTTTAATATTAAATGCAAGATCCTAGACCTCAGAAGAAACAGTAAATCACTCAACAATTGCTTCACTCTAGAAATAAGGAGACACTGGATAGGATGAAAGTCCTGTGGTGATAAGACACAGTCTTTGCTGATGCTGAGAGCACAGATACACTCAAATTGGCTTTAACTTTGCATGCTGGTTGACAGCACAGTGTGCCTGGGAGCTCAGTGACTGGCCCAGGGCTCACACAAACCAACAGTCCCCAAGTCAGCTCACCCAGGCACCCCTACATGGCCTGCAGTACCTGTTGGACATCTACAAAACAAGTCAGCCTGCTCAGTTTACCAAAAAGGTGGCCAGGACTTCTATTACCACATATGGAAGAAGGAAATGTTTGTAATTTCAACTGAATAAAGGCTAGTGGAAGCCCAAGACTGAATGCTGAAACTAAAGTAATTCAAACTAAGAACAGGGTGAGCATTTTCAAACATGAGAATTATTGATCATCAAAAGTTAAAAAATACATCTTAAAAGACTCAGCTAATCACCCTCTATTAGCTGACAGCCACAAATCAAGAGTAGGAGTCTTTCTTGGAGATGCACTGTAACCCAAACCAACGTTTTAGGCTCACTGCAGAATTTATGAGAGCATTACTCTAAAATCTGTTCTCTGGGAGAAGCGATACCAGATGACCACGGTGGTACATGATATTCTTAGCAGCTAGAAGAGGAGTGCTCTCTGCATTCTTATGAGTGCAGATATTGTTTTATTCCCCTGGTTTTCCTCAGTCTTCCCAGAAGCAGTTATTGTAGCAAAGGAGGGGGGAAAGGCCCTTGGACCCTTTCTAGTGTACAGCCAATAAAATTAGCACGGTGACTGGCACAGGGTGCTGCGCTGCTCACTCAGGGTAAGTTCTATCCATGCAACTCAAAGCTGTGGCAGGGGATATTTGGGTACACAGAGTGGCCAAGCAAGGCTGACATACACATATAAGTAGCAAAATGTTTACATCTAGGTGCTGTTTATTGGCTGTGTCTTTTGAGACAGACCAAGGGAAAAAAACCAAACCTCTTAACTTCTATTTACAATGTATCTTCTCTAAAATATATAAATTGTTTTAGCTGGAACTGTCAGCACTGTGCTGACAATGCTTAGTTGTATTGATTTTATGATGGAATATTATTTGCTTTGCTGAAGGTTTTGCAGAGCTGTTTCTAATCTAGTGATAGATGTTGGCAAACTATCCTTAGGAATTTTAACATTCTGACAGTTCTTGCAGTCTGAATATAATTAATAAAAAAAACGCTGTAGCAAACTGCTTAGTGGAACAAGACTATGGTTTGAGTCATTTCATTACAGTCTTTGACTAACAAATTGGAAACAATTTGTAAGGATAGAACAGGAGAGTATTTTAGCATTTAAAGTATATCTGGAATGAGGGAACATAAGGTATCTCTTGGTGTTCCAACATTTAACTCATTGAGTCCAAGAGATACACTTTAATACTTTTAGGATTACTTGTTTTAGTTTCCCTATTCTGTTTTTCCTGTCTGTTCACCTATATTTACCCACTTCCATCCCTCTTCACACTCATTATGAACCTTGCCAAGAACTTGGGATGCAATGAGTAAGACTAAGAATTACTAAAGAATTTTTTTGCTTTGTGTGTAGCAAAATAAACTTGGGAACAATAATAATAATAAAATGAAGTATAATTTTAGTGCAGAGCCAAGCTGGTTTGATACAGTTTCCAGCACAGTTTCCCAAGACAAGCAGATGAAATTACCCCATTTTAGGAAATTAAAAGTTGGCTGGGTGGAGCTCTAGGGAACATTCCACACGAAACAAGAGCAGGCTCTGAACAATGAAAGCAGTGAGGTGTTGGATTTGGTCTCACTAAGGCTTGCTTTTCAAACCATCTGCTCCTCAGGCGTGAAGGAGTTTAAAAAGTGACCCATATACGTGACTGGACCATATAAAATACAAAAGTAGGCACATGCTTTTTAATTAAAATCACTGAGGAAACAGCAAAACATCTGCTGAAGAACAAGTCTGTATTTTGTTTTACATGTTCATAAGTATGTTTTGAGTGAAAGGAAAATCTTAATAGGCCTACTTGCAATACTGCAAGTATTTTCTAAATTAAAATAGGGATAACTGAGGTGTATTTTAGACTTTACATATTGTGTTTACTAGAGAAGTCAACTCTCCCATCATCAAATCAGAAATAACACCACAAAAAAATAAAATATAAATGTTCGTTCATATTAGATTTTAACTGTAATTTAAATAATGCTCTGAAAAGCCAGAGCTGCTGATGTCTCTGGGATTTGCAATTATACTTGGCAGCAAACAAACAAACTACAGGGGTGAAGTGTACACTAAGGTGTATAAACTAGAGGCAGGAAGAAACTATGAAACATTTTAGCAAAGCACAGCAAGAAAGGACATTTACATCTTGAGTCCATCCTTCATGGCTTAAACAGAAAAAAAGTTGTTTTGGAACCACGCATATGGTCTGAAAATGACCTTGGGAGCTATAGATTCTTAAAATTTCTATGGTGTCTGACTGGTTTGATCTTAATTTCAGAGCACATAACTATTCAAGATGAGATTTTCTCAACCTTCCAACTGATTAGAGGCATGTCTGTTAGCCAAAACAGCTAAACAAGGTATTATCATTTTAAAAGACTTGGGAAATTGTGTAGATGTTAAAAGCCATGCTGCTTCAGTTTTGTTTTCATACAAGGGCACAGAGCTAGCTGCCAATAAAAATAAATTATCTGGGAAGCAATCAGAAAACTTCACAACCATTAAATAAAATGCCATAAGGTACTGTACCAGGAGTACCATACCATAAGGTACCATAAGCAACTGAAATATATTGTATGTCAAACTGTGTTAGCAAATATGCTTCACTAACACTCATCAAGGAGCAGAAAAATCCCAGCTTCTATTCCCTTAATCCTTGGAGCAGAAAGCATTCTATAAATAGACATATTAAAAAAACACATAATACATTGCTGTTGTTCCAATATTTTACCATCACTGCTCACTTATTGTATCTGACTTGTTTCCTAAATACACGTAAGGAAATGCATATATAGAGCTGACTTGGAAGTTAAAAATTCAATCTTAGATTGAAATTAAGGTAGAACATTGCCTGGATTTAGTCATCGCTTTCTTAAATTCTGTCTGTCTTCAATACTCAGTACAAACCATTTCCAATTCCTTTCTCTGTACATCTGCAAATATTATCAGAATCCTGTTGATAATATATCGTGAATTTGAGCTTCATTTGCTGAGATAAAACATCTGAGATAGATGGAGTTACACAAATGAAGGTTTAAACCGAGCTGGGGATGTCGGGGTGGGAGAGAAAGAAGTGAGAAAACACGAGTGTCTGTCCTAATGCCCCACATGCCACTAGTGTCAGTATGATGTGTTTCTACAACACATGGTGGGGTCTTGCCACGCAGCCCCACTTTTACAAGGGGCTGATTGGGTGTCTAAATGGCAAACCCTGAGATGGGGATGAGCAGGATACACTATGTGAGCCTTCAAATAGTGAACACAAACACAGGCATGCACAGATTTGGGTAAATGCTCCTGTATTAGTCTAAGCCTAACAGAGGTTTCTATATCCCCTCTAATGTTGAATTGATTCCCTCATATCCCCTCCAAAATGTCTCATAGTTTGATATCTATAAAAATTAAATCTAAACATATAAAATATACATCACAACTAGCACCAGGACCGTACCTCTGTTATACAGAAAAGTTAAGTCTATTTGTGCAACATCACTTCAGAAAATGGACTTTCAAACAAAGCAAAAGAAATCAGAAGTAACATTGTCTCTGCGTGTAAGTATTCTGCCTCACTGGGAACCCCTGAACCCTAGCTACAAAATGAGATTGGACACACATATAAGGGCAAATGTGGTGGGCACTGGCCAGCAGGTGGGACTTGACACCTTTCACAGCACTCCTGATGTAACTTCAGTATGATGTTGGGGATCAGATCCATCCTTTTGAGAGAACACAGCCCTGAGAAAGAGTTCAGGCACCTGAGCTGCAAACTTTGGGCCAGGGTGTCCTCAATTCCCACCAACCTTTAAATTGCCAAGCAGACTTTGATTTACAATGATTTTTTTTTTCCTTTTTGTAAAAGCATCTGCCCTGAGAAGAATGACATTAAAGTGACACATTGCTTCAAGAAAAATCACCTGCTGACATCTTCATTAAACAATTGTATTTGAATACTTAACACCAAGAGTAAAGTTACTGTTGGATTTTTAGGATTCTGTTCAAAGCAGGAGTTATTTTGCTTCTTTAATGTTGGTGGTTCTCTGACAGCTTACATCATTCCTCCAAAGAATACAAAGGACTTAAAAGTACCTTTCAGGCATTGATTTAAATCAAACAGCAGTGGGGGAAAAATGAACTTGTGTGAAAGGTTTGAATCTTCTGACATACATTTCCTTGCATTTGCAAGTAGGTTGAATACTGCAATTGAATAACTGCATCGAAAGAAATGAAAGATATGAACACTTCCATTATTTTTTTTTGGTATCTTCCAGTGATAATAATCTAACAAGGGTATGTTCTTCAATCACATCTCATTACTAAATGAAAACAGTCTTTTATACCTCCTTAAATGGAGATCAGGAAAATGGTAAAGTCAGCACAGGAATTGGTCGGTGCTGAAATTTGCCGTACTTATTGATGCCACCGCTACCGGACAAAATAGGCTTTGTTGTCATTTCAGCACAATTATTTTTCCCATAAGATTCCCATTTACCCCACAAGTATTTTCAACAGAAAACAGAAGGGAAAAAAAAATTGAGCTTTTTAAAGTAAAAAACATAGCCTTTAAAAATAAACTTCCCTCAACAAAACATTACTTGTTTTTCAGATTTCATGTCCTTGATTAAATATTAAAGATGAAACATTGCAGAGCATCAGCGTATTTCTTCATTAAACCAAAGGGACATCCGGAAGATATCCTTGTGCTTTATTTCTGCCTGGCTATACCATGGGATCAGCAAAACATGCAACTATCATAACCTTGACCACTGCCTTGCACATTCAACAGGGACCTGGTTTTTACATAGCATTATCCCTCAAGTTACCAGTTAGTTTTTCCATTTTTATGGGTTTACACGCAAATAATTTACAAAAGAGTCTCTGCTCATTTGCAGTGACTAATTATCTATAAAATATTTCTATAAAAAAACTTTCAAAAAAATTGGTACAGACCTGAGTAAGCAAAGGGTGGGGGGCAGAAAAACCCCAGAAGGGGCAAGAGAACAAGACAACACCTGTTGCCAGAGTGTTTATATCCAGTGCCAGCCTAGGATAGAAGGTGCAAAAGGTACAAAACAGAGATACATCCCAGGCAATTCCTGGCTCAGAAGAATATTGGTTATTAGAGATATTCCTGTCCAAAAATAAAGCTCAAGACAATATAACAATAGTAGGGAAAAAGCAAACTCGCTGCTGAAAAGGGCTATGAACCAGTAACGAGTAAAAGGCATGTAGTTTGACACAAATACAAATATCATAAGAGGTTGTTTCTATGATGATTTATGAAATTGTTTCTTTGACTTGGAAAGTGGCACTTTCCACACCTGTGCATGTGCCAAAATATTTCAAAACTGCTTTTTGCAGGAAACAAGGGGATGGTGGCGTAATCAACAAGCACACAAGAGAAATTAATTGAGCAATGGCTAGAAAACACAGAGACTAAAGTCACACTTCCACCAAATTAATACTTGTTTTAAAAATCCAATCCAGCGAACAAGAATAAGACACATTCCCAAAAGAGCCAAGAGCTTGACAATGGGTGCTCCTGCACGTGGTAAATTTTTGTACGTGAAAATCCAAGAAGAATGAGACAAAAGCCCCAAGAAAACTCTCCCACCATTTAGAAGGCTAAATAATAATTTTTGTGTTAACGTGTACATTTCTTTTTAGCCTTGAAGATTAAAGCAATAGAAATTGACAACTGAGGAAATTTTTATTTCAGCACAGTTAGTTTGTAAAACAATCCTTTAGAAATTAAACTCTTCCTGTACAACTACTTCTAACAGTAATGGAATGTGTAGGGCTAACAGCATAGCAAGCTAAAAATAAGCTCTCACAGATATTAAAAGTAGATGCCAAGAAGGAGATCTGGACATTTGTCTGAATTCAGATTCTCACTTGGCAATGTTCTGAAAGCAAACCTAATTAAAGGTTACAGTTGGCTACATTGCATTACCCAGACATTACAGACCATAATTGTTCTAGGCCCATGCAAGTGTTTCATTTCTACAAAAAAATCTCAGTTAAATTAAACATTTATCTATTTAAGATAGTGAGCATAATGCCCACTCAAAAGAAAAACAATCAGAAAAGGTAACTGAATGAACAGCAACACAACAGACAACTTTTGCTAGTTCAGCTGCCATCACGAGACACAGCATGAAGCTACAGTACAACCACATGCAGAAGTACGTGGCATGGAGAAAACTGGTTTCCCATCTGAGAAATATGGGATCTCTTTCTCTTTCCCTCCCTCCCCTTCAGAACAATTAACACAGCACTGATTAGGCACAGTCTGGAAATGGGCACATAACCCCAACTTTCATAGACAAGATTGAAATGAGGCTGAACTTAAGGATGAAGTTTCACCTTCTGCTCACTGGAGGATAGGCCTGAGCATTACTGTGGAATCCCACACTCACTCAATTTGTTTCTTTGCCCAAGTGGATTTCAATCCAATCCTTCCATCTCTCAAGATGCAAGTTATTTTTTTTGAGGGGGTGGGTTGCTCTCATTCCCTGCTGCAATGAGTGCTATGAACTCTGTCCAAATGGAACAGGAAGGAATTGGGCCATGAAATTTGAACTCAGTCCATTTACACACCCAAAGCTCACCAGAGTGCTGAGCAACTCCACTGATGTTTCTGGACAATCTAACCTCAAAGACACCAAAAACCATACAAGAACTCAAAGTCCTGGAGTTAGACCTTAATGTCCCGAGCTGGACCTCCATGATCTGATTTTAGCACACAATGACCTGAACCTCTCTAAAGCCTCCCAGAGGCACTAGAAAAGTCAAGTTTGGTCTGGACCACACTCTTTGATGCTGATGCCTCACTTTTCTGTAGCAGCATGATAGTTGGATTACTCACACTGGGAGTAGGAGGCCCTGGATTCAAATCCCTGAACAGCCTGATGGAACCAAATCTGCATTTTCCATGTCCTGGGAAAATGACTAAATCCCTGCCTCCAGCCTGATGAATTTGAGTTTCCATACTCCACTCCCTGCAATGCATATATATTTTAAGAGAGATCTTCACTGGATAAAAAATGTTGTGGGTCAGCTGATGTATCTGGTACTATGAAAGTTTAAGTATTTGATACAAAGCTCAACTATTTTAAAAATATACTGTTTTCTTGGGACTTCAAAGATCTGCAAAAGATCCTACATTCTAAGTAAGACCTTTAATTCCTGAGACATCAGGGAATAAGAAGGAGAAAAACAGGCCTTTATTTTTTTTGCAAGTGGATACTTGCCAAGTTAACTCCTAATGAGCATTTCTTGTGCAATTGGCACAGACTTGCTCAGGGTGTCCATGCACATACAACAACATGGGTGTGAGGAGCCTGCCAGTGGGAATGCTGGTATTGAACTGGATTAGTGCCCCAAACATTACCTAGGAGTTTCAAGGATCTCGGCTGCAAACAACATTCTAAGACTTACATTTTGGTAGACCCAAGTCCAGACATGTACTCATCACCTCATTGCTGTTTCCCCAAGGTCAGCCTCAAATTTTACACTCATCAGCAACATGGAGGTGAAAAAGCCACAGCGAATGCCTGGTTTCAATAACAGTTCATGCTGAGACAGCTTTTTGAGTTCACTGTCATAGAATAAAACTTTCAGAGATGTTCTGCTTGCTTAAAGACAAAAGGCTTATTTATACTCTGATTTTATATCTTTAACAGATTTGCATTTCCAGAGGATGGCTATGTTTAGAAACTCAACTGTGTAAATTAAGTGCCTTACACAACTCAGGGTCCCCCAATAACATGCTTACAGGCAAATCAATGTTTTTGTTACGTTCCAACTGAGTATCTTTCACCTGAAGCCATGCAAACTAGATCCTATCTTACTTCGTACATCATCAGCAAAAACTCAGCTGAATGTTGGCAGCAGGATGTTTGCTGAGTGACAAAGAGGAAGAGGAAAAAGAATTGCTCTGTTTTCAAGAGGAAACGGAGTCTGCAGAATCTGGCCGCAACAATCTATATTCTCCAAGAGTTTCCACATCACATGTTGTCTTTTGCATTGGTAAGAAGTACAACTGGGAAGGAGAAAAAAGCTACAAGCACAAGTGCTGCCTCTTTATTGTGAAGTCAGTGTTCTGTGACTTCAATATTTTAAGTCACTTTATATTAAAATAAGAAATTCTCCAAAAACCATGCATTTGTTAGCCTGACAATTTTAGAAGAACTCTGCACTGAAACATCCAACACAACTAAAACATACAGTAATGCATAGAAATTACAGTATATTAAATACAAAGAACAAGGTTATGATCAAAACCAGTATGAACTTAAAAATTCACGGTTAGTCATACTACACCATATGTCTTCCACAACCTAGCCACAACAGGGTGCCCTTTAATTACTCTGCTAATGTGCTCTTTGTGTCTAAGTGCTGGAGGACATATGGTACATTTCAGTTGTAGCCATGAATTTCATGTCTTTAATGCTTTCTGTCAAAATTGAGATGTCCTTTTCTATGTATACATGTTGTATACATTTGAATTCATATGCTGGTATTGTCACCTTTTTGAATCCCTATACCTTTCTGCACCTCATGGTGCAATGTATTTATACTCAATTTCAGGAGCAAATGGATAAAAAAATTGAAATCTATTATATTCTTATTGCACAGACCTATTAAAACTAAACAAAAACACAGCATCACCTATTTAATGACCTGGAAGAGGGAAGGACAGGCAGCTAAATCACCAGTTATATAAAAATGGCTTTTCAGTTTCAAACTTTTGGCTGAGCTTACCCAGAAATATTAAGTGAATCCACTGTAATTCTGCCTTATTTTTTAAGACTGTATCAGAGAGCAGCTTTGCAATTTACTGTTATGTGCTGCTGTCCATTAACGGACAATACTTCTAATATATTTTTTCATTTCAGGTTCAAAAGGAAGAAGGTTTTGTCAGACTCTTCAATTTTTCTGCAAGTGACAGTTCAGATAGGAGCCGATGAATGAAAATGCCATTCTGATGTGCCTAATGTATCGCAGGCAGTGATCAGATCTTTCGTATAAACAAGGTGCAACACGGACTTCAGAACATGGTATTCCTCATCTTAAAAGGTGTCAGTGTCTAGACAAAGAGGATGACATCCTTTTAAGTGCCTTTGGAAATTAGACAGCGATTCAATGCACCCTGGACTCAGATGGTGGTGATGTGCCTGATGTATGTACAGTCAAGACAATTAAGTTACATTAATCACATTCTGAGTCAATTACAGTTCCAGGGAGATTTGGGATTTGCCTTATGTAGGAAGAAAGCTCATTTTATGTTCCAGTTACAATAAAGAATTTCTCAAGCATCTCCTGTGTCATTTAGGGGTTTAAATCAGAGACAGCTCCCGCTACAGCCACTGAAATCTACAGTGTTTCCTCCAGTCCCCCAAACCTTTTAATGCAAACTGCAGCCTACAAAGACTTCAAATGCTGCTGCTTAGGCTGAACAGACCAAGGTCAAATATCGTGCTACAAAACGTAGGCTTAAAGTACCCCATGCCATTTTCCAGGTTAGGAAGCTTACAGATTGTTCCATTTTACAGTAAATAGTAGTCAGTGAGAAAGACAGAAATGTAACTCTATGGTGGGTCGAGTTTACTTTGTCAAGCTCAATGATGCCTGCTGCTACTTTTAAATAAACCTGCATTCTGATGCTTGTCTTTGATCTGTAAACACATCTGAAGTGCACCTTTTTACCTGGAGGAATATTGTGTATAAACTGGCAGTCCAGCATCGAGCTGTTCTTACTCTGGGTGGCATAAATCAGCCCCCAATCTAGATTAGTTTGTGACAATGACCAAAACAAAGTAGTCTCAGATTTAGTCATAGGAAAAGAACTGCCAAATTCAAGAACACAACAAACTTCCCCTCTACCATGAATGCTTAGCACTGCTATCCTCTTCTGTTGTTTTTTATCAGCATACAAGGTCCATTTGAGACAAGGGAACAGAAGAACTATGGCATGAGGACATTAGGATATTGAGGATTACATGGACAAATGCCACACGTTCTTACATACAATGAAAATTCTTCGTAGCCATTTGTGATACAGTTTTTTTTGAAACTACGCCAACTGAATTATAGCTGTTTGGGACCAATCTGCCAAAATTCCCAGGATAAAGCAAAATGTTTACAAGGTAATGCAACTCACTGCATAAGACGGCTAACAGCACAAACAGCTGAAGACTCACAGCTCTTCAGGGGAGAAGATACAAAGTGCTGCAAACAATTTTCTATGAAACAGCTTTTAAAACACTGCCCAAGACAGATAAAACCACTAGAGATTATAACCAAATTGTCAGAAATTGCAAGTTCATACTTTCAGTAACCCTCCAATTTCGTAGTGTCTTTCTACAATTGCATTCAAAAAAATGTCTTGTTACATGGGCAATGAACTCAGTTTTCATATTTGTGGCTTCTAAAGACAGTGCAAATTCAAGGCCAACTTGTGAGGTCAAATTAATTAGAAATGTCTCTTGTAAGGGTTTGTATTTTGGGAAACTGCAACTAATCTGAATTCATATCCAGCACAATAAAATGCCATTTAAAGTAGAAAAACAGAATAAACTGCTTTGTGGAGGATTAGTGAATTGCAAACAAAGCATAATAGATGACTCTGAATCAAAGTCTCCTTATGGGAGATCAAGGATTAGGGTTTTTTTTAGCACTGGGACAATGACTCAGATTTCTTCAGGCAAATATAAGCAGCAAAAATAAAACTAAAAGGTGAAATTCAGCCAGTCTCATTATTTACTATTATTGCACCTAGAACTAGCAAAAATATTTTGGCTCAGAAATATAACATTAATGTCTTACAAATGTTTTTGTAGTAATGGCAGAATAAACCAGAACTATATAGCACTGAACTTTAATCTGAAATTATAGAAAGTTTTAACAGGCTTTCCTGGCATATTCCCATTAACGTAAAGCCCCTTAAACTGGACAATCGCCTTTTCCCTGAACAATATCCTTCCATGGTTCAAGCTTGACTTTATATCAATGACTATACTGCAACAGCCACTGATCAACAATTACAAGAAATTAATTGAGCAAAGACCTGAGTGGTCATATACGTGTAGACAGAAGAAAGCAAAATGATATTGAGATAAGAGAACACCTTCAACCATCAGTCTACGTACAGAGACAGAAGTTTAGATGGCCTACTATAGTGAAAAAAAATAAAGAAGTGCCTTTCATCATGAAAGATTTAAGTTAGTAACTGCAGCTTCCTTCCCCCTCCCCCGCTTCTTTCTTTTTGCTTTTAGGTTGGGGGGTTTCAGGGGCATTTTTAATAAGTTCCCATTAACTGCTAAACATAAGAATTTTTTTTTCTTTCTTTTGTCCAGAAGGAAAAAAAAAGTTCCCTTGCGGTTGATTTTCATCTAGTTTCTTCATGAACGAACTATCAAAGAAAGTTAGTGTATATTACTTTTTATTTCAGAAGGATTTCAGCAATCCCTAAACCTCCAACAGTATCTTCTTGACAACCTAATCTCTTTGTAGTAGTAGCTAAATTAAACCAAACTGTCATCAGTGAAAGCTCTCAAGAGTAACTCAAGGATATCCAACACACATGATTTATAAAAATGCAGTAAACCAATCCTTAAAAACACTATTTAGGGTAAAACATTTAATTAAAGACCAAAGTTTCCACAGAAAATTTTTATTTAATATTTTTTGTCTATTCTCACCTTTCAAATGTCTTCTAAAGTGTTTGTTTCACGTTTAACTTAGAAAAATTACTTCTTCACTGACAAAAACACCCAAAAGAATGCAAACTTTTGGAAAAACAAATTGTTGAGTTGAGCATAAAAATAACTAGAAAATACCACAAATTGTATTTCTACATCATTACTGTAACACCCAGACACTTACACCTATACAAGTATTTCTATGAGATTTCTTAATGTATGCACTCCTGATTCCACAAGCCCATTGGAATTCTGAAATACATGTGCACTTACAAGCCTGGGGCCTGTATGTCCCTCTGGATTCCTTGCAGACCTACACAGCTGAAGTGACAGACAACATATTTTACAGTCCACTTCCAGCTGTAAGATGCATCTATTCCAGAAACTACCCAGCCTCGGCCACGTACAAAAACATTCTTTATGTAAGTGGGTTATTAGAAAGCAGAATAAACTCCTGTTTTGAAAGTATCATAAAAAACATAACAATGCATCCCACATCTGTTGCGTCTTCCCAGTGTCCCAGCTCAACAAAAGTGTGCCATATCTTCACGTTGTGGGTTCCACAAGGCATCTATAAAATATTAGGTAGGGCCTTTTATTCTCCCAGCCCTTGGTGGGCTATGCCAAGGAGCCACTGAAGCCTCTGTGCTCCCTCTGCCCCCAGAGGACAGTAAAAGGTACAAATGATGCGTGAATACCACGCCTGAGTAAGGAGCGAAGTTACTCATTCCTGCTAACATAATAACTCATTTGTGAAAGAAGGAAAGAAACAGATTTCTATTCCCGGAAATTGAAATAGAGAAAGAGAACAGGCATGATGTAAATTTTACTTTAATTGTATACTTCACTTAACAAGCTTTTATATTTGGCTACAACCTCAAATGCTCAATAACGGGAGCAGTATACAGACCTGGTCAAGACAGAATATCTAACCACAAAATTCACACACTCCACAATCGGCCAACCCATAATTCAGATATTGCTGCTTTCATTTAATTAAAAGAACACGTGAAACATGTTGCTGAATGAGGGAAAAAAGCTCTGAATTCCACAGTGAATTGTTCCCCAGCTTTGTGCATCTTCCATTCAATGAAAAGAGTATGACTATATTAAAATACCAGTAACATTTCGCTTTGTGAAACATATCTATGGTATTTTCCTTGCTCTGAGTAGAGAATGGGATGCACACAATGATACAGTTTACCACTTAATGTGATAAACATTGACTTCCATATTGAGAAACCCTAAAACAACTGATATCAACCACAAAGTCTGAAAAATGTCAGAGCTCCAACACTACTATCATGATTTTCACTCCTAGTTGTCTAAGGCCAGAAGGACAAATCCATTACAGAGCACCTACAGGCTTTGAATACTGATTTAACTACAAGATTTGTGATTAAAAATCAAACTCCTTGCTACATGTAGCCTTACAGTAACAGTTTAGAAATCCAGGTTTGGAAACCCTTTATCTATATTCTTAAGTAAGCAGTGGCTATGAAGATGACACAGACCCAGGAGCCCCTTGGACATAATGCTGTGTAAAACAAAGCAGGGGTGAACGCTATTGTGAGCATCATTAGACATCACTGCTTTATGCCTCTGTTTTTCTTCCATTTTGGGGACCTTTTTTTAAAATTCGCATGTGAGAAGATGACAAATAAAACCTCTCAGACTTTCTTTTTTAAGACACTTAAAAACCAATTTACGTGCTGTCTTGCTTTGAGGTTGCAGCAACAGGTACCATTTTTCAGAGACACAGACACACTTGTCACCATTATGACTGGAACTGAATTCTGGTAATCTCTAACACAACAGAATATGTTTAAGATGAGGGAACAAAACAGGGAGAATAAAAACATTTTGCTTTCCCGTTTGCAGGTAAAGAATTCAAGATTATGGGAGGCACAAATATGCACAATCAACCATTCTGCAACTCCTGTCACAACCCAAGCAGTTAAAAGTTAGGTGGAACTTCTGGCTTTCCTCAGCTGTGTAGGTGACAGCTGTTTAATGAAACAGCATTTTAAGAGCACCAATTCCAAAGTCTATATTGGGTGTTATTAGAGCATTGTGTCCTCCATGTGACTGATAGAAAGCAGTAACTGTTAAATGGCATCAGTCAAATATAACGGTTTGTCATCGATGCTGTCACCTGCACTTAGGCAGTGGTTGCTCTCCCCGGGCTCCGCTATTCACATCTGGGGACACACAGCCAGTGTCTGCCAGCCTGAGCTTATCCCCAAACTTCTCTCACCTGAACTCATGTTTAGACATCCGAGCACACAAAATACCCCTTTCTCACACATCCACAATCGGTGTTACGGTGTCAGAGAGAGGACATTGTACAAAGGCCACTGACTACCCACACTGGTTGGGGGAGATCTCAAAGTCATTTTGTGGTAATCTAATGAACTTGTTTATTCACAGATGAAATAACAGATTTATTGTAGTTTTGATTCAGTCCTCATCTTTTCTACAGTAACAAACAAAAGCTTTCATCTTGGACAGCAATGCAGATGGTAAAAGCAAAAGAACATTACAGTAAAAAGACCTGTCTTAAAATTCACTTTATACAACAAATTACTTGAAAGGGCAAACAGAATACTGTCATTCCTTTCAATGTTAGAAGGAGCCCCACAGCACAACTTTTATTTTAAATAAAAAGAAATACTGTAAAAGTTAAATAATTAAGAAAAATCTTCAAGCCTTAGTAATTGGAAGGGTCCCAAAATCCCTTTGTGTTTCATGCTGAGATGCACGGAGAGTTGTTCATATTTAATTGAAAATGTATTAACATTACAATTTCAAAGGATCAAAAATAAAAGGAGTTTCCTGAAAATTTAAACCAGGCTTTCAGTGTTTCCTGTTGTGCAGAAGAAAGATCTATTTTTAATGGTATAAACTGCAGAAAAGGACCTAAAGAGGGCAATTTCTTCATTCTTCAGGGAAGCTGGTGGGAAGTAAAATGGTGTATAATTAGTTTTGGTGGGTTTTCTTTTCAAATACATTTAAAACTTTGTGAAGGTTAATGCTCCCACACAGCTGCATTCAAGTACAAACTTTATCTGAATGGTGTTTTCACTAATTTTAGATCCTTCTAATTTGAATTTACAAATACTAAAGACTACTCCTTTGAAATCCTTAAAAAGGTTTACAGTTTCTTTTTCATGTTTTATAACTCTTGCTTATTGTAATATTGCATATTCTTTTAATGTTAATTATTTTTCCTTCTTGATGGATCATGGATATCCACATAGTCTCAAGAAAAGCCCTTAATTATATTTGTAAAAACATAAATGAACTAAAAGGTACATATATAAAAATGTTAATTAACTTGATCATAGAATAATAGAAGAGTTAAGTTGGAAAAGACCTTTAAGATCATCGAGTCCCACAGTCAACCCAGCACCTCCACCCTGTGCACCATTAAACCTTGTCCTTAAGTTCCACATCCACACGCTTTTTTAACATTTCCAGAGATGGCAACTCCACCACGTCCCTGGGCAGCCTGTTCCAATGCTTCACAACCCTTTCTGTGATTTCTCTTTTTTTTGAAGTATTGAATCGAAACTTCACCTGGCACAACTTGAGGCCACTTCCTCTCATCCTGTTCCCTGTTACCTGGGAGAAAAGGCCGACCCTCACCCAGCTACAGCCTCCTTTGGGGTCACTGTGGAGAATGATGAGGTCCCCTCTGAGCCTGCTTTTCTCCAGGATAAGCATCCCCAGCACCCTCAGCTGCACCTCAGACTTGTACTCCAGACACTTCACCAGCTCTGTTGCCCTAAGATCCTATTTCTGAAAATTAATCTTCCCAGTGGATATTTGCAACTAAAGAGAATGAAAGCACAACCAATTTAAAAGAATTGTCGGGAACAACTGCAGTCAAACATCCCTTTTTTTTTTTATTCCTAAAGCTCCTTCCTCACACAATGTGATGCCTCTTAAAAACTGTAACTTCATAATGAGTAGTTACTCATTGGTTATGCCATTTTATGGGAAAGTGCAGTCAGTGACACAATAATAATTGGGACACATTGTGCTTATCAAACTATAGTTTCACTTCAGTCTCCAATTATCCAAAACTTTAAAAGGTCTGATGCATAAGGCAGTTGGAATGCCTTAGATCAATACTGGTAGAGTGGGAACTGACACTTCTTAGCACCA
The DNA here is from genome assembly GCA_013396755.1 of Sclerurus mexicanus. Taxonomy (NCBI): domain Eukaryota; kingdom Metazoa; phylum Chordata; class Aves; order Passeriformes; family Furnariidae; genus Sclerurus; species Sclerurus mexicanus. Next base: position 495,696 of record VWZF01002284.1, on the reverse strand, counting down.
TAAATTAAATGACTACATCTATCATTTCTCCTCTATGATGTAAACAAAGTTAGGGCAACGGAACACTGCCACAGGATCAATGTCTCCTGCTTAGAAAATAAATTCTTCAACACTTATGCAGCAGCAGGAGATTATTATTGTACAACAACAGTCTATACCATTTTCTTAATTACAGCAACAGCCATTAGTGTTGCTGATTGCTCTGGGTTTGGCTGGGATAGAGTTAATTTACTTCCTAATAGCCACTACAGGGCTGTAGTTTGGATTTAGGATAAGAATATTGAAAACACACTGATGTTTTAGCTGTTGCTGAGCAGAATTTACACTAAGTCAAGGACTTCTCAGCTGTCCTGCCAGCAAGGAGACTGGAGAGGCACAAGAAGTTGGAAGGGGACAGAGCCAGGAGAGCTGCTCCAAACTAGCCAAAGGGACATTCCATAGTATGTGATGCTGGTGAGTTCCCAAACCAGGGTGAAGGCTGGCTGGGGACCCACTGCTCGGAACAGGCTGGGCATCAGTCAGTGGTGAGCAATTGCTTGTCATTTGCATCACTTGTTTTTTTTTATTTCTCTATCTGCTTTTGTTATTTTCATATTCTATATATGAATTATATTAGTGTTGTTATTATTAGTCTTGCTCTTATTATTAAACTGTTCTTTTCTCAACCCACAAGTTTTCCTACCCAATCCTCCCAATCCTCTTCCCTATCCCACCAGGGTGATATAAGAGAGCAGCTACATGGTGCTTGTTTGCTCATTGGGGTTAAACCATGACACTTATGAGGAAGAAATACTGAGTTTCTTTGACAACACACTCCCTTCCACAGCATATTTCTATTGCTTCAGAAGGGACAGGAGCTGTTGCTTTAAGATCTTGTTGTTTTGTAAGAACATAAAATGACCAGAAAAATAGGAAAGGAAGTCCACCCAGGATGCAAAAAGCAGGCAGAAGCTCATCCATGCTGCCTCAAACCCCACGCTGGAGCTGGTCAACAAACAGCAAGGGTGAGGTCAAACCAATTTGTTGCACAGAGGCATCCACATCTTCTTACTGGGGAAGTCTCCACTTGAGTGACTCTTCACACATCTGACATGCACACAAGCAGCAGGATGCTGCAGGAGCTGCTGTCTGTGATTCCCTCTACAACCTACACATGAACCTCTATCCATGTATTAGTGTTCTTTTTAAAGCTGTGCCAGCACACTTGGCTAAGCACCTAAGGAAAGCATATGGTGCACCTTGAGTGTATGGTAACAGCTAAAGTACGTGTTCTCACACCTGTACTACCCATCCACAGATACTTCTAGAGTGAATTCCCAGAGTTATTTCAACCATGTATCCAGCCCCAGTAACTGCTTTTTTTCCCCACACATTCCTTATTCAGAAGTCACTCCTGCAAATGGAGATGCAGCTGGTCAGTATTTGATCTTTTGCCACAATAGATTTTTCTCCACTGCTTGCTACGAGCAAATTACAAATGCAAGGATGATGCTGGTGCCCAATATAATTTCAGTATCCCACTCTCTGGATGCCAATTTTGACTGCAGGCATATATTTGCATCCTGAAAATGCAGATCATCAGCGATGCTGACTGCTCACAGATTTCCATCAACACAGCAATGGTAATTCACTTGTTAATATCATAGCACCAAAATCACATGTAATCAATCTGAGGTACACCACATTCCAATCAGCTCTTTCTAATGATTGATATCAGTGATATCATTGATATCAGCTCTCCATCACTTACAACCAGTGCTAAGCTTTCATGTTAAGCAAAAATTCTGCTTCTTTTCTAGTTAAGCACTCTGGAACCAATATAGAACTATAGATCACCTCAGGTTTACACGATCATGTTCTCCCTTCCCTGTGCAGCTCCTTGTTTGCAGCTCCTCATGCAGACAGATCGAACAGGTAGCCCTGGCTACAGCCATTTCCAGGAACACCCATCATACTGTACTGACTCAGCCTTTGTAAGGCCAAGCCTCCAAAGTGGTTCATTCCCTGTAGTGGCATTCAACTTCTATTCACAAAGCAGGGGACACTTTACTGCTGCTCACCGAGTCTGAGAGGTAGATAACACAGGAAGTAACTCCAGTGGGAGAACTGTACTGCCAAACCACTATTGGTATTGCAATCTGTCTAATACAGGGAGAAAATCATGAGACTTCATCTCCCAAGTCAGAGTTTTGCAAACAGAAGTAATAACAGGTTTTTATTTAGATGCATTTCATATCTGCCAACCACACATTGCTTTTCTAACACTCCTCTCCTAAAAGCAACAACTTGGAAAAGTGGAATACTGAAAAGGGAAGAAATCTGTCTAGCTCTCTTACATTCATCCATTGTGCTACAGCCTTTATTTACAAGATTATATATGTAAAGATACCATTAGGGTTTGTTTACATGACAGCCAGAGCATGATCTTGCTAAACAAAGCAGTCCACGTCAAACACTCTGCTTCTCTAGCCAAACTAATAACCAGTTCTTGAATTAACCACATCAAAAGGATACCAGACCACAGTTGCCCATTAGTTTAATGTAAAGCTCCCTGGAAAGCACATTTGCCTTGCCAGATCATGCATGGTAAAATATTATCCTGATCCTGATGAAATTGGGACTTCAACCTTGACACTGGTCCAAAATGAAAGACCGAAAAAAAAAACATCACAAATATTTCTCGGGTTTTCCATGGTCCATTCAAACAAGAGCATAGAGGACACTGTTGGAAAGGAGAAAACTAAAGTTCTCAAATCATAGGACAGATGCTCACAACAGTTTGGCGCAAGAGAGAAAAGCAAGCAAGCCACTTTTTGAACCAGCAGCTCTAGATGAAAACCCAAAATAGATTACACGCTATACATGGTCTTTGTCATATCTACTCAAATAGACACTGTGCAAAACTATTGCCAGTGTAGCCATTTTAAAGGTATTAAAATCATTCACCCTTTCCCCTCATAGTTCTATATTGAAATATACTCTTCACATAACCTACAATAAAAAACTAAGAATCCAGGAGTCAGCCACTTAATTTTTTTTCATATACAAGCACCAGACAAATCATATAGATTTGCAATTCACAGATCTCTTGCCTTTATTATGTGTGCAAATTCACAGGGACTTTTGAGAATAATGTCCAAATACCTCTGCATGTCTCTATGGCCTAATAAGTAGTTTAACATGGTAACAATACAATGCTGGCTTTCCAGGCTTATAATTTAAACAAAATATCCGAGAACATATTAAAGTAGATATTTATCTCCCTAATCAATAAAATTGGAGTCATAAGTTCTTTGTGCTTTATGTGAAATAACTGGTAGTTTCTATCCAGACAGATTACGTCAATTTGGATGTTATGCTCCAGAAAAAGGGGTCATGTTACATTTCAACAATTAGACTACCGGAGTAAGAGAAACAAAATATTTTGATCCCATCTCATCCAGCAAGGTTATCAGATCTCATCCTGAAAAAAGCGACAGGACAAAGCTTCGGCAGAATCATATTACACTGCTCAGGGATATTGGAGAGGCAGCATCCATTAACTGTCTGCCACCACCTAATGAGCCAGCAGGCTTTGGGACACAGTTGCCTCTGAATACCTACTTTGGTCTTTGGCACTGCAAAATGAAGCTCTGTAACAGAAGATTGGGCCCTTGGGAACAGCCACGCAATTGCCAGAATTCAGCTGAGACCTCCTGCTTTCTTGGTAATGGAGCAGGCAGAGCAGGGATGAATTTGGGAGGTTTCTTAAAGTGGGTGACACAGTGAAGAGAGATGCACCTTTCAGCTCTTTTTCAAGTTGAGGAAGATGTCTCCGTTACCAAGACTGCAGTGACTTAGTTATTGCTTGCAAGCAGGAGCTTGTGGAGGTGACTAATGACAAGTGTGACACATGTGATTGGGAACATCTGATGTGATCCAGGCTGTGCTGCCTTGCTCTCAACAACATAGTCAGATGAGATTTTTACTCTGAGCCTTTGCTAATACTTCATGACAAAAAGAAATTCCGTGCAGAAGAAAGGAATCAAAAGTTCAGCCGTAACCTTCAGGTGGTTTCATCATCTGAGGCAGCTGACAGATTGGCTCACTGGATTACACATCCACAACCATATCCCCCAAAAATACATGGCAACAGTAATAGATGTCCTAAAGCAGGACTTTCAGTTTATAATGACTCATGTAGTAACTGCATTCTCAGAAATTAAGTATAGCGTAAGTGATACGGCTATTTTGCCAAAGCTCAGATGAAACATCCAAGGGAATGATCCTATTATGGCCTGGCAGCTGGGTAATTGCAAGAAAAGAAACAAGTTGTTTATACATCTGAGTCATCATCTACTGAGCTAAATTATTTGAATATGAAGGTTGCGAGTGCTTTCATTAATGAACATGTAGGAGAAGAAACATTCCCAATGTTAGTACATAAACGCAGGTAAGGCAAAAATTGGCTGTAGAAAAAAACCAAGTTATATGTAATTGTATTAAATAACCAAAAGTAAAATTTTGGTATTAAATACAGAGCTGATCAGAAAAAAAAAAATTTCCAAAGATAGTAAAAAGTTTATTCAGGCAGTGCATTTATGCCCATCTCGTTCACCTTTATGAATATGTTGAAAAAATAAAGGGCTGCAACTGAGAAGTACCATAATGAGATATTTTACTGGCCACTTTTTACCCATTAGACAAAAAAGAACCTTTCTCTCCCACAAGTAAGAGTTCTGATTGTTTCATTACATCTAGACAATTATAGGCCAGGCTCTTTTGTAGTCAATCCAGTCTAGTTTCACTGGTATCTGAAGTTTGTATTGAATGTCAGAGACTGGAATGTCCCAAATTATTAATTTTGGGCAGCTATTAAAGAAGTGCAAGCACAGGCCAGACACTTGCTGTTTGGCATAAAAATGTGCTTTGCTACATCAAGGCTCCAGAACAAAAGACACGGTCACACTTCAATCCAACTCTGTACAGCAGAACGCAAATATTTAAATCACACTGAAATTTAAATGCATGCTGATAATCATATTCCTAAAGGTTTGTTGATGAACAGGTACTTCAAGGAAAGACCCTGAAAAGTACAATTTATTTATAGTTGTGGCTATAAAATTAGCAGATGTCAACAGTTATGTCACCCCCACAACTACTGCTGTATCAAGTTATTGACTTTTACCTTTCTTAGCAATAGCAAAGTATTTAGAGTAGGTGCCAAAGCTGGACTAGCACGAACGACAGTCAGTTAAAAAGCAATATATATCTGGCACCAGACATCAACAAGGTTTACCACTATCACACTTGAAAACTAACACCATCTCTTTCTTGTGTGCAGTCAATTGTCATTTGAAGCAGATGAGACAAAGAAACATTTCTTTGCAAGGCCTTCTGGAAATTACAGATCACCATTTAATTCGGTTTCTGCAGGAAAACTTTTGGGGGTACCACTATCCTGCTGGTAGGTCTCACAGTTATGTTCTGTCACAGGGTCTAGGCATACTGTGATAGAACCATACAGACAACAAGGTTGTAAAAGACCTCCAAGATCATCAAGTCCAACCTCCAATCAAACACCACCATGACCACTAAAACCATATCACCGAGTGCCACATCTACTTGTTTTTTTGAACATTTTCAGGGATGGTGACTCCACCACTTCCTTGGGGAGCCTGTTCCATCTCCCCTCAGAACTTGTTTGAGTCCATTCAGACCCACCACAACTAAAAAAGTGTGTGAGAAAAGGGTCAACAACAACAGGAAATAAACAGAAGGGTGTAAGACAAAACAAAAAAAAGAGGGTGGTGAAAGGTGCCTCCCCACAGTTGAGAGATTTGCTCATGATCAGAGTTTCTTCCCATCTGACCTACTTCACCTTGAAGCAACCAACATTTCTGGGCTGTATCATTCATTTCTCATGTAGAGATGCACTATTCTTCAATAAAAACAAAAAAATCCAAGCTGTATACAGTCACGTCTCAGCATCATCATTCAAATTCCAGCTCACCTTCACTTTGTGACAAATAACATTGCTGTGCACTCAGACTAGTTACTGGTACTTATGAATTTCAGCCCCTTACCTTGCCTTCTTTTAAGGTGTTTGGTCTGTTATGGGAGACAGCTACCAGGGGGTGAAGATGCTGTGTTGAAATTTAGTGCACATGCATCACCTGGGTCAACACTTTACCATCATGAGTTCTATGTTGTTCCATCTCTGTGCAGGTATCATTACAGGGAGATAACACCGCAGTTAATTTTTCATCTTATTGCCAACGATTCCACTTACCTAAGCCTTTTATAATCAGCCTATTCCACACTGTTGCTGAAGCTATTAAGCACACACATTTCAGCTTGAGAGAAAAGCTGTAGTAATCATACTATGCTTGAGCATGTTTTGAGACAAGTGACACTGGGCCAGCAGTTTTAATTGCCTTGAGTTGGTGAGAATCAGATATAGACAAACACTGTCACACTGTAAATGGAAGTGTAATGGCTATCTGAGATAAACAGAAGCACAAACAACTCAGCTGCAAATGAGCAAAATCTGTTCACAAGGCAGTCTTATGAAATAACTGAGTGCTTCTGTGCATTATGTTTTCACTTGGACTATTTGCAGTCAGGTGCATCAACCGTTATCACAAATTACAAACTTGATTTCTCATGTACTGTGGTGAAAATGTGCTCTGAAAACAAAAGGCCATCTAAACTAGATTCCACCTCTCGTTCTCAGATTGCTCCAGCTTGTTCCAGAACTCCCTCCCCTCCCTGCATTTCAGCCCCGCTAGCAATCCTTAGCTTTGAGGGTTTAATGTTTGTTATTAAGAACTCTCCTTACCCACAGTGCTAACCAGTGATGAATTCTGGGCTCTGCATAACCATTCCAGTGTCACTGCTCCTGGAGCATTCCAAAATTGGCCTTTCTGGAGGAGAGACCATGACTTCCCTCTCAAAGGATCTCCCATAAAGCCACAGCTCTTGCCCCCGACAAATAACTTCCAGCACTGCAAGGTTCTTATTTCCCTTTCTTAGCAGGAATCAGAAAATACACATTTCTGCCTGTTAACATGCTAGCAAACATTTCAAGCATGGGTCACTGACTCAAACTCAGGTCTGTCTTTCAGGCAGCTTCTGTACCTGCCACGGTCCCACTTGCTGGCAGACCCCTCAAACATTCCCTATTACCCATAATATCCTGAACCAGATAGGGTCACAGCTACTCTCCACTCTAAACACTCATTCAAACCCCTGGAAATTATTAATCTCAAAATCAACCCCTTCACTGATTCAATCCTATATAAATGTAAACTTGCAAAGGACATAGTAGCTCTCCAGCAAGTTGAAACATCTGTATTGCCAGAATAACACTCTCCCATGGCAGCAGCAACTTTAGCCTGTGATTCAGTGAATCATAGATCCGTATTCTCATAATAAGGAATTTCACTGTGAAGATTATTCATTTGTTACAAAATTACCTTTATAGCATAATAATTTAATATCTCCCTACTGGCAACAGATCCAAATATTCAGGTTATTCTTAGAACAAACATTTTTTCCTATATTTATTTATTTTACAATAGCTAGTTATTTATTTGGTCTCCACAGCATAGCATTAAACTATGTAGTCCCTGAAGAACTAATTCTAAAACATGTTTTTGGCACAGCAAGCTATGCATTATGGATTGGAATTTTAGGAAAACACTGAAGATTAACCATAGAATGAGCACCAGACCTGGCAGTCATACCTTCCAGCCAAGCTCAAGCTCAGAATCTGTCATTCAGAACCCTCAAAGAAAGCCAACAAACCAACCCACACTCACGTGGGCTGGTCCAAGCTCACACAGCATGCTCTTACAAACCAAGTAAGGCACTGGTGCTCAGATTTCTGGTATGGGTGAGCTATCTGCAGCTTCAGCATGGCACAGGAGTCCCACACACCACCACGTGCTTGGAAATGCGCCTCATCTGCTCGAAAACAAGACATTACTCCCACACCAGGAGGTGTGTTCATCCAAGGAGCCCCATCACACAATCTGACACACACATGCAATCTTGATATATAAGATACATAATACAAGAGGTGATGCTGATGTTCAGTCCAAAGAGATGACTTGCAGCCACTAGAGGAATCTCCAAGCAACCTCTTGGAAAGCAAGTAGCAGAGAGCAAGAGAGCCAGGTCAGTTTAATGACAGAGAAGGTGAGCAACCCTGATTTAAGCTACATTTAATAAAAATGTATTACAGTAAAGACTTGATAAGTTGAGAAAATGAATAGAGCATAGCTGCAATTCATTAGTTATTTATCATTTTTATCAGTTCTCTCATTCTAAATGTATAAGTTATTATAGAGCTTGAACAAAACTGCTTAATAAAGCTGTACATCAACTGCAGAGCCTAAGATAGCCACCTGCTCAGCTAAAATTCTAGAACCAATATATTAAATAATTATTCCTCTATAGAGGTATATACATACTTTTTTCAGTTCAAATATTTTGGATGAAATTATTTTCAACTACTACTTGTAACTACAGGATACGATCAAAAGGTGGCAGCAGAATTGTCAAGTATTCCTCTCTGGACATACTTTTTATTTGCTTCATTTTAGAAGGAGATCATTTTCTTGACACCACCCATATAGGAACAGTTCTCCATCCCCCATTACAAATTTGGATTTTGAATCACTTTTTCTTACAAGTTTTGTACATGTAACATGTTTGTCTATCTACTGTGCTATATTGCTGAGTAGGCAATGTAAGAAAGGTTCTCAAACTTGATTGTGTTTATACTTTCAGCTTTCCTGGGATCAGCAACTACAATCACTAGTACTTGCTAATTTAAACAACTTAAACTGGCAGAATATTTTACAGCAATTTCATGTTGTACCATGACAACTGTACACGCATTAGCATCACAGCCAGAGTGTTACAGCTGAAACATAAAAAGGAGCAGAGGAATAAATCACTAATTTTCAGGATGTTCTTGTTTTGCGGCTACAGATACATAATTCTAGGAGGACACTTCTGTTCCAGTCAACAAAATGTTCCTGTTTAAAGAGAAATTTTTAACACATAAACGTATGACTCTACAAAAGATTGCATGAGGTGCTTTGCCTGCTACTGTCATTCTCTGCATTTGACCAATAATAGAAGCTGGAAGAACTCCAGCAGCTGTGTTTAAGTGTCTGCAATTTTGCACAGATGCCCAGTAACATTCTGGTCAGCACTTGTACCATACATAGCACGTGGGAAAGCATGGACAAGCACAATGGGTAGAAAAATAAAGGGCATGTCAAAATGGCAAGTTTGCAAAATGAAATAGATGAATTTTTAAATCTTAACCTATCCCCTTTCTGCATATGCAAAATAATGAATTTTTCATTGCATAGCGAAATCTTTGTTGCTTGTTTTCTCCATGGAATTCAAGCAACATTGAGGAAACAAAAGGCAAGACACAGTATTGATGTGCAGCTCTTCTGCACTCTGCTTTCTTTCTCCTCAGCACTCAATACGTGGCCTCCTGACTCATTGCACCCTGCACAGAAGGGACAGGCAGCAAATCCATAGCAGTGCCCCCATACCTTCCCAGTGTTAACTCTCGAGCAGTTTCACGGCATCCTGGGAGGTGAAGCAGAGGTAAAACAGAGCTGCTCCTCCTGTCCAGAGAAGTGCAGTTTCCCCCTGGTTATTACCTCGGGTTACATGGGTAGAGCTGGATATTCCCTCAATCAGCAGCTCCAGAGACATGGAACCACTGCTCCCAGTTAGTCCTTTAGTGGAACCACTGCTCCCAGTTAGTCCTTTGTCATACTTAACAAGGAAGACATTCCTTGATTTGAACACAGTGATGGCAAACGCTCCTTCAGGGGTAGGAGAGGAGACATGCAAAGATAGTACCAATGTTTGGGACATATAGAAAACGTAAAAACACTAGTTTTTCCATAATAAATAAGTAGATTGAGCCTAAACCACTGTCTGTCAACATGACAAAACACAAATCCTTACGCATTCTGTGGTGAGTTTTAAGGTCTTACACCAAAAACCTGAAGTACTATGACACTCACAGATCACTTACATTTTTTAATGCTGTTGTAAAAAAAAAAAAGCCTTATTTTGAGGGGAAAGTAATGGCACTTAAGTTGATGTTTTCCATAGTTAAAAGCAGTGTCATTACTGGGAAATATATAAAATACAAAGCACTCCACTTTCAGTTAATTATGCTGCAATTTGATGCACCATTCTGGGTTCCCTCCCTCCCCCCTTCCCCTTACAGAGCATTCAGCCAACAATGAAAATGCTTTTGTTGAGTAAATTAAAACCAACATTGGAAGTTGTGTCACACTTAGGAATTAAGTCCTTCATGATGAAATGTTACATCTCATGACAAAATTTGATGTCAGTAATGACGCTGGAACAGAACTCCCTGAGTTGCTGAACAGACATCCATCCATTCTGTTTTGGAACAGTTTTGTAACTCATTTATGACCACACATGTCTGAAGTAGGAAAAAAAAAGGCAAACTACAGTATAACAAACTATTAAACTACTGACAAAGAACACTAATATTTTGTGGTTTAAAACCGAAGTAGAAAAGTAGCTAAAATTATAATTCTTCTTACATACTGCACTCTTTTGCTAATAGTTTTGGGGTTATAGCCAGTCATAATAAAGCACCTGAATGCTGGGTAATCACTGGCATAAATATTACCATGTAGAAACCAAACACTTGCAAATCCCCATCTCCTGGGGCTTTTGCTACTGGCACCATCCACATCCATCATCATCCCACTGCTACACTGATCCTTTGCACGCAGTTATGTCCATTGGATCTGTGGCAATTTAGATGAAGAACATGAAATAGCATCAGAACAGAAAAAGGCCACTTGGCCCAAAGTCCTCACATTCCAAATACTTATCTCAACATAGAGACTGACCAAAAAAAAACCCTCATTTTTGAACCGAAGCTCAAGCTGCTGTAGGAACATAGAAGGTGTAAGACAAAGTAACAAACCCCATGCCACAGTGAAGCCAGGTAAGAGCATAGATGGGGGTCTTCTCACAGACTGCTGACTGAGATAGACAAGACTGTCCTTAAAACAATTCTCTTAAAATAATTCAGAAGGCCAACTCTCCTCACCCACAGGGTGCTATAGGGCCATTGAAATTAAAAGATTACTTTGCATGAGTGCCAAGGGCAGGTGAATTTAGCTTGGTAAATCACCATGTTTTTAAATCATCACACAATAAAAATAGCTCCCTGCAAATTATTCATTCAGTGGTTAAGTTCTATATATTACTGTACATTTTGTGCCTTTATCTATATGCAATGTATACTCATCTGTACAATAAGAAAAACTAGGAAAGAATTGTGGAGGGCCTGGTAAGGATTGAAAGAAGATAAGATATTCAGATGACTCCCCGTACTTTAATAGTCAGAATTAGAATGTACAGATCAGGGAGAAGAAGTCCAATCAAATACAAAATGCACAAAAGGCAGAACTGAAGCGACAACCCTAAACCAGTTATTTCCAAGTGTCTGCAGAGAAGGGTGATGGGACAGACAAATCTGATTCACAGCAAGGAGCAGGATTTAGTTGTACAGTAGCAGATAAGAGCAGAGATGAGGGATGGCAAGCTTTCAGAGAGCTGTGGTGAGGAAGAAAAAATATGTACTAGTGACTGGATGGATAATATATATCTGGTAATATAAACCAGAACAGTGTGTCAGTATTTCTACTGGTAAACTCAAATATTATGCAGCCTGCACATCTGCATTACAGCCTGGAAAGAATTTACTGGTATTCATGCTAATTGAATATTTAAAATCCAATATATTTTAAAATATTATATATTTAAAATAACAAGCCACTGTTCTCTCATTGTTTATGCTGTAACACAGCAGCTGTGATAACATATTTTCAGTTATTTGATGCATCCACAAATCACAGTCTCTAGGAACACAACAAATTAAAAGTGAAAATAAATAAATAAATGGATTAAATTAACATTTATACCAGCTCAATAGAAGAAAAACATTTGAAGTAATGAACCACAGAAGATGTGTCCAATCAAAATCAGGTATTCTGCACAATGCACAGATTTTGGCGGGTCACCAAAAGGTGAGAGACATACAGGTTTATACCAAAAATACTTGGCCTTGTCAGGCGCCTACATCTGGTGCTGCCTGCAGGTAGCCCAAATTCCACTCCAGTCACTGCACCTGCAGTTTTTTCTTCACTGGCTCCAGCTTCCAGGGAGACTAAATCAAATGGAAACCCAACATCCAGACATTGAAGTGGAATTTACCCCCTCTTACTACAGCAGCAAGGTAGCCCCTCTATCAGTGCCCATCACTGCAGTGATACAGAATTAATAAAGTCTTGGCTTCCAGCACACCAACAGCCTAAAACATTGATGCCCTTCTCATCCTGATGCCCAAAGGCAACACCTGAATTACCCCTCCTCCCGCCCTCCCTTCAGGTTACATTGATTTTAAGAGAGACTGAACTTCAGTAACTAAAATCACTCCACATCCCAGGCTGTGTAATTTGTGAGCCTAATCTTACACAGCCAACAGGGGAAAAAACACACAAATAGCATCTCTCAAATTTCACACAGAGTTTAACTCAAGACTGAAGCACATGTTCAGTCTAACCTCCAGCAGGAAGCTGGTCCTACTGCACCCTGCACATCCTGCAGACTCCAAGTAACTCTCTGAAAGTAACCTCAAACAGACCCCATTACGGTAAACCCCAGCAAGAGGTGAAAATCTATAATTAATGATCACTGTCAATGTAGCATCTCCCATGAGGGATTCCAGAAAGCTCATCTTGACATTTCGAGAGTTATCAGTATCAATTTAATTAGTTGAAAAATGGTTATTCTCAGTATAATGACCACTCTTACTGTTCCTAAAGTACCCAAGGAAACCAGGATTTAAGAGCATTCGGAAGAACTTACCTGTTCAGAGACTGATGTGCTGTATGAAGCAGAGGATATGACACAGATAAGGTGCAAGCTAAAAGGCTATCAGGAGGATTACAAACAGACATACAGTCCTAATGTTTCATAATAACTAAGCACCCTGAAACAGTTATCACAGCACTTATACATAACTGATGCAGACTTTTCCAGGTTTTTAAATTATACCCTAAATGATTAGGTCATAGCGATTCCAGAAAGTGACTGGTCTTTTACCCATTAAATTAAGAACCAAAGAGAATGTACTGGGGACAAAACCACCCCACGACTCAATCAGTTCTTTAAATAGATAACAGGGGGCACCGGAATTATTCAGGGTTTTAATGAGGCTTAGTGCAGAAAGCAACAACAACAATCCTGAGGCCAAACCTCACCAATTAGGGGACTTTTTATCTTGCTTTATGTTTAACTTAGAAACCTTTGCATCCCTGCAGTCTACAAGTAAAAAAATTCTTTACATAGCAGGTTTCAAAGATTGCCTAACAATCAATATTTGGGAAGAGCTACATGAGAAATTTCCCCCGTGATTTAGCAATGACTCCGATTCCCCAAGGTCTATGTTACTGACATTGCTGCAAATGTAGTGCAAGCACTGAAAAATGGAAGCTGCACATACTGTGCTTTCCCTGTTGCCTTTACTCAAGTCATAACTCACTCTTGCATATACTGTAATTTAACCTGTGGAGATCCCAGAGGGTGCTGTATAAACACCATGTGAAAACTTAACCCGATCATTAAAACAGTAACACATATTTTGCAGATTATTGGACATTTTCTAGTGGATCACTCAGCTGAACTTCCTTCCATTAAGCAAGGCTTCATCCAATTCATAAATTAGTTTTTCATATTAGGTAAATCCCCAGAGTACTTTGGCACCTAAAATCAGCCAGGAGAAGAGAAATGAAAGCCATGTATGTCAAATTTCTGCATGTTTCCTGACAGACCATAATCTCTCCCTTAGCACGTCCCTTAAGGTGCCCTAAGTCATTTTATAAAGAATAAAATGCACCACTACTGGTTATAAATATAGACCTGGGCAGCTGCTAAAGCCACCCTTGGAAGAAAAATGCGATCTTTGGGTGAAGACTTTGCTCTCTCTCACTAACACCCAGTTGAAGTCTGGCACCCGTTCAGACCTGATACCCACCACTCAAATTGTTAGCAGGTATTAGCTGTCACATTCCATTAGCCCCTCATCATGCTATCTTGCATCATGCCAGCATATAATGTGATTTAATGGAACATGACGTGACATATGTGATGTGACGTGATGTGATGTGACAGCTACCACTTAAAGGGGAACACACCTATTTTCAAATCAGATGTCCATTATCAATTAAAGCTGCTCTGGTGATGGTCAGACATTTATATGTCAAGCCCAAGCAAAACTAACCGGCATGTGTTGCCTGTGCTACTGAACTGATGAGCTGGGAATCTGCCAGCTACCCAAATTATCCTTGGGTAATTTGACAGATCTGTAATATAAGCTCTGTGTATCAGCTCCATGTCATATTTGCTCAGTACTACTGAAAGCATGTTTTTGCCATTTTTCTTCTTCATCCATCATAATTAAAATCACCTAAAATGCTGATTACCAAGCTGTAACTTCAGTTCTGTTATTATCAGCTGCTGTGCTCGGTACGCGAGCGGAAGAGAGGACAAAGAATATTGTGCTGTAGCTGCAGTGAACAAAGTGCTGAAAGCATTGCAGAAATGGTCATTTTACTGACCAGATACAATGTGGAACTAATACAAAAGTTAGTGAGAGCAGCACACAGTGTGAGTAATGAAACCTTTTTGTATCCACTTCTGCACAATGATATTTTTCTCCCTCAGTAAAGACATTAAGTGCTTGATGCTTAATACCAAAAAAGATTTGCATAGGTGAAATGAGATTGTCATAAATCTGTTGTAGGCAACAGGCTATGGAATATATGCATAATTCAAAAGGAGAGAGCTTGTAGATGAGTTTAGCATATAACTGCAATTCAGACACTGTAGTGCAGCAACTTTACAATGCATAAGGAATGCACATTATCCTTATGCAGATTTAAGTATTGATTCTTCCTCGTTCTATAGCTTAGCCATTAATATTCATGCAAACACTCTGGGCTGGTCACCTTGCAAGAACGCACAGAGCAGCGGAGGACCAGCCCCGTTTCCAGCACTGGCGAGAGCTTTCTGTGCATCACCGTAACATGGCTTCCCGGGAGTGATATGCCTGCAGTTGCTGCTCAGTTGACTGTTTCTGATGATCTTGCTGCTGCTGCAAAAAAGGGTAAAGCTGCTGCCTCTAGATTTCCCGATGCAAAAATTGCACTTCAAGGCCGGATGGCAGCTTGAAGGTCACACACACTGACGCCTCGCATGCCAGAGACAGGAAGCCTAATTTTAGCCCACAAGAAACTAGAGTGCTGATTAGAAAAAATGAGATTCTATAATGCTTCAAAAGCTTTACAGGGGAAAATTATTCTTAGCACAAGATATCCCATCATACCTATGGGATGCAACGCTTCAAGGATGTAGAAAGAAAAGGTTTCCATAATAAGTGGTGGAAATGAATGAAAAGTAATTACACAATTGTCTAAAGCAGTGAATGTTGAAAGAGACTGTGGATATAATAGGATTATTTAGTGATTCTTTACCTTGTGATCAGCCAGCATCATAGGATAATAGAGAAATAAGTAGTAGGCTATGGATTAAAGACGTGGGAAATATTTATAGTTTTATTTCCTGGCATAGCAGTTTCTACAAAAACCTGCGATGTGAACAGTAGACTGTGCCACCTTTCCCTCCACAAAACACTCCCAGATCTACTATGACGGCACCCATGTGGGTCTGTCTTAACAGAGAGCCTGGTCTCACCAACGAGCCAGCCAGAAGCAGACAGGCTGTGTGCTCTCTGGCCCAGATGTACTGCAAAGCACAGTGGTTTTTCCATGAATTGGAGCCTGGTGCCTTTGAAAAGGCAAATTATTTTGTTAAGAAAGGTTGTTTCATAGACTGTTCCATTCATGATCACACCTATCTTCTCTTTCTCCTCTTCTTAGCCCAGGTCATGCTTGCAGAGAATGCTGCACTCGCTTTCAGGGAAAACAACTCTCTCCCTGCACTCGTTTTAAAAACTGTGCTGACAGGAATTTAGTGGTCAGAAGAGAGGGATGGATAGAGAAGGGTCATGACCAGCTCCTTACAGATCACTTGCAACCACTGCTGAGAATCACACTGGAAATCTCCAGCTGGGCAAACTCCTGGAAGAGCTCAGCAGGGGTTTCATGGCTGCAGGACCAGCTCTGCACTCAAACACTGGCTACCTCTAATATAACGCACACCATGAGAACTAAAGATAAATGTGTTGCCTTTCACATACTTTGCTTTAATATAACACATCTTTGGAAAAATATTTTTGTTCTTCAGATTTATTTGGAATTTTCACTTTCCCGTTCACAGTTACATATATTGCTTAATGTTCAGAGAGTCTTCATTGTGAGTAATTTCCAGTTCTCAAATAGTTATACGAATCATTTCTGAACTTCATATAATGCAATTACAAAACAAGCATAACCAGTTCATAAAACATGCCACAAAGATTATTACCAACATTTCCGCTCTCCCAGACTCTACTTTGCCTGCGTCAAATCATAAGAATAATGTCAAGTTTACTCGTATAAGCATTTCTGAACATATTTTTTCCTAAAGCTTTTTAATAGAAAAATAAAAGCAAAATAAATGTCACAGCAGGAAGCAATAGAGTTAAAGGGAGCAGTTTATAATTTGAAAGTTGCAGTCAAATTCTCCTAAAGGCACCTGTGCCATCAGATATGGTGAAATGTGTTTGCTTATATGTACCTTTTGATATACACTTGACTTGACAGATCATTGGCATAAATTGCAGACTTAATGCTCATTAATCTATGGTGCATTTCCATTACTTCTTTACATGATAACTTTGAACTAAATGCTTGTACCACTGAAATGTCCCTTTACTTCTTTCTGTATAAAGTTCTTAAAAAAGCACTGCAAACAAACATAGCAGAATTGGCAAAGGGAAATAAGTGCTAAATTTTAGGGGGGTTATAGTCCTGGATTATGCACCTACATGCACCATATTTATTTAATTATAATGATATATTTACCACTGGGGAATTTCTGTTCCCATCCAGATTTAAAAAACTCACATCAAGGTCAGAAACTGCATTTTCGACTCAAACTTCAGATTTCAAGCTCTACCTGTTTGGTTTTTTCCTAGCATACAGAGTACACAATTTCTTAAATTCGGGTAAATCTGAAAGGCAGTTAAGAACATAAAAACAGCCATGCTAAGACCAGAAATTTCTTGCACAGTATTCTGTCTTCAGCAATGGCCATAAGTGGATAAGTAGGGAAAAGTATAAAAGCAGGACAAGTATAAATTTTATTTCCCCTAATATTCACCCAGGCTCCACTTATTTTCAGCTTAGGGACTTCCTGAACCAGATATGATATCCATGAGTTCAGCAAAACCTCAGTGAATTCCTCCCCCATGAACTCAACCAGTCTTCCCTTAGACCAATGTAGAATTTTAGCAGCCATCATTCTTTTCGCAAGACCAACTACCCACGACAAGAAATCCACATATTTTTATTTGTTTGGAACCTGGCTCCTACTTCCTTCATTTGATTTCCCCTGGCTTTTGGACAAGATACTGTGAAGAGAACGTGAACAACTGAGCCTTATCTCAACTTTATTTGATTTTATAGACTGCTATCACAGCCTCCATCAGCCCTCGCTTTTCCAGACTGAAAGACCCTCATTTATTTAATCATTCATACTACAGGAACTCTTCCATGTTTTGCTTATCTTTCTAGATCTTCCATGGAGCCCTTTTCAGTTCTATTACAGCCTTCTGGAGACTGGGGAGGAAGGAGGTCTGTAGGGGGGCAAAAACTTCTCATTGCCTAGTTGCAGGCAGACCATGGATTCTCACACAATACTATAACAATATTCTCAATTTTTAACATTTTTTTCTTTTCTAATAGTTTCTAACATCTGACTTGTCTGCCAACCATTACTGAGGACTGAAGTGACACCCTCAGGGATTACCTACTGTAACTAGAATGCCTTACTCCACAACACATAGGATAAGATCAGAAGACATCATCATAGGTATAGGCAGTTAGGATATTTTCTTCTCATGTGCATCACCTGACATTTACTCATATTGAATTTATCTGCTATTCTTTCTGCAGGCACTCACACTATCTGTTTTTCATTTGTCAAGCAAAGCAAGGCAGATAATCTGAGTGAACCATCAGCATTCTCCAGACACATTTTTAAAATGGGCTCAGTTTGTCCCATCAGCTTTGAATGACAGAAATTGCTCCTGCATTTAAGGTATTTGCCCCCTGTGTCCATGGAGGTTGCAGCAGGATTTATTATAGCTCACTTCATAAAAGTAATGTCCTTATGGAGGCTCCACTCTACTACATCCACACTTCTTACGCTTCTGAAAGCTGCTCAGAAAAATCTCACATGTGTTTTTAACTGAATATTGAAATAAAGACACTTTACAGAAGGAGTTCCATTTCTAAACAACCAGCAAAATTCAGGCAAAATTCTAGTGGACACTTGCCTGCCTTCCAGCTCAAAGATCAGCCTGGGTTTATGCTATTTTCTCGCAGTGCTGGTTGCTCCCAGCTCAGCAGGACTTTGGTATTCCCTAGACCTTCCAGGTTTCAGTCTCTCTGGACCCAGCTAAAGCTCTTGTGGCAGCCTGTCTGGCTGCTAGGGAGCCAAGGGTCGTGGAAACTCTGGCAACTGAGCAAAGCTGACAAACATTTCTGGGTTTGTTTTTATTTTAAGCAATCGTTTTAAGAGGCTGATCAGTTACCCTGATGTTATTTATTAGTGAGCAAACAGCTAATGGGAATTGTGTTACTTTCAGCCTGCAGTTACAAGGCTTTGCTGCATAGAATTTATTTCCTCCCTGAAAAATCTGGATAGTCTTTGATAAGGAAAACCATGCAGGATATTTACAAAACAAGTATTTGCATAACTGTACTGTAGGTTGGGTTTTGGTTTTTTATTTTCTGACTTGGCACCCAATTTGAGAACTTCTGCAGAACTAAATTTCTGCAAAACCTCAACCATGCCCAATTTTTCATTGAAAATGAAAAAAATGTGTTTAGATTTTTGGTATCTTAACATGATATTTTTTTCCAATTTCACAGATGTTAAATCCAAATAAGTACTTCTTTAATAAATCACATCATTAGAAGGATATCAAATAAAACCTATTAAATTATCAATGATTAGAATTAAGACATCAGATTTATTTCAGTAAGGAAATAACTTATTTATATGTTCATACTGGCAACCGTTCCTTCAGAGGGAAAAAATTACTACCCATATACACCTTCCAATTCCCTAATGAATTCTTCCACTGCCATGTGAAGACTTGTACACTTGAATAATCAGATACTTGATGCCTTACCATAAAAAAATAAAAGTCAACAATTCCAACATGGTTTAAATTCCCATAATAAGACAATTTAAATTCCCATAATAAGACAAGGATGGGAGGGTGGAAAAATGACAAAAAAATCACAAAATCAAATATTTCTAGAGCATATTTTAATTTAAAACCGAGTAGCATATCTATTGACAAAAAAAGCTTCAGCTATACTGGAATTTCCACACATCTGTTTTCAGACCAGCATCTATTTCCTGTTAATATTTACAAATAGTCCAAACTTTCTACTTCCATGCGTAAGAACTACAAGCAGAAAACCCCAAACTCAGTAAATGCCCCATACAGACCTTTTCTCACAGGTCTATGGCTTGTACTCTAATTCATGGAGATGATCTTTACTCTCACTGATTTAAAAGGGCAACATGAAGCATTGCAGTGTAGGTCTATTGCATTTCAAATTTCAGATCAAAAAAAAAGGCAGAAACAATTTTGGCAGCATCATTGAAGTATCTGTTCTTAAAATAGAAACAACAGAATCGCTTCAGCGACTCTTTGACTACACAAGTCAGTAATTGCAAAGATCATATGATTGTTCTTTTAGTACAGGAAAGACTCTCAATAGTTTTAAAACAGAACAATTCCCATGTGATTTTTTTTTAGGAGACACAAAATATAATCATTTTAACCCACAGATTAAAGTGCCTTTCTCCTTCAATTATATAAATTCTACACCAGATTAGAAGACAAAATCATATCGCTGTCTACATTATGACCTGAAATGAAACAGTTTTTATACTATATTGACAGAAATCTTCATCTCCAGGGGCCTGCATTTGCTCTTACCGAAGTTAATGCAAAAAATCTAATTGGTTTTGGTGGCAGCAGGATGTAGTCTGAGGCTCCATTTGTGGGCCCTTCAGGAGGAAACACAGGGAGAACATCTGTGACCATTACCCCCTCCCTCTTGGACCATTTATCCTTTCCTGGTGTTTTGCCCTGTATTTCAAAATTTTAAGTCAGGCATCATTGCTGGGGCTAGAAAAACTGCCAGGTAGGAAATGTGCTTCTTGAGCACCCATGAATGATTGTAAATTGTCAACTCTCAGACTCTGCTGGCTGGTAACAGCCCTGCTCTGTCCCACAGCGTCAACTTCCACGTTGGACATTAAGTTTTTGGAAAGATGTACAGAATTATATTTGTATTTTGCACTAAAAGGGTAGCTACTTATTACACACGAGCCTAAGGACGTAAAATATTAGATTAACTGGATCAGATTTTCATGGAAGAAAGCAGTGAAATTCCCAAGGCCAAGCCATACTCCCAGCATACTGAACTCCGCTCTGGTACAGTATTCTCCATTATTCCATCATAAAAAAACCCCAATTCTGCATATCTTCCACTTCTCAACTAGGTACCTATGGAAGACTCTATGGCCATCCACACTTCCACTGAAAATAAACATGCCTTCTAAGACACTACTCATAGAATGGCCTGGGTTGGAAGACACCTCACAGACAATTAGTTTCAATGCCCTGCCATGGGCAGGGATGCCACCCACTAGACCAGGTTGCTCCAAGCCCAATCCACCCTGGTCAGGAACACTTCTAAGGATGGGGCATCCACAGCTTCTCTGGGCAACCTGTGCCAGTGTCTCTCCACTCCCACAGCAAAGAATTTCTCCCTAATATCTCATTCCTAAACACAACACCAGAAAAGGTCAGAATTCACAGTGCTCACATTAATATTGCAAATTCACCTCTATAGAAACAGGGAAAAAAATTTGAAATTAATTTATTGTTTGCTGGTTTCTACATCCTCAAATCTTATGAGCAATCAAATCTGAAACTCGTACAAGGTGACTATCTCAAGCACCTTTCTAAAAGAAGGCAACTGCAGAAGAGGTTTTCCTGATTACTTTGTTCACTCAAACCAAGTGTTTCCAC
Organism: Sclerurus mexicanus; assembly: GCA_013396755.1. Classification (NCBI taxonomy): domain Eukaryota; kingdom Metazoa; phylum Chordata; class Aves; order Passeriformes; family Furnariidae; genus Sclerurus; species Sclerurus mexicanus. The sequence goes on along the minus strand of VWZF01002284.1, from coordinate 474,341 downwards.
ACTGCTAGGAAAATAAAGCTCAGCTGCAATCTAGTCACACACATACTAATAATACACAGCTCTTTTTCTGAGGCGTATTATTTACATTATAGATTTATTATTGTCTTCTGTTATGTTGACACGAAATAATCTTTCATCTCCTTCTATGTTAAAGGAGTGCAAGCGTCCTTCGCTCAGTAAATAATTCAAAGACACATAAATATTTTAAGAACAATAAGCAGTATATTTTGGAGCAGTGAAAGAGAACTGAAATTAGTTATTTGTAGCTGAAATCTTGATTGCAGCAACATAATTGTTTTTCAGTTTTCATTATCCCAGAGTGAACCAAATTTCTCCCCTTACTTTCAGACACTGAATATTTAGTGTCATCTGCAATAGTTATTTTTATGAAAAAACACAGAAGCATTCAAGCATGAACTTCCAATGCTTTCAAAGTTTCTGTGCTAAACAAAAAGAAATTTACTTATAACAATGTTTGTCCTGCATACACATTTTTAAACTATGGCAATATTCGTCTTTTCCACAAATATTGTTTTCGTGGGTTGGTGGATACAACCTCACAGAATACTTTAATATAATTAACTTGTGAGAAAGTTTCAGTTAAAAGGAGCTTTTTCTTAATCATGCTGAAATAACAAAGAAGAAAATTTCTTATTCTTTTTTATATTCACATAGAAACTATAGTTGAAATGATAAATCAAAACTGACCTACAGTCAAAAGTAATAGAAGTTTAGAAAGCTGAACAACGTGCAGACACAGCAAAAATTCATTTGGGAATCACTTATTGCTAGTTATTTTTCTCTGATCTGAGGCTGGCCCTCAGATCTGCAATGCAGATCTCCAAAATCTGGAATGAGACAGGCTATAAGGCCTGGCAGGAGATCTACATTAATATTTTCAACGCATTCACGTGTCATCTTCTTTCCCTTAAAAGATTAGCACAGAATTTGTGTATCCCGTTCTCTTTTCACTGTTGGATAGGCCTGCCCTAAAACGTGTGAAAGAAGCAAATCTTGAGTCTCTGTGCAGTAGTGAATTTAAGGCATAGCTGATCTGGTACTAGTTTTAAATTAAGAAGCACAAAAAGTTTCAGAAAAAAAGATGTAAAGCTATAGATTGCTTCAGTTCATGCTTACAGAACAACAATCACCCATCTCTGGGCAGTCAACCCCTGTCACTCCCTCTCTCTGTACAAGGATATTTTATAAGAGAACATTTGGCTGCAGTTCTTCAACATGGCTTTGACAGCTGCAAACCTCAGTGCTACACACAAGTGGTTAAACCCCCCGAAATTTACAGCTTCAATTTAAATTGTGCCTCAAACACAGACAACACAAAACCCAGAGAAAAATATCTATTTGATCAGATGTTTTCCATAAAAATGATCAAAAATGTACTTGTGGGGGCTTTTTTTAGCCATTTATGCACATATTAAAAAAGTAAGTCCTATGCTTCAGGAAATTTAAGTGGACACTCCAATCCAACTCCATCACACCACACTGTGTGACAAATACAGGACTCAGAGAAACTTTGTCAGAAGAAAAAGAAACATTTTGAGGAGGTGAGATGGCCAGGAGAGGGAAAAGTAGGGATTGACTTCACTCAGTCTCTTTTACAAAGTGACACAACCTTTCAAAAATCTTTGTCCATTTAAAACAAGAGATGTTCTAAGTTTTGGGCTAAGTCCCTTTCTCTTCATCTTATTTTGCTTTTTCTTAGCTTTGTCCTGAATACAGCTTGTTATCCTTTGGTTTTCCCCTCTTCCTGTTTGTTTTAGAAGCTGAAGGTTACATAAAAAACCACTTTGAAGTCCAATAGAAGTTAGTGGCTGCCCTTGTGACATTGATAAAGATCAAGAATAGACTTGACTTAAAACTGCTAAAAGGCAGGAGCAACAGAAATTGGAAATACCCCATTAGAAAACACAGAAGAAATAACCCCTTCCATCCTCAGAGATAGCAAAGAGGAAGCTGATACATTTGCCTACTCTCAATCATAGAAAGCAACTATTCCAGTACTGCAACTACCTGGACAGACTGTAAATGTGGGCATTTATCTAATTATCTAATGCACATTTTCTCATAGGCATTTTCATGTGCTTTATTTTCCAGCCCAGGTGGCAGCATTGGAAAATACCCAACCAGTGTCCTTCCAGCCCCGGACATCTAAGGCAAGACAGGTATTTTTCCCTCACGCAGCACCTTTACAGGTCTTTGCTTTGGTAGGTCCAAGAATGTTCACAGAGGATTGTACCCAGAAACCTGCAAGACCAGGTGGGTTTAAATTTTGATCAAGTTTCCAATGTAACCCCCTCTCCTGTTTAGTGTCAATCTCTATCTTGCATTTGGGGACAGACACAGTGTTTCAGAGAAGTTTTATTTTGACCAGAGGAAGTGATGAGAGCCATTACATGCACCACAGGGAAGCATTCAAATAAAAAGGTTAATCTGGAAACTTTAAGAAATTATTAATATAACCATGGACTTTGTTTAGATTACTTTATGAGGAAAACACATGATAACAAGACATCCTAATTGACTGTATCCCATGGACTTTAAAAGTGTCAGAGCAATTTAGCCTTTAAAGCACTACATAAAATATTTTATCACATCTCTGCCTCAGTAACTTTAATAAACTACACAGCCTTCAGGGACCAGGCTCCTTATAAATTAACTGCCTTCAACTTGCTGCACAAGGGTCTTTATCTCTTGTCAGCTTAATTATGTGTTTAATTTTATTTTTAACATTTTTTAAAATGACCCACACCAAGAGAAGCCTAGATTGTTTAATTAAACAAATGAATATGGTTATATCTAGCACGATCAAAGCACTAATTTGTCATACTAATGTTTCATATGAAGCTGATAGTTCCATTGTAGTGCTAATACAGTAGTTTAGTCTAAAGTTTATCAGCTCACCTTTCCAGCAATAATTTAAAGTTTAACTTTGTTCCACTGCCCTCTTACAACTAATTGGCTGTAGCTTTCCCCAGTGTCTCAACAGAAGCTCGACTCTAATAAGTTATTAAGCAATTGCTAATGCATTATTGCTTATGCATGTGTTTCCAGCTCACACTGTACTCCAGCAGAGCTCGAACGAGTGCCTGGGTAGCAGAAAGCCGCTGCACCAGATCTTCTCTTCAGCTGCAAAAGCCTCAAAGTACTTCAGCCACTTACACTATTGAGTAACAGAACAGGGAGCAGACTTTCAGTTCTCTCTGCTGATTTTGCTGCAAGAAGAGGGAGGAAACCAGAACAAAAGTTTCTCAGCCCTAGTCTTCAGACAGCACTCACCCATGATAGGGGGGTGCATCCCACTCCCAAAGACTAGTTTAATTTGTACACTAAAATGCCATTGAATCAGAACAAAATCACTAGGAACTAAGCTATTCTACTGCTCTGTGACAACACAGGGCAACAAGGCTACAGTCAGGCATACATTCATGCTTCACTCTGTGGAAACTCTGATGGGTGAGAATATTCTCCTTGCCCTTCCAAAATAACCTCTAGATTGGAGATCTCATTCAGGAATGAGATCCTGCATTTTTTCAAATAAAAGTGGGAGCTGAAGCCAGGTCTCCCACACTTGAGAAATGCTCTAAAAACTACATGAATGCATAACAGCACTGCACAAGAAAGGACACCATCACCACAGTTGTTTTGGGGGTGGAAACAGAGGTTTTCAGAACCCAAATGCAGTGTGGCTTCTCAAATGCAAGGTTACAATAAAAGGACATGCACTCCTAGGGCACTGAAGCAGGTACTAAGCCCTTAACTTCAGCTGGATTTAACTTGCCAATTCCCCTCACTCAGCAAAGGGTAAGGAAGGGATTTTAAGAAGAAACCCAAGGAAGACCTTGAGCATTTGAGCACTGGTAGGAAGGTACAGCAGTGATGGCACCCTGTGGATGTGCCTGTCTTTCTGGAAGCCGTGTCTCCCTCTGGGGGCTTTCCATATTCCTGCTTTACCCCTAGCATCAAGCCTTTTTTTTTCCATAGAATTATTAGAATTTTCCATAGAATTATTTCAGTCTCATGACCTCTCAGTCAGTATCGTGATTTTTTTGATGGACTGACTCACGATCCAGGACTGGCAATAAGGGTATAGTACATTTGCCTGCTTTAATGTTACTATATCTTATTTTGCCCTTGCAGGAAACTGCTCAGAAGTTTAGTCACGTAACACAGTAAAGAAAATCCATTGTTTCACACATATTGAAGGCCTACGACAATCTCCCTTCCCCAGCCATGTAACAGAGCCCACAGAAGCCACGACGCAGCAGGTCTGTGCCTGGTAGCACAATGAAGCACTAAGCACAGGCTGTTTCCTACTGGGCTGTAAGGTCTGTTTGATCAACAGGCTCCTCACTTCTAGAAAGCAAAGAAGTGAGAGTGGCTGAGGGTGACAAAGTCCTTCCTGTCACCGAAATGCCAACTATCACAATGGCTAATTTATACCAGAACTTTTTCTAAATACGGATTTAAAACTCAGGTCAGTGTAAGTCAAACTTTTTTTTTTTTTTGAAACTTTCAGCGTCAGGATGACACCAGGCAGTAGATGGGAACAGTGCACAGTGACACAGGTTTGATTGATGATGGCTCCATGGTGCATATGCTTAGTGACTTCAGAAAGTGATAGAAAGCACCTGGGAAAAGCCTATGTTGAAGGTCAAAGCTGACAGAACCTTTATAGAAGTGGGAAGATGCCAGTGAAAGTGCAGTAACTTTTAAGAACACCACAAGAAGTAAAAAGCTGAAAAACAATTGTAAGATCTTGTGGAATTTATGGCTTTCTTGGTTAATATGTCTGGCTGGCTGAATGATAGTTCCATGGTGGTAATAATACAGCAGCTGAAGTTCAACTGCCCATCTTTCTAGACAAAATGTAGAACTCTCCCTTTGTTTACAGTGCCCCTCAGACCAACAAGGACTGACTGCCAAATGCATTGCAGATGCTCCTAAGTTATTGGCCAATTACTTTTTTGCCACATGCATCCAGGCATATTGGTTAGTACACAAAATTTAAGACTCCCACTTCATGGGAAACTTTGAGAAGGATTTTAGTTAGAATGCTTCTCTGTATAAAACCCAGATTTTTCTCTTTGCCTGTGTGTGTTTTTGGAAGCCCTTTGATTTGAGGAATTTCATTTGCTTTTGTTTTCATTTGAAACCATTATGTTTTACTTGTTACTCTCCACAGAAATTGTGTTATCAATGAAGCATGATGACTTCAAGGCAGAAACAGAAAATAAACATCTAATCTTTTCAAAATTAAGATACAAAAATATTGGTTTAATATAAGCAAATTGTGATAGCTACATACTGGAGAGGTAAAAGCACTGAACAGTCAATGGACTGAATCATCAAGTGAAAAATAATTGATTTAAAAGGTACAGTGCTAGTTTCTCCATAGCTGCAAAACTATCTGAATTGAAGGTATGATGGACAGCTGCTTCTTTCCAGGTTTTTTGAATCTTTACTCACTAAGAATGGTTTTTCAGATGTTGAAATTATGATCAAGTTCATGATTTAAGCCAAAACTTGAATGTCTGGACTCATATGCTCCTTTGTCATATGAACTCTGGCCAGATTACAAACTCTAATATCACAATTTGCTCCTCTGACAACTATTTGTACTTCCAGTAACAAATTTTAGAGTCACTGGAAAGTAGATTAGTGTCTTGTTCATGTGTTTCACTCCTGTGTACAAGACAAACACACTCATGAGATTAAGCCCTAGCCTGGCAGAGAACCTGTTTTTCCTAGCACATATTTGCTTCTGATATCATAAATTATGTTTAAATCCTGACTTCGGCAGCCTGCTGGTGGCAAGTAGTTTGCAGAACACAGGCCCCCTGGCAGGTAGAATACTCAGAAAAGTGGTGCCAGTCTTGGACATACTGGCTGGTTGGTGAACTATTTTAACCTTCCTCAGTTCTTTTTTGCCATACATGTGCTGCTCCAATGCAACTGTCCATGGAGGTCACTGCATTTGCAAGCAGGTGAAGTTGGCTTCCCCATCTTTCATGCCTCTGGCTAGTCTCTCTCTCCATAAATATTTCTAGAAGACCTGTATTACCAGTGCTCTTGTTCATCTTAGACTATAGTACATCATTATGACAGAAAGAAAACTAGTATGCTCATAGCTAAAGTCTTATTGGAAGGCTAGTATGTTGGGTTTTTTTATTTGTGAAGAAACTGGTTCTTCAAGCAAAGAAAGTGACCCTGACGATCTGACGGGGTCAGGCCAAAATTAGCCAGTGACATAAAATGATGCACCAGTCATCATTCCTCAATATGTACTCCAGGAATAGAAAGAGAAATGCAAGCCTGTTCCAGAGTACGCAAACCATCTTTCTTTGCAGCTCTAGACACTACACAAACACACCTGATTTTCAGATGCCTTACAATATTGTAAAGTTTTAATATTGAGCTGTACAAATTTATTCACTGCTGTACCATCAGATTTGAACCTTGTTTGTGCTTCAACAAATAAAACAGGAATGAGCTTTCTGTTACAGATGCTGGGAATGACTAGATAATGCATTTCACAACCATGCCAATGGTTATTTTCTTTCACTCATCATCTTTTGTTCACTGCCAGTTATTTCAGTTGGCAGATGTGGTTTCACAATCCTCTATAATTGTATCGGCTAGCATTGCATAGCTCAAAGTTCCTCCCAAGAGCATCTTTAGATATTTCTTATGTCCACTGCAGGTCTGTTTCCCATTAGTTATTTCCTTTCAGAATAATTTCTTCAGTAAATGCCTCTTATCCGGCTGTGGAAGGCAATCTCCTTCTCCAGCTGTGATAGGAAATGGTACCACACATTCCCTTTTCAGCTGCTGGCTAGGCCAGCACAAAAATAAAGCAACTGTGCTCCTCAGTAAGAGCTCAACTAACCCCACTGCAAGTGTTTCCATATTTTCTCCTTCTATAATATTTGTTCACATTCCTGCAGGGGATGACTAGAGAGGAACCTGTCAGAGGGTATGTCTAGCCAAGGGGCAAAAGGAGCAGAATAACACAGGATATGCTAGATCAGATCAGTTTAGTTCTTAGTAAATGCAGATCTCAACAGAAATTAATATAAAATATTAAGAAATCCTCCAAGTGTTATGACAGTGGTTATAAACAATTGACACATGTTAGATGTTAGAACCAATACAGTGATTCATTCAAAATCATTTTCCCATTCTTACTTCCTCCCTTTCCCCTGACCTTACAAAGAATTAAACACTATCAACATTTAAAGTTTTCCACACCACTACGTCAAGATAATTGTAATTCACTTCAGGCAGTTATACTAATAACAAAAAGTTTGGTTTCTGTTGCTAGAAATATTTTGAAACCCCATGCATATATACACACAGCAAGTGAGAGTAAATAGTTGCTGTAAATACAGTGATAAACTGCTAAAATTTAGACTTTGCTAAAAACTAATTTGATTTCTCAGTTATATTAGAATCATCACAAACACTAATCTACAGCTGGTAGTCTCAACTGTTCCTTCATTTGTATGTGATTAAAGATGGGTATGAAAGTCTAAAACAAATGTGAAATGCTATTAAAATTGAAATTTCAAAAATATACTGCTGAAATTAGGAAAATATTTTTTTCTTATTTATATTTGAATAGAAACTTATTTCTTACATCACAGAATGGCTTAAGTTGGAAGGGACCATAAAGACCATCTAGTTCCAACTCCCATGCCATGGGCAGGGTCACCTTTCTCTAGACCAGGTTGCTCAGAGGTTGCTTCACCATGAAGTATTCCTTCCTAATATCTAAACCTACCCTGTGTCAGTTGAAAACCATTTAAAAAAAACCCAAAAAAACCATGAAATCTGCAGAGAATTTGCTCAAAATGAATGACTAACTAGACCAGAGAAAGCAATTTTCCTAATTTTAAAGGTATTTAAATGCTTCCTTAAGAAGTTTAAAATATACTCTGCTGATTTGGGATGTGATAGAGTAGTTTTCTTCCTAGCAGTTAGTACGGAGCTATGTTTTGGATTTGTGCTGAAAACAGCCTTGATAACACAGGTATGTTTCAGTTACTGCTATCAGTGTTTACACAGAAATATCAACCAGGTCTAACAATAAACCACTCATGATTTATATCCATTCATTCAGAGAAGAAAATTCACTACATCATAATAAATCTATGCCCCACCCTGGGGCAGCAGCTGTCCTGAACTCTACAGAGCAAAGAATATCAGGATGTCTCCTGTCAAGCAAATGGAAAGAATAGCTGGGGTACAATCCACGAGCATCCAGTGGGGGAAGTACAGATATGCACTGACATTTGGAAAAGCTGCCCAGCAGTGATGCTACAACAGATAAGCAGTATAACCCAATTCTCAACCCTCCAGTCAATTGGAGCTGTCAAGTGACACCTTGTACTCCACTAATGTGAAACTCTCAAGAATGTCCAACAGTTGGGTGCTGTCAAGTATTTTACTGAAATCTGAAGTCCTTAAGCAAGAAAGTCTAATAGGATGTGTATGAAAATCATGCAAAGTATTACTAAGGATGTGACAAATCATATGATAGGAACAGCTTCAAAGCCCAGCAGCATGTGCCAATCTGCACCCTGATTACTGATTAACATTCGGAAACATTTCAGAGAGAAGCCTGACTCAAGACAGGATTGGAAGTGATATATGTTATGTGAGAGGTACATTCGTTTTCATAAGTGACTCTTCAGAGACTTTTTATAATTCCCAGAGGGGCCTCCCTCTAATGATTTAACAAAGTGATCAAGGATCAAGGCACCTAGAATTCAAGAACAGCATGACACTGCCTCCCTTTCATGTCTGACATCCTAAGGACAACGAAACTATGAAAGGTTCACAGCTGTAACAAAAGTGAGAGTTGTTGAAATACAGCACTGTAGCAGCGGTGATGGCAGTTCCAAAGGAATTAGTCTGAACTCAGCAAAACTTTCCAACAAACAAATTATTCTAGAAAAATTCCTCTCTAACATACTTCAGGCATAAATCAGTGATTCCTTTTCCCACATATCCCATAGTCTTCTACTATGACTCCACGAATGTAGCAGCATATTAGTTGGAATATTACACCAATTCCTTTCCTTATGCATTGCCTGTAGGCCCACCTAGCTATTCTCAGTGGCTGCTGCTGTCCGCTTTCTCCAGGTTACATTCACATTCAGCATAAACTGATGCAGTGTTATGACAATGAGGAAAGAGTGCTCTGTTGTGCCCTATTCAATATCCCAGGATGGATGCTTGTAAGGGAGGAGTAATGTGCTTTACTACAAAGATCTTGTACTTTTTGCTAGAAAATTTCCAGCTACTAAAGAACTCTTCATATATTCATAAATAGCAGTGTAAAGAAAGTGTGGATGGGTACATTTAAAACAAGACTAACAGGACAAGAAGTCACTGGGAAAATAACATTAATACTCTATCAGCTTCTTGTGAAGAAGTAGAGAGACACAGAAAGGAACCAGTAAAGTACACAGGAATGCTAAAATCCATATGGTACCTTAAGAAAAAAATCCTCCCAGTGATCAGCATCTGGGGCCAGCAGATGCCAGGTTTGCCTTTTGAGGGGCCACAGCAGTTAACAGCACTGTGACAGGAGGAAGGGCAATGGAAAGACTGATTCTCGAGTACAACCCACAGCAGCAAAAGGCAGATCTTGATGGGAATGCTGTTGCCAGAGAAAATAAGAGCTCTGTGATCACATTAACTTTAAAAGAGTGAAACAGAAGTAACTCTAAAAAGCTTGACTACCAGACAGGTGTTTACCACTCCCATACACTGCAATCGAGGTTTGTTAGCAATGCAGTATTTGAGTATGATAATTAAACACAAATTTTTCTGTCACATATTGGATTGAATCCTAAACTCCTTTTCTCACATCCTTGTTACTCAGCAGTTGCTAAAATAAAGTTCACTGACTTGAGTATGAATTTTGTCCAAATTCTGTTTCAACTCTTTTTTTCCCTACTCTTGAAGGCAGTTATGCTTCTTTGTCCAATTAAACTGCTTTAGTTGCTGAGAATATAGGTATATTTCAGCAAGTCAGGAGACATTTTCTTGAGAAACAGGAATTCTGCAAGGTCTTATTCTATTAATTGATCCATTTATGTAAGTGCAGATAAATATGCACTGAGCAGTATATAATTTGTTTGCAAAATAGGTAAACATAGCTTGAGTTAACTCAACTGAAATCTATGGAAAGCACTGAGAATGACCTCTATTAGAGCACCAGGATTTTATACTGAAGTTGTAAGATCTGAGGGGCAATTACTGAGGAAGGAAACCAATAAATTATGGGAACTGAAATACATGAGATGTGTCTGCTGTTATGAATGTTTTTCAAAATAGTATTTGAAATATTGCCTTAAGGGAACACTGATCAGTTCAATATACTCCATACCTTAGGAAGGAAGTTCCATGCCAAACACCAAATTTTCATCGAAGTAAAAAAATAAATAAAAAAACCTGCTTAACATTACTAAACATTGAGTGTGGAAATGAGGTTCAGGTAAGCATTACAAAATTTGACCCTGAGTCATTATAAAATATATATTTATAGAATATGAATTCTTTTAAACAAAGATGAGATACTTGTGAACAGATGAAGAGTCTAGTCTCTGATATTTTATTCATACTTTAATAATTCTGCTGTTTGTATTCTCTCCCTTCTAAGTGAAGGTTATACCTGGAATTGTCATCAAGACAGGTAAGAAGCACTTCAAACTGTTTACATCCAGATTTTCACTTTCTCTAAAGTTTTTGGCATTTGGATGTAGTACGTTTATAAAGGTCTTCATTGTATGCAGGAGACAGACAGGATTCCAACTAATTCTTTTCTCCTTTGATCCCGCATAGGACATTGCATCATTTTTAAACAAAGAGTTTCTAACTTTTCTCAGTGGATAAACCCCAAATCTCTGTGAAAACAGTAAAAGAACACTCCTTGTCCCTAGCAACCTTTGGATAAGGACCAGTACACCAGGTTGACTGAAGCAACACTTAGGAGTGAGTCTTCATTCTCTTTTCATTCTACTCCACCACTCTTTTCCCTTAAATTCATAGCATGATTGTGAAACTTAAAGATCTGGTAAAAATAGGTGTATTTTTAATGTTTGCCAACTGCTTAGCAAATTATAAACAAACTTATAAAGTCAAACACCGCAAGCAATTTTCACTGAAAACTCCTTTGGTAACCTCTGTCTAAAATTTGATTACTGTATTTGGTACATTGATTTAGCAATGAAAGTAACAGCAATATCATAATTTTAAACTTCCTTGCAGGAGTGTTGTAGAGATACATTTAAGTTCATGTTTGTGTAGCTTTCCCTGTCTGCTTTAAATTATGAAATGCATTATTTAAGGAGAGTGATAAAAGCTCTAATTGCAAATAAAAACAGGGTGTATCTTTGAAAAGTGCCCCTGTGAGATGTTATAGCTAAACCCAGTACTACAGGAACAGCACATAAAACCTGATAGATTATAGAAAAAAGCCCAGTGACAGTTTTCATGGTCTGTTCACTCCATATTGCATTTCTGAAGAAAGCATTCTTAGTTAAATTTGCTCAGTGAGGAACAGAAACACTTATTTATGTGTACTTAGAAGTTCCTATTACAGACTAAGGCCTCGCTGTGCAATGTGCATGACAAACAGAACAAAAGACTTGCCCACCTAGAAAGGATGGATAACGTGATTATTGTAACCATGCTTTGTTTACAGTTGCACTGTGACTTATTTTTCAGTTCAGACACTTCCTGTCTACTACCAGCTACTTCTGACATCCTGCTGAATCCCCAGGTGCCACCAGGACAGCTCACACTGACCCACGGTATTTGATCCCACTAACACAGCACTTGTTCTGGAGAAAAGAGTGGGGAGGTGTTGTCTACTCTTTAGCTCTGGTAAAAATTCATAAACATGGCACAAAAATGTATTTTGTTCCCTGTTTTTCACAAATTCATTCCAGAGCACACGCTCCTAAGGCGTTTGGAGAATGCTTTCAGGCATATGGTGTGATCCTTGGAGGTCCTTTCCAACTCAGGATATTTTATGAAAAACATCAAGAACAACTGACATGTTTTGCACTAGATTTAAAGCTGGGTTTTACTGCTGCACAAACTAGCTGATTTTAGCATCAATAGTGTTAAAAAAGCAATAGCAATATCAACAATGGGAGTAGGCTTCATCTGTTACGCAGATACCACTGCCTGATGGAACCTGCTTGACTCTCCATTTCTTTTGTTTCAGGTACAAAAAAATTCAACACAAAGTTCCAGCTTGAGAAATGCCTCATTTTCTTCTGAAAGCCTCAGATTCAGACTCGCAGAATGTCTGATGAAGTACACAATGCTCTCCATGCACCTCCCAACTAAAGTGACTGGTGACTTTGCCTTCCATTTCAGCTGTCTCTCACTTATAAGGCACAAAAGTATAATTAGTATATCGCTCAGCACTCAATGGTCTGTTCTTCATGTTCATGTAATTTATCTCCAATTTGTTAAAGTTCCTGTCAAATTGCCTATCACTACATGGTGCCTAGGTCTGTCCATTGACATGAAAGTCTTGAAACCAGGCAGATGATTTTGTGAAGTAAAGTCTGTTTTGCCTCAAGCAAGAAGCTTGTAGATTAAAAGAAAGGTTAATTCAAAAATAATTCAAGGTAAAGATAAAAATTTGACAGATGTGCATAGTTCTTTCACCAATCCCTTTTTCCGTCGTGTCACTGTAGTATTTATATATTCTAGATCATACCTATGTGAAAGTGTACAAAATTTATCATGGGACTGAGGATCTGAAATTAATTCCTAATCAGCAAAGAGTATCCTGGCAACATTGCCAGTCTAAATTCCCTTAGCCCACAGGCCACAAGTAACCCCCGCAGCTCTGCTTTCAAAGTCCTATGAGCAGATATTGTCAAGACTTTGTGCTATAGATTATCTGGTTGGGCAGGATCACATTCTGCTCACGTGGAATGTCAGTGTAGGCTTGTGAGATGATCTTTAAAAAGAAAATTAAGTTTTAGCAAAATGTTATCTTCTAAAGGAACATAGTAAAGATGTTGCATAGGAAAGTGCAGTGCCTCCTGGTTTCAGAAGGGTAGCGAACAGAAAGCCAGGTTTATGTCAAGTTCTACATATACAATTAAAAGCAAACCCAAATTAGTAGGATGTCTTGTGCCTCTCTATTTTGAGGGGAAGCAGGTAATGTTCTAATAGACTAACAAATCAAAATATTATTCCAAATTTGCCCTACAAGTTTTGTCCTGCTTATGCCCAAGGGGCCAGTACAAACACTTATTATTAAAAGCACATCTTAAACTAGGGCTTCTTTTTCTAAAATAGGCATTAAATTAATGGTTGCAACGAGAAGCTACGAATCAACTTTAGAGTTTGGAGGTTTAGTTTGAATAGTTATCCACATCTGGCAGTTAACCATATGACCATCATACAAGAAAAAAACCCTGTACTTTGATGAACATTTTTGAAATAACTGGATCCTGGATGTTCAAAAAAGATTCCTCTACTTCATTCTGCAAGACTGCCTAGAAACCTCTTCAAGCCAGCCTTTTCCATGCCATTCTGGCATTATTTTCAAAATGTTTTAGATGTCTATAGTTCTATTTTAGAATTGTCTCAAACAAGCCAAACAACACTTAACAAAACTAGATAATTTGTGACATATGTTCTTTGTGATTGTGTCTCAGATTTAACTAAAACAATTCTGACACATTAAAAACCAGAAGATTGCCTTCCCTACAGTCATATCTCAGGTTTCACAGTGTTTTGCCTCAGGACAAGGAGATCACCTGTACCACATCCTTTCCCTACCAGCAGGTGAGGCCCAGGCTTTTAGGGCTCCTGGGCAGGGCTCCTCCCAGCTTGGCAGTGCCCACCAGGTTTACCCACTGTCTGTGGCACCATAGTAGTTTGTGTATAAAACCTGCAGCAGAGGTAAAACTTTGTCTGCCCACAATTTTTGTACTGGCACCCAGGCCCTGCCAGGGAGCACAGAACGTGGGTTAAGGACAGGCAGGAAAACTCCTTTGGATTTGGCTCAAGCCTCTTAGCACTGAAATCTTAACCAAAAACTTTAGTGCAGCTACTAAAGAGAGATGCACTCCAAGAAGACTAAGCTTTGTGTTCAGTAGGAATGGACTTTCCCAGAGTCTCACTGCTTTAGCTATACAAGTCACATTTTGTAATGCTGATGTAAGAATTAAATACCTTAGCAAATCACAACCTCTGAACTAAAACAGGCACAAAACCTATGAGATCTCTAAGCCTCCATCCCTTCTTTTTCATCCTTTTGACCACTAAAGCTATTCTTACCCGATTTTGATATTTCGCAGTTCCTCCACTTGTCTCAGTTTCATTTGTATCACTGTCACACATTTACTAGGTAACTTCCCAAGCACAGATCCAGGGTCTAGGTCCTACACCCTGTGCCAGGAGATTTTGGAACTCCTGTGTTTGCAGAGGTTGTTTCTGCAGTCAGGCATATTTAATGGTAGCTATTCTGAAACTGCCAACATCTGTTTCAGTACTTTTACCTCAGTTTTTTTCAGCCACTCAGCATCCACCTTTCTTGGTTTTGCCTGCTGTCATTTTATAGGGCATTTTCCTCAATTTTACTTTTGCAAACATTACTCTGATTGAGATTAAGCGAACACATGCAAACGGCAGTGACAACGAGGTGTGATGTTTCATCCAGTTTACAGAGGTTGACACTCGAAGGTTTAATCCAACACAACTGTGACTTCTGTAGCTTTAAGAAAGCTGTCCATGCTAACCTTAGTTTTCCCTTTCAGCATGACTTCTAATTTGATCAAACCCTGTAAGTATCTAGTGTGAAACAGATGGTGTGTGTTTGGGAAAGTTTAAAAAGGGAGCATAATATACTCCCTTTGGCGGGCGACTCTGAAATGCATCTGTTCTCTCTGCAGCAAGGCTCCTCTCCCTACTGCAGCAGGCGCTGCGAAAGCCTCCCCACGCCGCACTCGCAGTTTGCCGTCTGAATCACACTGTTCGCATTCCTTTCAAGCCCCGGCTCCCTTTTGAACTGAATGCTAATCAAGGCTTTTTTTTTTCTGATAAAAGGACAAACATTAACAAAATTAGGACTAGACTTTCAGAAAACCATCTTCATTCATAGCCCCAGGATTGAGGTCCAGAAACCTTTGAGATGCTCTGCCTGAAAGGCACTGAAATGAAAACTGCACCCGGTTTTAAGTCAGGGATACACAAGACGTGGCTCCTGCACCCATACACAGACAGAGGCTGAACAGCAGCAGGGCAAGGGGCAGGTAGATGGAACATTTCTGGGAGCCAGCAGTGCCCACCTTGTGACTGCCACCAAAAACTTGAGTTCAGCAAGAGCAAGGAGCTAAACAGATGCCAGTCACACCAAGTGACTTCTGACACACATCCCTTTCTCAAGGCAGAAAAAAAAAAAAGGCAATACAGGTGGGCATCCCACCTTTAAAAACATGAAGTCTGCATCAAAATGGTAACAAGATTATTTATTATTTCTTAGCTCAGAAAGGTAATGACTATGAAGTTGCTCTGGAGGCCGCAAGGGTGGGTGCAGGGTGGGGGTGTGAGCAGGTGATTCAGTGGGTTAAATCAGCATTCATACTGATATGGATTTTGTTTCCCATGTATCATTAATCATACAGATACGGTTTTCAAACTTAACCCCACACACACAGCACCAGTGCAATAGTAGATCAGAGCTTGGCTCGAGCTGCCAACAGAAACATTTTTTGGGTACAGCCACTAGAATGCATATGTACATAACATGTAAGGTTTAATGAAATTACTAGCCAAGAACACTGAGATGATCTTGTCAATCACCTTGGCATTAAAAACACCGACGAGCCAAGCAATATTTCGGGATTAGCCAGACTTCATGCTTGCTGCACAGACTAGCTTTATAGAGAAACTAACTGTGATTCCAACTTCCCTGCTAGAGAAACAATACCCCAATCAGGACAGAAGTCCAAGCCACAGCACAGACTAGCAAAAACACAAGTTGAAGGACTATCTAGAATGCTTTTCATTCTTTGCAACCTCCAAAATTTTGAGGTTTTTCCTTTCCAGAGACTGTATGCCACTGCTGTGTGAGGAAATCACTTGGACCCAGGAGTCATCAATTTTATTTCCAGTATTTTGGGGCTTATTTTTATCAATTGCCCACTGGTAAAACAAGACAGATTTACATATCTGGTTATAATCAAAGCAACTTCATGTACTGATCTGAAAAAACTGAATTGTTTTGGGCTTTTCAGTGTAATGCTCCTTTTAAAAGCAAATCATTGCAATGTTCTGTGAGATTGCAAATATATTATTGTATTTTTGAACTCTGCTAGTTCTAGTAACATTTTTATTTCTGCCATTTCATATTGGTTCTTTTTTATTTTTTTCCTGTTAAGTTTCAACCAAAGGTAGAGGAACTGAAAGCTAAATCTCAGCAGCACTTGAGGGTAGTAATAATCTTGTGAAATGACCTCTTGGTTCCTGTATTCCCCCAATACCATTTTTCAGAAGTCACTTTTTAAGGTAATATAAAAATTTAATTAAAGTTAATGAAATGCTTTGAGACTGCCAGATTAAGACAAAAAAACACAGTCAATGAAATTGTTTTTCATACTGGAGAATTCAGAAACATTAAGAGACAAGGAGGAAAGCCCCACTGTAAAAATTCAGAGAAAGTATAGGGTATTTTTTTGGTTAATACAGATCTTTTCCTCCTCAATTTGAAGAATAAAAGGTTGACTGTGAGATCCACAGCTGCTAGTCAGATATATAACATAGACAAATCTTCATAGAAGGCAGTTGCCTGTTCTACAGATATTGTTTCATTAATCGGAATGATTAAGCATTTTACATTAGCACTTTTCTAAAAGCATAAAGCAATTAAAAAGTAATAGGACATTCTGGAAAATGGAATTTTGCACTACATACTGTAAGCCCCAGTCTCACTTGTTATAAATACTTAAACAGAAAAAATAAACTTTATTATTTAAAGGCAAATAAAGCTAAGCTTCCCTCTCAAACTGGAAAGTCCCAAAGGCTTTATATTCTGAAGTCTTCCCTCTAAAAGATTTTTCCAATTTATTTTCAAAATAGAAATCAGCAGGAAAAAGAACTAAAGGGTCCCCATAGAATGAAAGTGTAGGAATTATCTGCCCCTCTCACTCTACTCAGATTTGTTTAACTACAAAAGTGTAAACCATTTGGCCATAACTGGAAGGAATCAGCTTAACTAACATCTTGTTGTCCATGACCTCGTGGTCAGCATAAAATAAAACAAAAGTTACTCAATACTTTTAGCTAACTACATTCCAACACAATAGTTAGAGAATTTTGTCAAACTAGAATATATAATCAAATATACCAATGGCAGACAACATTTTGCTAGAGCTATTCTCAAACATTTGTTTGCTCACCACAAAGGAATATTAGTGAGCTTTTAAGTGACCAAAACACCTGAGGGAATGTTGCACCTCCAATCCAAGCCAGCAGAGAAGAATGGCAGGCACATTTTATTTACAGGTTTAAACCTTTATCAACAACTCAGTTACCTGGCTGATGCTCGGTGTTACTCATGCATGATGCTAACAAACTCCTTAAAGGACTAGTATTAAAAGTCAAATGCTCAAGGAACTTACTTGTAGCTGCATTTTTACTCAGAACAAATAATTTGTAAAGTCTTTGGCAAAATGTTTCTTTCAAACCCTAATATATAGTCACAAACTGAATATAATTTGGTTTTAATTTACAGCTGCAATAGTAAGAAAGATATGAAGACTATTAATCTCTGCCACAGTTCTGTAAGTTCCAAAGGTAGATTTTACTTTTGAAAACATACAATTGTAGAATAATAGCAAATAAAAGCTGTAAAAATCTCCACTTTGTGCATGCTAGCAACATCCAAAAATATTAGGGAAGCAGAAAAAAGAAACAAGCACAAAAAATACCACATTTAAAATTTAAAAACATCCCCAGCACAAGCTAAACCTTTTAACATGATAGATAATTACACAGCATTTGAATGCTGATTATTAATAATTTGGATTTTGTACTATACATGTAGCTAAAAATGACTCTAGCATTAAAACCCGAGCTAAACCAAGGCAAATAGCGTGTTATTTTTGCAAAGTATCTATGTTTGATTACAATATCAGAGGGAGAGGGAAATACAGACAGAAGGGCCACATCAGTACCCAGCACTCAGCAGCAAACGAGTGGCCCACAGCCCCTCCAGATGCTCAGGTGTCAGAGCCTGCGACGCTCCTGACAGGGCTCTGCTCCCAAGGACCTGCGAGCTCTGCAGTTGGGAGCTCAGCACAGTCACAGCCAGAACAGGCAACAAGTGCTGTTTCTGCCCACGGAACAACTGAGGCTGTCAGGAACCTGTCTTGTGACGGGATCTCAAACGTTTTTCATAAGAATTCATATTCTAGTGCAGAAAGACCCATACAAGAAAAAATTAAAAATCTGTTGATTAAGCTATTCAACCAGAAGATAGGAGTAAGAACTCGGGAGTCAGAATTTCTGCTTCTCCTGTCTTGGATCTATACACTGTCAACTAAAAATGGCTTCTGACTCATTATGTCAAGGTTCTAATGACCAAAGGTACCATATTATCCGTGCCATTTCATAATTACCTCAAACAAAATAAGAGGTAGAATTATTCCTCCTGTTATTCAAAAGCTGCTTCAAAACCTCTCTCCTCTGGTATTCAGAAACCTCCTTCTAATTTCCAGTCTAAATTTATTCATTGACAGTGTTACCCATGTGGTTTTAGTTTAATGCCAACTTTCCCTCTTGGACATCAATCCTACAATATATTTCTAGGGTAAATTTTACCCTTTCTCTGACTTCACTTTACTGGAATAAACAAACAAAGCTCTTCTGGTATGATTGTACTTTTCTTCCCTGACCTTCACGGCACCTGTGCCAAGGGTAGTCACCTTTTATGAAAATAGATGGCATAAAACACCCACAGTACTCCACAGAGTACTCTGGTTTTAATAAATATTATTTTAATAAATACATACTGTAGTCCTGCTCAGCCCAGAGAATGACTTTTTCAGTACTCAGAACAGAAACACAAGGCACACATGGTCAAATTTACACTTAGTATGAGTAATTCCAAGGCAATAGTACATCTCCTTCAATAGGTATAGTATACAATACTGCCAAAAAATGAGTCATCTGACCCACAAAAGCCACACTAGGAAGTGCATAGGTGTAATTAAGAATAAGATGATTGTTTATTTGCATAAAATAAAAACTGGGCCTATGTTATTTCATTCCTCCTATCCTGGCCCCAGTGCTCATTTAAAGGGTGTCTGTTTAACCTTCTAAGAAGTTGAAGTGGGACTTACTGAAGTGTAGAAATATATTTTTACCAGATCTTGAATGACCAACAATATAAGATGGCCTGAATTTCATTTCCAACAGTAGCAAATCCAGTTAATGCTGGACCAACCAAGAAATATATTTAGAAACACAAGAGCAAATGCTTCCATAGATCAAGAAAAATAACCTTTTGAATCTCCTCACTTTCATTCCCATACAAGCATAAAACTATCCAGCACACTTCCTACTTTTTTTCTTTGCATTAGATCTGCCTTTATAATACATCTTGTCTATTTTTTATATGTTGAAGATGAGTCATGTCACACTCCAGTCACCACTAAAATCCTACTTCTTGTACCTACGTGTGTATCAACATATGCTCAGGTTATTAGAGACTTCAAGCACAAATAAAAAAAATCATGAGGTACTCTAGGTTTGTCTATTAGCAACTGGTCAGATAATCAATGCTTGAAATACACTGAAATCATTAATTATTTAAAAGAGTAATGAAGACAGTTCTGCTTATGCTTTCCCTTGTAAAAGAAAGAAAACTATGGTCTGAAAAATCTCCTGTCTCATCACAGGGCTCCTACATGTTCTGCTTCCAGAGATTTTTTTTTTTTTGCTGTTTGAAATTAATTCTAATTTTAGGGAGACACTGAAACTCGAGACAAGATAAAATGCTAAGAACCATGCATACCTTCTTTTTCAGTCCTTTTAAGTGCATATGCTATTGCCCACACACATCTAGCATATAATTGTTGGCAGTGATGGTTTTTGGCTGGCACATCCTTTGGTGCTTGAAGGTTTCTGTATCACTAAAATGAAATGGTGTGACTGCCTCAGAATGAGACAGATAGGGGGTGGGAAAAGTTCATATTGACATACTGCACTTTCCCAATTAAGTTAAATATCACCACACTTGGAAAATGCTTCACCAAGAGATTTGGTCTCTACCTTCAGTACAAGATTTGGGCAGTTCATTGGCATTTAGCAGTTAATTTTACCAAACTGCACACAAGGCCAAGGAACAAAAAATATTCCATTATATTGGTCTGTCTGGTAGATTTACGTCTGCCCAAGGGCAATCTCTCAGATGAGTATTTTTAAAGCCAGAGTGCCTTGTCCAAATTATCTCTCTTTGGCTGCCAGGGGTGTTTGGTATTCTCTGGTAATTAGAGGGCAGCAATTGCACAGTGGGCACCTGAAAAAGCAAGAGAGAAGACACTTCTGTTTCTCATCATTTGCAGGCTTAAGGTCCTTTGATTAGACAAAGGATAGATAAAACTTGGACGCTGTCTGCAAATTTCCACATCGTCCTGCCAATTTGCCTGAAGCCTTATCTGGAAAGACTGCTTGAAGATGTCAGAGGGAAGTTCATCCTCATGCTCACAGAAGCTGCCAAAACGAATGTAATTGTGACAGGTTTTGTTTTTTGTTGTTGTTTTTTTGACTGTGAATACCATCAGTTCCTTTCACACAGACTCCCAAACAACCATCAGATGATAATGAATTTCTGTCAATACAGAGCCGAGCCAAATTTGAACTGGCAAGCTACAAATGATAGGCCTTGTATCTGTTACCTATCACCTGGGCTATCCATTCCTTCTTACTCACACTTATTCTTAATTTACAAATAAACTGTCATTCAAAGTCAAAGACTAAAATCAGTTGGGGAAAATAAAGAAACACTGTTTAAATACACACTACTTCACACACAGATTTTATGGTAGCAGTAACTAGTGAAGCCATGAAGTGGTGAAGAAATACATTGGGTACATTATTATTCAGCCACAAGTGCTTTCTGTGACATGTCAAGCACAATTCAAAACTCAGCCAGGACCTTTCATTCTCAGCCCAGCCTCACCTGCTGTCTCTGAAGGAGGACAGTGGAGAAGAGCTGATATTTATTTTATGTAAAGATGTTTCCCAGATGAGAAGTCCTGAAGAGGGAAGTATGAGTCCCCCATACTTCAAGCATGTCATAGCCATGATTCTCTCATCACTGTAAGCTCATGAAAATGGAAATAATAACTAAAATGATTCCAGCTATGGGAGCAAACAGTTGGATACCTACTGTGATCTCAACCTTCCCATCTAAGTTCATTAGTCCTATCACAGAGATCCCAGAATCACAGAACATGCTGAGTTGGAAAGAACTCATAGGATGACACAGACATAATATCAGTTTTATGATATTTTACTCAAACACACATATCAGGAAATGAAACTGGGACTAATGAGTTAATTTGTTTAACCTCGATTGAGTGGACTGGATTCTTCTATGGGCAGTTGATTTTTTTTCTCCATGTATTCTGAGATACAAAGGACCTCTACATAGTCCCTACAAGTAAAGAACTGAAATTTAATTGCCCACTGATTTTGCAAAACACTTTCTATTTCACAGATAGACTGTATACACTGTATCTTAAAACTGCATCATCCGTTAAGAAGTTAATCAGTTTGCAGAGTACACTAAATGTCTGGGGATTTGTTTTGTGCAGCAAAGAGGAAACTGCTGAGAAGGAAAGACCAAGACTCTAGGGCTGACAGACATCTCAACACCTGATGAACGGGAGGCTTGGAAGCACACCTATTCAAGAAGAGCCACAAAGTATATTCACAGATAAAAATTACTGAAACAATGAGCATGCAAAAAGAAAATTCTCCTCAAGACAGTGGGCCAGGCAGGGCTTTCTAAACAGCAAAGCCACACCCCATTATGAACTCCCAGAATTCTTCCAAACAAAACTCATGTCCTCCACACAGCCATAAAACCTGGTATCATCACAGCCCAATTGAAATCTTTGTGCCAGCAGACTGAATGAGATGAAGAAATTTAAAACACATGTGAATGGCATGTAGAACTCTACAGAAAAGTTTTGTTGAAATGGGGGAGCTGTATGTGTCAGTTCTACAGACCAAGAAGTGGAAAATAGCACCAGTGTTTGTTTACCTCGTGTACCTGTGTTTTGTGGCTCGAGCTCTAAGCAAAGAGGTTTCAAACCATTCCTAAAAGAACAGAGCCCATACTGTTTAATTTAAATTGAAGGATTTCTTAACCTGAACTGTCTTGATTTTATCATTAGGATTTTTTCCTGCTGGGTCTCTCAATCTCTGCCTTCAGGGGAGCAGGAGCAGAGTTAAAGTTGACCCTTTTGCTGTATCCTCCCACCTGTAGCACTGATCCTGATCAAACAACCCTGGGTCTATGTAGGGTTCTGGGAACCTGAACCCAGCGACAGCAACCCACTGTGATACATGCAGTTCACGCGACAAGGTTGAACAAATGAGTCAAAATACTTCAAGTACTGAAAAAGCTAATAAAAAATTAAAATATAATAACTACTCCAAGCTATCTATATTTAAATAAAAGAGAAAAGCAAGGAACAATTAATAATTTCTTTAATAATTAAACTAAATGTGTAGATAAATGTCTTCAGTTGGTATCAATGCCACATGCTCCATGACTATATACTGTGGTTTCAAAAATCCATTGTCAGTGTTTTCCATTTAACAAGAGCAAAGGTTCCATCTATAGGTGGAGACCTTTGTTTCCCTGTCACCTACAGCCCCTGTGGCTGCTGAGAATAAGGGCTATTAAATGTGTGGTTTACAAAACATTAGTATTTCATATTCCTCTATGTTAATTACTAATGGAATGCAATTAACTGATTCTCTCATGGACTGTGATACCAGATATAACAAGCCTGATTCCTTTCTCACTGTGTCATAAATTAGCAGTAACATCATTAATGCCAACAACATTATATTGTATAAAAAGGATGAATGGATGAAAATAGAGACAAGTTAGGATAATCTTATAGCAGAGCAACACAGAATAATTTATCAAGCCAAGGAATAATACAATATTTTACATTACTACTACATTTTTAAAACACTTATAATAATGTGTTCAGAACTGCATTTGTTACGTTTCTAAAAGCCTTACAAAACACAAAGAACAAGTCAGAAATGCAGTTTAGTGAGTGCTACCCAATGCCTTGCCAATCCACTGCTAAAGGGTAAAAGCAAGCATAGAATTTGGTGTTTCAATTTTCACTTTGGGGATTAACTTTACTCCCTCATACTAATTTAAATTTCACCTTAATTTGCCTCTCTAAGCTGTGTGTTTGAGTTTTCTAATTAAATGTAAATACTTCTACATTTTTAAAAATAATCTGGTTTAAATTCTGTAAGAAAGCACATAGTCTTAAAAATGTCATATCTGAAAAAAGAAACCTTTACTTACAAATAACAAGATTAGAGTGACTTCAAAGGTCAGAGGTGAAATGTTTAATTTCTATGACTGTTGTCTAGAATCTTCCTAGCCTCTCACTAGTGGGCTTTTAGGCACAGCCTCCAAAGGTCAGGACTTTAAGCATGACAGCAATCAAGAAATGTACAAATATTTCTTAGAGGCTGCAGTTTGGCACATAGATAGTTAAATGCTCTATGTGTTAATAAGTTGTCCTTGATTCAGAAAATCTCTATTTATCAAGATCCAAACTGCACAGTCTGGTTGGAGGAGAGTAAGAGTGGATAAGAGAAGAAGACATACCATTCCCCCACCAGATACACACCACTGATTCTTTTGCACCTACCAAGTAGAAGGGCTTGACAAGATATATTTGTTTTTCAGTTAATATTCATAAAAGGTGTGAATAGGATTCAGAACTTTTTAGTACAAAGCAAATCCAAACAAAAGGAATACTCAAATTAAAACTCTTTCATTTTTTCAAGACACAGCAGCCTTTTCTAAGCTTTATTAGAAAATTATCATGCCAGCTGTCTCTTTTCCCTGACTGTTATTCACACAATATGCCTCTCTCTTGTTTCTTTTCAGCTTTGTACATGTATAATAATGAGTTTTCTAGAATGGAAAACCCAGTGGAATATTAAAATTGCAAAGAGCAGCTCTTCGAGTTAATTTCACCAAAGTGCATCACAACATAATACAATGTAGTAAGAATGAATTTCTAATAGGAATTCATTCATGGAAAAATTAATTAAAGAAAATGTTATTGGTAATATAGCTTTTCATATATGTGCTGTTATGTATTAGCAGCAATAAAAGCTAAACATTTAAAAAACCAAACTACTCATGACATACTTCCTGGCCTGTATCATGAACAATATCTTTTCACAATACCACAGCAGATACTGACTCAAGAAATGTACACTTATTATATTACTGAAATACAAAGCATGGGGAAAGCCCACTCCCCACAGATTTTACTGAATTATAAAATTAAAAAGAAAAAAAGCTGCTGTACCTTTCTCAAAATTAAAGTTAGAATATCAAGCTTTTCATAATAATATTCACTTAAAAGTCAGAATACAGTAGAATTTCCTAATGAACAAAAGAGAGACAATATAAGACTGGGATATCACTTATAAAGACTGAAAAAACCTCGAGGAGTAAAGCAATAGAGAGGTGGGATGAAATTCAACACAGTGAAGGGTATGTAACTGAAGACTAATGAAAAATTATACCATAAACCTGAAATGAAGGACACTGAAAAAGGAAGGAGAAAAAGACTAGGTCAATATGAACAGACTTCAGAAATATGATCACAGGTAGGAGGATACATTTCCTGTTCATTTCCTGAAAAGATTAAGGAAATGCAGAACTTGTTAAATCACTGACAAGTCCCTTTCTGGATTCCTGTGTGCAAAAGTGAATTGGAAAAGATGCAGAGAAGTATATGAAAAGAATTAGGAAGGGACATACTATGAAATAAAAGGAACCCCTATGAATTGTTGTGTTTGAAAAAGCAAAAATGCCTGTAGATAGAAATATTTGTTCAAGGGACTAAAACTAAGCCAAAAGTCAAAGCTGGAACAGAAACAAGTGGTCATGAACAAAACCAAAATAAACTGGTCATGAATAAATTTAGCCTAGAGATTAGAAGGCTTCTAACCATCAGAGAATCAAAGGCCAGCAACAGCATCCCAAGGTAGAAAAAGATGCTGCTTCTAATCAATAGATTGTGACAAATTTCTGTGAAATAATTGCCTGTTATAGAAGAGGGCTGAGCAATATGGTTTCAGGAGATTCCTTCCAATCCCAGTTTCTTAAATTCATATTCAACTACGCAAATTACACTCACTACATCAAGCAGCATACATATATACATCTCTTTCTCATAAAGACACAAATGTTTTCCTGTTTTTCTCTAGTTGTTTTTTCTGCTTGTTTCAATTAGAGCCTTCAATGTTTTCAATTTCTTTTTTATAATACCCTAAAACTTGCCTGAAATATTTGCTCATGAAACCACATTTAGACCTCTGACACCTTGTCCTAGGTACTCACTGCTCCTATTACACAACACTTCTCTCATGGAACAACTAGAAGCAATCCCAACACAAAGCAGCCTTGGTCATTATTCATCATGGGAAATGCAAGTCAACCTTCTCAAGCAAAAGGGAAATCAAATTAAAGACCTTTGCATGAAAGACATATTGCATGAGAACTCTTGATACACCCCACACAAATATATTCAATTTAACATACATCAAAAGGAAAAAAGAAAATATTTTTAAAGGGGTCAGCTCCCGAGAAGATAGGAGGCACAAGATGAAGAGATGGCAATGCACTGGGGAAGCTGAGCAGGTGGGAACAGCTCCCTGCTCTCCTGAGCAAGGTGGCAAAAACACAGGTGGGAGAGAAAGATTTAAGTCCCCCAGCTGTGCTGAGAATTTGCAGTGATCCCACACAAACCTCTGAATGTGTGAGGAGAGGCTCCCTGAGCTGCAGCCAGGCTGTTCCGTACCCTCAACACCCTCCTATACTGCCTGTGTCACATGAGCACATCACCAAACACTCTGGATTCTGTCTTGGAGGCTTTTCCTAGATATACATGGCCAGATTTGACTTTCTGAAGATATTAAACACAAGTTCTGAGTGTTTAGCCACATGCAGGAAAGCAAGTAATGAGCAGGCAGCAATGAGATGATAGACTGCAATGATCACAGAGACAAGCTGATAAACCAATTGCTGGCAAGGTGTTTCTCTCCCCTCAACACTACCTTTTTTTTTAAAGTATGTGAAGTATGTAAAGTGCTGTCCAGAATATCTAAAAAAATAGAAAGAAATTCAAATAATGATAATTTTCCTGGAATACATTACAGATTGCTCTTCATTCATGTGTCAGCTTTATTGAAATCTGTGAGAAATGAAAGTGATCTGAAAAGCCTCACTGTGCACAAAGTTACATATTTAAAAGCAAGTTTACAAATCTGTACTTTAGCCCTTTGAAGCTTTTTGCAGCATCTACTTCTATTTTGAGGTCTATAGACATGTTCTTTTTTTATATCATCTAAACATTAAAATAGCAGCTCCCTTAGGATGAATGACTTGAGTTCAGAGTTGACTTTTTATCAATCATGTTAATTTGGAAATAAGCTATTGGTTTGACTTTTTATTCATCATAGTCAAAAGGGGATTGTCTTAGCCCTGTCCCATTTGCCCTTAATTAACAACCATTGAATCCCCATATTAATTAGCAGAGCTATTAGTTATTTTACATCACTCTTCACTATTGCGGATAATTAAAAGCCCAATTAATAAACCACTAGTATTCATAATTTGTATAAACCTATTTTGAAACAATAAACCTGATTACACTATCTTTTTTCATGCTCATTTATTGATTTAATACAGCCTGAATTTAAAAATAATTCACACCCTTATAAAGGTTTTTAAGTGGTGGCTTTAGTGGAATTCATCTAGTACATGAAACTTCAGAGGTCACAAACTTCAATACTTCCTCAAACAGACCAAGAAATAATTGTCACTATTGGAAATGAGCAACATTTGAGTACATGTTGTTTTGGGGGCTTTTTTTGTACACTCACAAACCCACAAAACTTCATTTTTATTTATAACACAGCACAAGAGACTGATTGATTGCTGCTTGTGCACAGGAGGTGAGATCCAGAAGACAGCAACTTTAAGTGACAGCTACAGCTTAATTGGCATCATCCAAGGGAAGCTGTCCTGCTGAAGCACTGAACCATCATTTCCCTACGGCTCCTTGGCCTTGCCACATCCCAGTCAGCATCACTTTTGCATTTTCAAATAAAGTGCCTCAGGGCCCTTTGCTGGAAGATCTGTGCCAAGGACCTCTGAAACCATGAAGCCCAATTCCCTAAAACTTTTTGTCACAGTCTTTGATAAAAACAAAGTGGAGATTTCCACTAATAAAAATGTGGATAGGTGATAATTGTCAAGGATGTTCAGGTGATGGTGACAAGATACTCAAAGATGACTTAATGCTGCTTACCTTGTCCTGACAATATAACTTTTAGGGGTTAACCATAAAGTCATTGGGTTATTCACGAACACTCAGTTAATGTAATTTCATCTGTTTCAAAAGTCTACCAGATAAGCTAAAAAGAGTTGGCTCTATCATTTTAAGGGAATCTACAGCTTCTGAGCTGCAAAGGAGACAACAAGTCATAAATGCCACCCCTTGGACAAGGGACATGAAATTTATTTTCAGTTATTTGCCCTAAACCTTTAATTAATGGTAGTTTATATCCTTCTGCGTCCCTAATAGTACTTCCATTGCTTTCTACTGGTATTTATAAAACCTTGGTCACAGATTCCAAGGGTCTTCAAGATCTTCTGTGAAAACTACAGTTACATTAGGTTTTCAAAACCCGATTCTGTGTTAAACATTGCCTGTTCAAATCAGTGCAGTGGCTGAGTACTCAACCTACAAAGATGTTAATTGCTTTTCTGTTATGTTGGTTTTTTCCTGGGTTACAGTCCCTAATCATCAGTTAATATTTCTTTTTAGACAATTGCTAAATAAGGTGATAAAAGCCTATTCTCCGAGATTTTGAAACCTTCTGTGTGAAATAAGCAACTACTTTGATTTAAAGCAAAATACAATTATACTTCACACCAGGCCTGGGAAAAAAGTCTAGGATGACATTCAAGAAGTCACAATTTCCTCACCAAAGAAATTCATTTAAATTTCAAGTTTAAAGTTAAATCTAATTCTGCAACCCTGTTTAATTAAGCAATCTTTAGCTCTTTTCACTGAGGATTTGTAATTCCCTGCTGCATTCTCACTAGAACTAGTTAGATTTGCCGAGTTTAATTTTTATCACAGTTCTCTGGCTTTCTACCTCTGTCATGTACTCCCAGGCAAAAACCACCTGTTAAAAAAGCCCTACAAGATTTCATTTGTAATAAGAGGTTAAAAATTAGAGAAAAGCAGCAGGAAATGTATGCCAACTCTGACATTCCCTCAGGAAACGTTGCAAGTTAGGGAAATTTTTCAATATTATGAACTAAAGGCTTAGGCTGTCATTTCCATGGGAATTGCTGATATTCTGCTGCTATGACTTTTGTGCAAATGAAACTCTGTGTGGGTGAGAACTGTATTTAAGTAGAGTGGCTGTGGATTTATAAAATGCAGACAAGATGTTCTGCTGCAATTTAGTAAGAATTTGCAATTGCAAACAAACAGGAAACATACCTCAAAGCCAGCTTATCAATACGCAGGTGAAAGACAGTGAAAAGAGTATCTCCCACTACAACCTCTCTTCTCCACTCATTCTTTCAACTAAATGCATACTCTTGTCACAAAATACTGCTCAGGATTGTACTAATCTAAGTCAGATACGAAAAGAAATGATACCTATTTAATATATCAGCATCTTGAAAGGATGCGCACCTCTAGCCGTGGCTTGTAGAAAAATGATACATCTATACTGTACTCTGATTTTATAACTTACTGTTCCTACATTTGAAATGCAAGATGGTGACTCACTTTCCAGAACATTTTCAATACAATGCAATATTGATTCTGTGAAGTAACTTCCTAAAGCTACACAGAGTTTCCAGCATCCAAATATTTTGATCCTTTCCATCACTCATTTTTGCAATCCTTTGGAAGAAGCTATGGTCATAAACCAAATGCCAAGGAAAACATTTGTAATATTCCTTAAAATCTACCTAGTATTTCTTACAAAGCACCATTTTGAAGGATTTTTAAGCAGCTAATATACCAAACTTTGGAATTTATTTTTTAAATTAGAAGTGATTTTTCTAAACCCACTTTTCTAAAGAAGAATGAAAACACATTTACTATTGACTTTTAAAAAGTTTACATTTCAACAGCAGCCAGCAATAGGAATCTTGGCAACATCAGTATAGCTGAATTGCAGAGATGCATTTTAATGGTGTATCAAAACCCCATTTTTAATTTTATAAGCAATAAACACGCTGGTATCAATTACCTTACTACAGAGGATTTTTTCCCCTGCTTTTCTTTACTATTGATGAAGAACAACACTAGTCACAATTATTAAGGTATAAGAACACAGCTTTCAGAGTGTAGAATAACAAAAATTACATGGTGAAAGGAGGGAAAACTCACACCTCATTTTATACTCTAAGCATGAATATTTAGACTTGGCTTCAGCATTGCTATACATAAAATACCTTCCCTATAATCAGCACATCACACTGACACATGCTGCTGGTGCATACGACCCTTTATCTGCAGCGACTTCATTCCTAAGCAAAATACAGTGTCTTGCATCTGAAGTGGCTATCAGGCATCTCACAGAAACAACATGACATGACAGCACTTCAGAAGGGGAAGAGAAGATGATAATTAATTGGAACTTTGAGGGAAAATTTTGGAAGAATATAATTAGAATATAATTCTGGCCTGGAACATGGCCAGAGCACTGGGACTAAATAACTCTTACTTGTGAGAAAAGAGATTTTTAAGTAAAAGAGGTTGCATACATTGCTGACTTTCCAAGAAACAAGACAAGACACCATTGACCTAAGCCTCAAGTATTCCCAAAAGTAAATTGCAGTTTGTATGCCTGTGTTTGTAGGATAAAGCTACATCATCACTCAGTTAAAACAAATGCCTTCATTAGATCTGATGAAATCACTAATGATGCCTTTAAGACTAAAACATTACCATCCTTTCATCTGAGAAAAATGGTCATAGACTGGGGGGGTCTCAGATTGTCTGAACAGACCCTCTGCTTGTTCTGTTTGAATCAACATGGCTGGGACTAAGACAAAGTCCACAATGAGTAAACTTTATCCCTTTGGCTATTTTAACTGTTCTACAGAACAGAATTTAGGGCATTGTTTATTATTTAATACACTACGATCAGAGTAACATGCTGTGATGAAGTAGCAAACCGAGCAAAGAAATTAAAATAACTGAAAAATGTGGGGAGCTATGATGACTTTTTATTAGAGATGCTATGGACTGTATGCCAATAAGGTTGCAAACCAAAGTGGAATCTCTCCCCCTGGCCATGCAGACTGTCATTCCTCCTGTCAGCTCATTCTCCATTGTGACCCTGTAGGTACTCATTAAATGGAGGGGTCTTAAGTGACAAGATGGTGAAGAAAAAAAAATAAACCAGTTCAGTAAGCATGCTGAAAATTTTACACTCTGCTAGGGAGATCTGCCATCTGGGATGTTGGAATGTATAGAAAGGAGCATTTGGAGTTGGGAATGTGAGTCTAGTATGGTGCATATTGTTTCTGCTCCTATGGATTCACCACTCTTCTTCAAGCCAGCATATTCTATTTCCTATAAATTCATAAGGCAAGGATCAATCAAACCTCAGCAATGGCTTTCCATCCAGCATGACAGGCGACTATCACAGACTAATTTGGGTTCAGCCTTTACCCCTCAGTCTGCCTGCACAGACATTCCCACAGAAGCGGAACTACACACAGTGTACCCTGCACTGCTATGAAGATTCACAACTGCCCCACACCAGCCAGGCATTTTTGTGAGCAGCAGTAGATCCTTGCAGGTTCTAAAAAGGATATTTTTCTGACTGTAGAGGTGTGCATATGTAGATGAAAGGAAGAGAGAAGCCCCGCCAAGTCTTACTCATCTGGTGGCAGACAATTTCTTCAATCCGCACTTATTTTAAGACAGCTTTTAAAAGTATCTGCACCTACAAAGAAATAGTCAGTGTGTATTTCAAGGAGACATTTAGAATCACACAGTTTGACAGCAGAAAAGGGGGTAGAAATTTCTCTACCCAAAGAGTGGATGGCCTTTCAATAAATCTTCAGAAATGAAGAAAAACCTCTGTGCCCGTGAATTTAAAGCGTAGAAAAATTCTGTTCTGCATAGGGTTATCTTTTTAAACATATACTCTGCCTAAAGCAGGCCACTAAACACCAAAAAAAATTGCTACTAAAAAGAGATTACCTAAAAATTGTTATTTCTGTGTTTTGACTGAATAAGCAGAAGAATGCTTCCTCAAGTAAGTATCCACAGCCTGTCCTTGCTGCCCTGCCCCCAAGGAGTTTAAATTTCCTGTGTATCCTAGCTACAAACATCCATCCATGTTATGACAGGTCCAGAAGAATTTGAGACTTCACTGTCACATCCCAACATCTGCCTCCACAGCTGACTGTGCACACACACCACAGTGCCAGCTGTACCTCCACAGCCACAACAACCTGGGTAACCAACACCGCAGAGCGAGCCCCGCTCAATTCCACCCCCAGCAGCCAGGGGGTCAGCACACTGCAACACTGAGCTCTGAAATAAGCAGGGTCATCATCAGGGATAATGCCACCTTGCAAATTCTTTCCTGTTCTCTCCTAATGTACCCAGGAGTTAAATTGAAAAGCTAAAAATATCAGTTGTTTTTCCTGCTTTGACCGGAGAGCACATAATAATGAAGAAAAAATTATTCTAGTTTTTCATCTAAAGCACATTCTTTGAGAAACAAAGCATCCCTGAATTATATCACAGTGGTTTATTTGCTGTGGCATTCAGTTCAGAATGTTCCTTTAAAAAATTTATAACCACATTAAAGTGAGTCCTTGTGAGGAGAAGGAGACTGGCTGGAAGAACTGAGGTGAATACAGTTTCAAGCTGTGTCAAGGCTACAGATTTCTGCCAATACAACTGCAATGGTTGTGGATAAGTACTGGTTAAATCCCTGAAAAATTACCTACTATGGGAAGAGTTCATTAGCATACTCACAATCTAAATCTTACTGACCAGCATGAAGTGCAGCAACTCCATCATAACATTATCCTGGGAAAGAGTTTCTACTGTAGGCATAGACCTAGTAGACTAAACCAGACAGTGATTCATGTTGAAACTTCTGTGGAATAGCAGTTCATTATATTCATGCTTTTTGTCTTCCAACTTTAAAATTTTGGCTTCTCTAACTCAGTAAAATCGATTACTGAAAAAAATTCCAGCAAATGACACCTGGCAAGTCAGAAACGCGCAATAAACCTGATATCAAAAGATACTCATCCAACTTCAGATTAATTTGCCACCTTCCTGCCTATAGTCACCCTTCTCCTGTAAATTAGGCTGCAGAAGAACACTGTAGGAATCAAATGGTGAAAAGAGGGCAGTGGCAATGCTGAGTCAGAGGTCCCCAAGGTAGCAGCCGAGCTGGTACCATCACTGCTCACAGCAGTGCCAAATTGACTCATCCAGAGCAGACTGTCTCAGGACCTGCAGCCTATTTCCCATCCATCAGCTGGACAGTCTACCCCAGGATAATTGAGACACTACTGGACTAATTTTCCATTCAAGAGGAAGCTTGGCTTTGAATGCCGTGATAGTGACTTTGCAAAGGTTGATTTACCAGTGACCTAAAGCAGCAAGTGTAGCACTTTTAATTTGAACTATGAAACTATTTCAACAGTAAAGGATTTATTAATGTTATCCACACTGATCTCTCTACCACTACAAAACCAGTTGAAAACCTGAACTCAACTGAATTTTAGGCAAGTCCGAATTTCCCTTCTCTAGAAAATGTGGATAAACAGCTACTTTCAACATTCTTAAGTTACCTTATCAGAAAGCCATCTAAAATGCTGAATTTGAGGCTACAGTCTAACAAAAATGCCTTTGTTCACACTTAAAAGTTTACAGAATATTTCCCCAGAGCTCCTCACTAGACAGATTCACTTTAAGGCATTTTAAGTTTCTTTGAAGGAGTTTCTGAACTTCATATTTTGTCATCTGCAACTCCCATCTCTGCAATAAAGGGCTGGGCCTCTCAGATAGAGGTGTTTGTATGGTTCTATTCCCTGTGGACTGGTTGCATTAGGTGGGAAAATACCTAGAAGTCTTTAGATACAATGGAAGAACACCATTAAAGTAAATGGAAATGTGTTTTATTAATAAACTGGTTCTAAATTTCCTTACGTGCATCATAAGCTCTTGTATCCCCAAGAGAGCTTATTAGATACAGATAAAATGTTTTAGAAAATTCCTATCACCTAACTAATTTAAGCTGCATTAATCATTTTAAATTCCACCCAAATCATGAGCAAAAAGTCTGCTCTCATCTAATGAATATAAATGCTCTCCCTTCCATAGCTAAATTTCTTGGGCTGAAGTTTTACAAACATTTAATGGAAGAGATTCACAGAAAATCCATTAAACAAATAAAAGGTTGGATGTGCAAATTTCCTGTGCAATATGTGGTGTGAAAATTCATCCCCTTTATTATTTAGCATTTTCTTTTCAAATATCAGGGTTGGATTTACAATACTTAAGAGTCATTCGATACTTTTTTTAACATTTCATTACTCATAATACCACTTTAAAATTATTTCCTTGCAAATCATCCTAAGTCATTCCTAGCCAAGCAAAATAAAAAGGAAAAAAGTGAGGAATGGCATAGAAATCACATAGGTCAGCAGTGATGATCTGTGGGCATATATCTTAATTCACCCACCCAAATATCTCCATTGAAAATATACCACTGAAATGCAGATGTTTTGTGTGAGATTAAATTTTCTGGCTCCTACATTTGTAATCTAAATAAACAGCACTTAATTCTGGCAGGTTTTTTTCAGACTCTGAAATCTCTGATCAGAAACTTCCTTTTTTCTTTCAAGGTCCCCACTGTTCTTTGCCATTTTACAATCTGTATTTATGTGGAGCTGCCACTGGGTATCACATAATGCCATGGCTCTAACCAAGAAGGATGCAGATGACACTTCCTTCTGCATTAAACTCTGGCCAGCTGTCCCAGTGTAGAATGACACTAACAATTTGATGAAGGCAGCTGGCTGAAGTAAAACCCAGATCACAAGATACCAGATTAGTCAAGGATAAATGATAAAGGACTGGGATTTGGGAATTCTCTGCTCACTTTCCGTTTCTACTCCATTTGTGACCTTAAGTAAATCACTCAGTCCCAGAAACACAAGAGGTAATTAGACACCAAATTTCCAAAGATTTCAACATTATTTAGGGTTTCCAAACCTAAGTGGATCTAAACCCTAATTAAACTTTCCAGGTCTGATCTGAGCCAAACCTGTCAACACCAAGCGTATCCTTTCTGTCCTGGTATAATGTCATTAGAGGAGTCTAATTTTGGTCAGGGCTATGGCAGAGATGCATCACCTCAGTGCACTTAATGGGCTCCTCTCCATTAGGCCAGAAATCTGAGAAGCCACCCTGCCCTTTGGGCTCACAGCACAGAACAGCAACTCCTGTTTGTGAGGCAACCACAAAATATATCTCTGGAATACCATAAATGGATTCAGTTAGAGAGAAAACCAAAGGAGAGACAAACCAGTTAGCCTGAAAAGAGGAACTCTGCCTTCTCAGTGTGAAAAAGGTACAAAATCTCCAGTGCCACTTAACTGGAAAGTGCAGGAATAGAAACAGCTGCACAAAGCAGCTTCTTCCACCCTTTTCCAACTGAGCAAGTATGCTAAAAATTCAGGCTACTTAAATTCAGTGAAATACTAATGCAAGGGCTTCCTTGGCATGTCACCCAGCACTCTGGGAACTCCTCTTCACAGGAGCTAAGCAACTGGCTTACTAGGTAGGATATTTTAAGAAGTTCAAGAAGAGTAAGTGCCCAGATGCAAGAGAAATAAAGTAGAAGTTTTGTGTTTAACTCTTCTCAGCACAAACAGTATCCCAGGTGAATTGCAGCTTTGACATCATAACTCCTAACTTTTCCCATTCTTTCTGTATTAGTAATAGCTTCCCCAATAAAACTCATCCATGCAATAAGCTCACTGAAGCCAAAAAAATTACAGTGATGACTACTTTGGTCTACTGTTTCTTAATTAGCTTCTTTCACATTCAATTGACTGTGTTTTAGCTAGCTCTACAAAACCAAAGGTTATTCTAGAGAAAGTAACTTATTCGCCACAGATGTGCTAGATGTAAATCAGACTGCTCTCCAGAAGACTCTGCACCCAGACCAGCTCTGCAGAGGAACAGAAGGCAGCTGCCCTGTGGCTCCAGCAGCTGGGCTGTGCAGAAGGTTCTCCACAGGCCTGAAGATTTGCAGCTGGGAGGAGTTTGGCCATGGGCACAGGGCAGGTATATTGCCAAACATTCCCTCCTGAAGCCAGGATAAATACTTCCACAAGTAGTATTTATTTTTTCCATGGTCTCCGGCAAACTCTCTTTGAAGAGCACCCTGGAGACACAAACTAGCTGGGAAGCATCCGATGCTGCAAGTCTCCCCTGGGGCAGGGAGAGGCAGAACTTCTGCAGTAACAATAAGGGCACAGGGACACTTACTGACCTTGCTGGATGTTTGGATCTACACAAGTCTCAGGGAATCAGGAAGTTTTAAAGGCAATATCCCTGGGGTATCATGCAGGGGAGAAAAATGTATTTTCCCAAGCTGCAGATTTTCAGTGCATACACTAACAAGAAGAGCATGTGCAATTTCTTGGCCTTACCATATGCATTTCCCAAACAGATACAAAGCAGGTCACACATGAATGAAGACACAGATGAATTTCTACCATCAAATATTAACAAGTTCGAGCAGTTTTTTTGAATACAAAACTCATTTCATTAGGCATTCGGGAACACATTTGAGGTTTGGAGTTAACACCCACAAGAGTTCAAACGCTCATGCAGGTCCTCTCATAAGCACCCTCCACCACAAAACACTTCTGTGCTTCCACACAGCTCTCTTCATTGCACCCTTCCATATCTGAGAACAGAACCTGACATCTTCCTTCCCACTTCGGATCTTTGTAAAATAAGTGGATCTGCTTTCCCTTCTCTGAACACCACCAAGTCAGGCCCTCAGGTCTTTGGATACATTTCCATAGTGAAACCTCACCTTACAGAAGAACACATAGAATGCATCTCACATTATTCCTACTTTCCATCATTTTCTTCTCTGCTTTAAACTATATATACTTGGAGACTTCAAACACAGTGTAAATTGGAGTGTTTCACAGATCCAGACAGGTGGAAGAGTAGAGAAATGGAACCTTACCTAGGTAGTTGTTCAGGTTGGTTATTTGATTTGGGTTTGGTTGGTTGTTTTTTTAATAGAGCTCCTTCAAACTTTGCTTAGTCATTCAGGATGGATTTTCCTAACTACTCAGGAAGATCCATATATTTCAGTTGTCCCTAGAACCCCTCTATTTTTTTTTTGGACTTGCTTAGAATTTGGGCTTGCCAAAGTTTTTAATGTATGTTCATTCAAGCAAAGATATAACTGTCATAAAATGTTTGTAAGTAAAACACAGAAACCCAGTACAAGGAAGAAGGGTCTCTACTTAAGCTGTGCTAAAGAGATATGATTTCAGCGGAGGCAACACTGGCAGTGTAGCTCCATGTGGTGAATAAGGCACTGAAACTTATTTTCATTCTTACAATTCTTAAGTACAGCAAAAAAAGGATAAATCTTTTTTATGGCTTTTGCTCCAATAAACATGTTACAATCCCATTCCAAAATTTTACAGTCCCAATAGGTCTACATATTCTTGAAGGAATAGCATAAATTCTTTGCTTTTTTGTCTTTTGCAGGGTAGTCACAGTATTTCAGAGACTAACATAGCTGGAGCCCAGCAAGGCTTTGAGTATTACAGCTTTTAACTGCAATCCTCAAATACTTCCTTTCTATTTTAAATACATATATAAATAAAGAAAGTGAAAGCTAAAGATACCTTCTAAAAATCCTTCTCTCAGGAATGTAACCCAGAGTGATACAGAACAAGGCATTTATCTTCACTTGCAGGGAACAACATAACACAACTTAGTCTGCTCTGCCACTTGTGAATTGTTTCAGCACCCCAAATGTATGAAAATCAACACTGCTATTGTACTCCTCAGAACTCCTTCTCCATATATATTTATTTTTTTTTTTATCTTCTAAAAGGCACAAACAACCTGTCAGATATATTCAAGCATATGCAAAATTCTAACTAGACAGACAAAAATAATCTTTGTACTTTTCCCCATGTGCTCTGTGGGAGTTTTGTCTTGTTTGTGTGATTGATCAGTTTGTATTTTACTTCAGCAAAATCATTTTTCAGAAACCTACATGCAGTTTGAAAGCAAAGGGAAAATATTTCAGCCAGACCTTTTACTGGACAAAGCCAAGTCAATACAGAAAACTGTAAGGACTGTCAAGTGTCCCACCAAATAACATTAGAATCCTTCTGAGAAATAATAGTTCCAGGGTTCCCCCCCACCCCACCCCAGTAGTACCCAGGGTTGTGTCCTGAAGGGGTTGGGAGGATGGGGTGGGTGATGGACCCCAAACAAGATTCTTAACATCCACTGTATTTTCTCTGAAAAATTCAGTCTTTTGGGGATAAAATAGCAAATGAAACATCAGATTATTGGAAGAATAAGTTAAAGCCAGCAATGAATGCATCAGTCACCTTCAGGAAAGGTCACATTGCTTCTGATCATTCTTCAGTATGCTGTAATAATAGAAGCATAGCTGTACTTCCATGTATTCCTCTTCACGGTCTCCCTTCCCATCTGACCTTACAAAGATAGCCTCTGTGAATTCCTATTTTGCCATCAGTGTATAGTAATGCTTTATTTGTCAGAAATGAAGGTGAGAGATAGTAATGCTATCTTTCAACTGTACTACTTAGAAGACAGTTCCTTGCTTTTGCCCTTGGCAATCTTTAAAATCATCAGTTAATCATTAAGATTGCTTCTCATAACTTATCCCATAGCTTCCTTTTTTGACACTAAGTTTTATAACTTGCATTCCTTGTACATCTCAAACATCCATGTCAGTGCAAGTCAATGGAAGACTGAGGCATGTACAGAAGGCTGAATTACATTCACCATCCATTAATTACTTTTAATTTATCAGCAGTTCTTGAGTTCTTTACCACAAATATGTTGACAGACTATGCATTTCCTCAGCAGAATTTACTTGTGCAAAACACTCATCTAAAACAATTGCTTTATTTTCCTTCTTTTAATGACAGCAGCATTTGCTAAAGTGGGTGAAACTTTACAAAATTTCACATTCAGAGGGTCAAAAGCTATGAAAGATATCACTACAACACTGCAAATATTTTTCTACATATTTTCAAAGCTAAAACTGTTCTTTCTCCTCAGCACAACATTTTTCCCTTGTGAGAATTGCATGTATTCTACTAATCATAGTCTTTGCTGCATATTGCTTCGCTGCTGAATGACGGGGTAAAGGATCTTGTGTTCCTAAAATAGCTCTGATCTTATACATGTGCTCATCAGCCAGCTTAGACAGTATTTAATTGAAGTCAATCACTGAAAAAGTATTAAGGAATAAGTTTGAAGAAACAGTGTGTATGTAGCAACAATGCAGTGAGCTGTCTCACAGCCTTCTGCCTTCACAGCATTTGTTGCTTTTGCAATATGTAACTTGTTCATTTTTTCTAGATAGGAATTTTTAGAATCCTCTACAAGTAACTCACAGTATCAATAGTAATCAACACAGCAGGAGTCACCATCTTTAACATTGCTATCTCTTTTCCTGAACCACACTGCTGTTTACCTAGAAATTTAAAGGAGAGTACTGTGATTTCTGAGAAAAAAAAAGTAGGTTGCTGTTTCAGTATATTTTCCAGATACTCACCCTTTAGTCTGACACTCTGAGTGACCTTAGGCATTTCAATTGACCTCTGTAAGCCTCAGTCAGCTCAGCTAGAAGACAGAGTCCCTTTGAAAAGCAGATGTTGTAACAGTGTTGTGTTTTCTTGGATAAATGCATTTAAAATTAAAAGAAAGCTATGACTGTTCAATGACCTTTCAGTACACTTAATGTCAAGGGCCTTTCTTTTGCAGACCAAGTGTCTATCTGGAATTGCTAATGCAATTTAAAGGGAAAAAAATCAAACTAACAGCTCAGAGAGATACAGAGGTAGGGATTGCCTTTTTGTTGTTATTATATGCTTTGGCTCTATCACATCTTTTCTCTTGGTTTAATTCTAGATAAAACACTTATAATATTGTACTACCTTATATTCATTCAGCTTTTCATTTTAAATTCTGTATTTATGCTGCATCTTTCACACTGAACCATCTCAAAACACATCCAAACTTCAACTTTTAGTCAAAAAACCCAAATTGACAGAAAGCTAAAACAACCCTGGGTATGTGTGAAAAAGAAAACACAGTTTACATAATGAGGATACAATCTTCCATAATATCCCTAGGCCCTGCCATCCGAGCATGGATGTTTGCACTTGTCAGGTACTGATTCCACACGCCGCGCTGAGCGGCTGTGAAGCACAAGCAGAGTGAGCAAAGCAGGGTTTGGTGGCGTGAATGACTGCCAGCCCCAGGGCTGGGGACAGCTCTGGTAGTGGCTGAGGCAGCCCCTCCAGTGGGCAGGAGTAGGTGTTCAGCAGCTCCTCCAGCAGTGACTCAGCACATACACACATTTCAGGATGGCTCACTGCAGTCTCGTCTGGACTTCAAATCCTTTAAATCACTGCCTGCCCTTCTCACCATTGTATTCCTCTGCTTTTGCTTTTTGAGGAAAGATACTACAATATTCACCAATCTTTTTTTTCCAAGTGGAGCAAATCAGGGGTTATTTTATCCATCTAGTAAGTGAAACCAGTTATCAGATACTTCTTAACAGGATCCACAAGTGTCTTCATTTAAATGAAATTGCTTTTAGTGCAACTCTCCAGGAAGTGTTGTCTTAAGCTAGACCAAATTCTGCAATAATAACCTCTATTACGCAAATGCAAGTACTTGTAAAGCAAAGGAGGACAGCACATGCTCCAGCTTTGAGGAAGACTTCCTTCTCCTCTAGCCCTCAGTGTCAATTAAAAGCAAGGTAAACCCACAAAGTGGGTTTGTTTTTTTTTACTGCTATACATTCATACACTCACTACTACAAGGACAAGAATTTTTGGACTTTCTAGGCTATGTTTAACCACCCAGTTACCTATTGAGACTGAGAAAGAAACCTTGGGAAGGTTTGGGAGGCTATATAGTAAGGACAAAGGGTCACTACCCAAACATGTTGAGAATATAATGTTTGGCTCAATCTTTAATATATTAATATATTGCATAGTATTTTAATACCTAATTATCTTACAGTATAATACTAGTATACTGAAAAATATGCTGTTGGGAGTAACAAAGAACCACAGTAAAACCTCAACTGTAGCACTGAATTTCCTCATGAACTAAAAGAATTGGTTATTTTCAGTGTTAGATGACCTCCTAGTATATAGGAGGTATTACCATAAATGAACTACAAAAATAGTAATTATTTATTAAAAAGGAGGGATACTAAGTAGGAGTTTTAGTGTTACAATGTTACTATTAAACAAACACAATTACTGTAGTTTTAATGCATACTGTTCTTTATCTTATGTTGGCTTGAATTCTATGTATAAAAAAAGTAATTGTGTGGCCTTCCCAATAAATAAAATCCAAGTTCTGTTTATGCTTTGCAGCAAACAGTGGTTGACTTTATCACTTGAAAACATTCTGAATAATTTTGAATCATTCTCTGGAGACTATTAACTGAATTCCCTTAGATATTCTGAGTCTCTGTTCTACATTCATATACCCTAGTTGATATCTGAGGACTATCTAATTGTCCATGCACTCAGACCAATGCATCCTAACTTACAAAAATCTAAAAGGCCATATGACAAGTCTTGTTAAAGCTGAGATAAATAACCTCTTTCCCCATCATCCACAAATCCATTTATCTTACCACAGAAGTCAGCTTGATTAAGCATCCAAACACCTTCCCCTTCACAGGCCCAGAAATATCTTCAAGAGAACCTGCTCCATAATTTTCCCAGGGCTCAAAAGAGTTCATGTGCCTTGTACTTCCCCATGTAATTTATCTGGCCATTTTGAAGACGACTGAAGACTTTAGAAGACTGAAGCAAAGGCACGGTGATTGATAGAAAGGTTATCAGCTGCAGAACCAACCCAGGCCAGCACTGGGAGTGCTGTCACACCAGCAATGCAATCATCAGTGGGCATTACACTTCATGAGTTTGTTGTGCACAAAACATTTATGCTATCTGTGTCTCACAACCTTATCATTTCCTCACAACAGAAGGCTCCATCAATTTCATAAGCAATGTCTTCCAGGCTGGTTTTGAGTTTAAATGGTAGGATAACATTCCCAATAGCTTAATCCTCACGTGCTTACACACGTTCAGCTGCAACAATTTTAACATGCAGGTCAGAAGGTTGATTTGAGAATAACCAAAGCAGTTCAAAAGGTTAATTTGATAACATCCAAACCTGTAATCTGCAATCAGCCAAAGAAAGGACCTCCTGCTGCACAGGTGGTACAAAGTTACCCCTGTTACCCATAACAGCTGGGGAACAGAAATCAACAACATTGTTGTAGTAAATTTGCAATGCGCACACAAGCCTTTTGAAACAAGACACAAACACCTCCTGTGAGAAACAAAAGCAGTCAAAAAAGAAAATACAAGTCTGCTGTGATCTATGTTATTTAATGTCTCATATGCAATCATGCCTATGATTTTGCATTAATTTAATTTCCCATGATAGGTTTATAATCTGGGACTGCTGAATTCTCAGAGAGGAATATTGACCTGAGACACCAGAATCATCAGATGTTTTTGATTTGAGATCATATATTCACTGTAGTTTTATCCCTCCCAATTAGTCTGTCAAAACCACAATACCTGTGGATTTCTGCACTGCAAACAATGCTAGTGAGTGACTGCCTCTATCTTGTGTGAGGACTGCAGAGTAAATCTGGAAAGCTGATTACCCTAAACAACACTT
This sequence comes from Sclerurus mexicanus, assembly GCA_013396755.1. Taxonomy (NCBI): domain Eukaryota; kingdom Metazoa; phylum Chordata; class Aves; order Passeriformes; family Furnariidae; genus Sclerurus; species Sclerurus mexicanus. The sequence continues at coordinate 431,940 of VWZF01002284.1, read as the reverse complement.
AAAACACAGCAGCTTACACTTTTCTTTCAAACAGACACAAAAACCACTGAAAGGAACTAATTATGACACTGCTGATTGAACACACAGGCCCCGCAGCAGTGAACTGTTGTTTCTCTGCACATAGAAAAAATTGCACCTTTCATGGATTCCAAGAGCCAACTGGTTTGTGACTTCCTAACCTAGAACAGTCACTATCCCTCTGTAGCAACTGAGCATCAGGCTCCCCACTCCTCTTACCAACCCAGACAGTATGTTCTTCCAATAGCTTCCACATTTCCCCAAGGACAGATCCCACACTCAAGCTGTTCCCAGATGAGCTCTACAATGTTCCTCCCCAGAACTCTACTCTATTTGTTAATAACTTCTTCTATAGATTCCCTGTAACACATTTTTTGTGTGCTCTTGATTATGTCCTAGCAGGCTGTTTACCCCATTTTCTGTGTCTAATTCTGATGTTGCCATGGTACCATAACAAGTACCAAAAGAAGAGACTCTGTAACAGTAGATCACCTTTTACTGCACCACCCTTTCACTGAAAAGGAAGCAGTCCACCTCAGAAGCGATTCTTTTCGCTTCTTTCTTACTAAACTATTACCTAAAACTCAAAAAAGTTTCCTAAAATACTTGTCCATTCATTGTTTCAACTTTTTTTCCTATTTCACATCTTCCATCGACTAAAGCATTTTCCAAAAAACTAGGAGAACAAAAAAAATAAAATTAAATAAAAAAGAAACCACCAAAACTCACACAGTTTGAACACCAGATACATAATGGCTGGTTATGGGAAATACTGAATCCTAATCACCACACCTGTTTCTTGCTAGACTCTCATCAACAACAGAACAAACCTATCATCTCTTTCAAGCTTAGATGAGACCACGTCATTAAAAGCATAAGTATTTTTCCAAGATACTGACAAATATCCTACAAGATCAGTGGGTATTTAAAAACTTCCATCAATTTAACAGCTTTCACATGCTCCAGAAAGACTTGGCAGATTTTTTTTAACACAGCACCATGCCTGCACACATCAGAGCACATGCCAATACATCCCATAGGACAGAGCAACCACGCAAGCTATCCAGGCTCCAGGAAGAAGAGCCGAATTTTGTCAATTATCTGGAGACCATGCCTCATTCATTCATATACACTGAATGTTTTTTCCACCACTGTGTTGAAAAACAAGTATCACTGCTACTAAGACTGAGTGGTAATTGTTCCAGCAGTGCAGGAGACATCTCTCTCAATCTTACACAGCTGTGGTGGAACAGCTTCCAAGTCACTTCTCCACCAGCCAGGCAGCACCTACAGATTTGCTTGTTTCATTACTAAAAGCAGCATGCTGGAAGCAACAGAACAGATAAGCTTGGGAGGGTCTTTAAAATTATTCATACTGACAGTTTCAGTAGAACTTTTAACATTAAACAGCTTGCAAACGGAGATCATCAACGGCACATCAGCTTGCATCAACTATAAACCTTCTGCAGGTTTCAAGTAATACGCAGTGGGCATTAGTACAGCTCAAAGTGTCTTAAAAAAAGACTGTGGGAAGCCAGAAAATGCAGATATCTCAAACTTAATTCAGGATTTAACTGTTGCTTATGATAATTTTGTTGTATATGCTGTGTAATTCTTGAAGGGAATCATTTGTATTATTTTCTCATTATAAAACTCAATTTTGTATCCATTGGAAAATAAAGCATGGCTAGATTTTAACCTATTTCTTTAGCAATGGGACACTATATGATTGACAACACAATTACCAGTGTAAAGTTTTTGACATACCAAGTAATACTTAAAATAGAACTTCAATATTTTTCATGTACAGAGCTGTGGGTTTAAGTAACAACCTGTTTCTCTGCAAACCAAGAAATCTTCATAGGTTCAAGAAAAACTCCTTTAACCTTGATATTTGTGAAGAAAGGTATGCACATAAGAGACATTTTAGCATTCCATGAAAAGGTTTGCGAAATTAACGTTTCCATTACAAGCAGAGTACAGTCACACTTTTATAAGTCTTCATGAACTGAAAGAACCTTTTTTGTTTGAAAAACATTAAAAATATGCCTCTATAATGATACTGAGAGATATTTTAGACCTAAATTTCCATATCTACTTTAAGTTAAGTTTATAGGTGGGCATGTAGCATTAATGTCGACTTATTTCTTCCCCTTTACTATCATTTTTCTCCTGTGAGTTGGCCAGGTACATTCTGACAGCTGGAAGACACTGAGATTTACCAGATTCAACCTCTTTGAATGGAGGTCTGTCTATTAATGCCAAGAAGAAGAATATACCATAATTATTCATTTCCCTTGCAAGACTATCCAGGACAATGTACCTTATTGCCAAGAATTTTCAATGTGAGTGCTTACAATAAGAAGGAAGTGCGCCATGGGAATTCTGGGGTTCTCTCATTAAGTTGGCTTACTAAATATATCATTTCAAAGTCACAGGTATGACTGAGAAATTCCTTAGTACCTCTGGCACTAGGTAATTACCTTCATAAACTTCACTGATCAATATCACAAGTTGTTCTTTGCATTTTCCACTTAGATGGACATAGCAGTTCCTTTCTTCAGAACTTGGAAAAAGACAATCTCCCTCATGATTTCAAAGAGAATATAGCTATCCTTCATGAGAGACTGCAATGGATCCTATACAATAAATATGCAAATTCACAGAGGCAGGTGTTTTGGTTTTTTAGGATATTTTCTTCTTTCTCTTAGAGCTTCTTCTACTATTACAAATCTCTTTTTACTTTCTGTCCTTTCTCTCCTCTTATCTATTACTGATTTTCACTACAGTTGTTGACAGAACTTTTCTATTTCTGTATGGAGGACAGTGGAAGATTTCTCACTCCTCTAATCTGCTCCAGTAAAAGAGAACAAAGCACAAACCCTGCTGAGAAACTGTCTTCTTTCAGCTTGAACCTCACTACTCACGACCACAGGATTTGGGAACCATCACTTTGACAATTGCCCAAGTCTGTCCCAGTTTGTCATCTTAGGTCAAGATACAAGGCAGCTTCTAAGACAAATACCAGCGCTGTTCAGCCTGGAAGACTAAACCTAAAACCTCCCTGTGTTTTCTGGGGGCACCAGGAAAGCAGCACAGCAGCATCTTCAGTAGTTGCTACAGCTGAAGAGAAGCTGCAGGTGCACTGAAACATCTTTGCTGGTATGTGGGGAGAAAATAGTCTTCTAGCTGTTCAGTGAAGTAAGAACATGAATCGAGGGGCTTTTTTATATGCTACCACCATTTGCCACAAGAACCACATGATCCAGATGCATTTTCTAAAGCAAAAGAGCTTTCCCATTGTTGGAGCATTTGACTACCAGCAATCCCATCTGTTTGCCTTTAGATTGACCTCAGCCAGCTGCTGATCTCATCCAGGCAAAGGATATTTTGGGACAGGGTCATTAGGAAGAGAAGCAAGTGGGGTATACAGTTGATGACTACCTGTGCATTGCTGGCATTGCAGAGGAGAAGTCTATATATCCATCAAGGCATCTAAATTTGTGCTCAACTTTGACTTCTGTCAAACTTTCAAAATTAGGCAAGGGATTGAGACCACAACATCCCATAACATAATGAAGTAGAGATAAGGATCCTATCTTACAGTGATGTAAATCTGAAATTACTCCAGCTAAAGCCAAAGGTTTCTCCAGATTTACACTGATGTGAAAACAAGCCCCAGAGCTACCACACTCGGTTCTTTATCTTGCAAGTTCATTCTTTCTGAACAGAAATATCTATCTAATTATTCTGCACATGAGTTATATTGGCTCAGAAAATCAACCAACATGGGATTCAGCAGACCTAAGAATTATGCAAAGACTGTTTTAAGCAGCTTAATACTTAAAGGAAACACTTTTTTTAAAAAGTGCATCTACCAAAGAAGCAACAAAGTTCTTTGCATACAAGCAAATTAGCAATTTTTTTTTGTGCAAGGCCTGTGGACTTTGGAAATTAAAAACAGTCATTCCATGAGGAAAGAAAAGCTGTATAATAATAAAAATATAGTTTTAAAACAAATGTGTGAATTTCCTTTTGTGTGTGCATAAACTAGAGAAGAGAAAGAAGGAAATTAAGAATAAACAAAAGATTTTTCCAAACAACACAGAGGTATTGGAGCCAGTACAATAATGGCCCACAGTCACTCGTTGCCACATCAGTATATTTGGGCTGAGCAAAATACTGCCTACATATATTCAAATTCTAAACAATATTACCTTAAAATCGTTTGTTTTCAATTGTTCATCACATACCTTTATGCTGTCTTTGAATGCAGAGGGATGGTTGTGGAAAACATTTTCTATTGTATCAAGGGCTTACAGCCTCCAGTTATCCTATTAGAAGTATTTGGAGGAACATGTCTTTAATTAGCATTATAAATAATTGCAGACTACAATTTTGCTCTGGAATGCAGAGAAAAGTTGACTTGAAACGTTCAATCCAGGAATTTTATTTTTTCCTGCAGTTCAGAAATACAGATGGAAGAATGGTCCTCACTCAGAAGTGACTGGCAACCTTTTTATAAATTATTTTCCAGGTCATTTCATTGAGTGTTGTGCAGGTATTCCATTCCTTTCCTTGGCAACTGACCCAAACCTTTGAGCTGGATTACTTGAGAGATAGGCATTGTCTTTGGTATCCTTGAGTAAAATAATAAAGTTATTTTTCTAGCCTGCAATTCTTCCCTATATACCAGTGAAGACTTCCCCTTCCAGCTCTCACCCTTTTTCTTTACAATGGCATTTTGGCCTTATTACTTCTTAGGATCAGAAGCAAAACATCCATATCATTATAAATTAGAAAATGTTTAATAAGAATGAGCTTGAACAAATTTTTATTATAATGAAAGGATTAAGGTGCATGATAGCATTAATATTTAGGAAAAATTAAACAAAATTGCTTTTTATCTGCTGCAAACTATGTTAAATATTTAATAAACCACATTATAAGGGCACCATTTCAACAAAGGGTATGACAACCTTTGTGCTAGGAACCTTCATCTCAGTCGTTCAAACTTCATTGGAAAACTTCTAAAAGCTAAATTAAAACTATGTGTGAGTTTTCTAGGCAGTTAGAGCTGAGAGAAACTTGCAAACCTGGGCAGGTCCACAGCAGAAAACTGTGCAAACACTGGGTCTAAAGAGGCTGCCTCTTGCTGGCTCTACTGACCCAGCACATGGTTTATTTAGAAGGGAGCACTAAGTTTAATTGTTCTGGAGCTTATGGGAAACCTTCCTGTTACTTCAGTTGGAATGTCTGGGTATATTTTTAAGCAGCTTTAAAACATAGGGAAAAAAAAGTTCTGCAAGTATTCTGAGGTGAAGTGTGATTTCTTTTTTCAGCAATCTAGCAGCAGATAACTTTTATATAAATAATGTGAGAGGCAAATTATAAGTGAATATAAATATTGCCACATAACTAAAAAGGTATGATAAACCCCACTAGGACCAGTGGTATGCTTCTGAAAAAAAAGGAGGCAAATCATTTTCTGCAGTCTGAAGACCTGGAAACCTTCAAGCTTTCCCTAGGAGTTTAACAAAATAAAATCTCTGGGAAAAAAAAAAAAGGCAAAATAAGTAAATACCAAACCCCATGTTGAACCTGCTTACAGCCAGGCTATGTATTGCATGAAATTTCAAGGTAATAATCTAACAGTAGAATGTAGTAAATTTGATAGCAGCTTTTTACTGCTTTCAGATCACTCAACTGAGAAGCAAATAAAATGAAAAAATTCTGAGGTTCCTTCTAAGCTGATCCTTACAATGACCTTGAAAAAAAATAAATCTATTATCTTCTGCCTTTATCTCTCCTCCTCTAAAATGTGATAATAAACACTAGTTAGATCTTCTATCTTGGGATGGGACTCTGAGCAGAAAACAACAAAACATTATAACCACTACAGATGAGGTGAGCAAATTCCTGAAATCAGCATTCTCCTAGTCTCTAGACCCAAAAACTTAAGCAGAATTACCCTAACTTTTCAAAACTCACCAAGGTCTCATTAAGTTATTGTTAAAGCTCTCCTCCTACCTCAGTTGACTTCCATTTTATCCATCCGAGGTCATTGTTTTCACCTGTATCCACATCCCAGACCACCACTGGCCATTGGACTGGGGAGCAGCAACAGAGGTTCAGCCCTGGTTGTTTGGTTTTTTTTTGTCCATTCTCTATTTCTCATAGATCTCTACTGTATAAAAATTTTCCTCCTTTCCAATTAAAATCTTCACAATTAGCTTATTATTACTGTGTAACTGAATACATGACTACCTTGTGAACACTCCTGAATTTTCATGTCTGTAACCTACTTGCTTTCACAGCACAGTTTCTATTCACATCTTACATTCAAGGAAACCCACCATGAAGCAGGAGAAGAGCAGAATTCCAACAATGTCAAAGAAACAGCAGTTCATTATTAGTTTCCAGATTTTCTGACTCTGGTGTATATATATAGCCACATTTAGATAGGAGAAAAAAATTAAGAGAAATTTCACTATGTTACAGTCATGTATAGAAAAAAGAGTAATTGACTATCATTTCAAACCCACAGCTGTTTCATTTCAAACTCAGATGGAAGATATCAAGCAGAGTCTTGCAGAAAGTGAAGGTAAAAAATGAATACTGTTCAAAAGCTCTTGAGGTTCAAGTCTCATTTATCATTAGAACAGTGAAAAGGTATATTTTTATTATCTATATTTTAACAAAATTGACCTAAATTATGTTCTTACACTTTTTAAACTTGAATTCAATAGCTGTGTCACTTAGGATCAGAGTGTTTTTTTGATAGTTTAAATTGTTTATAATTCCCTCCCAAAGCAAAAACATTTGGATACCAAGATGAGGAGTGAGTACAGAAGCACATTTTGAAACTGGAACACAAAATATCAAGTAGCTGTACTTAAAGGTGAATCTTTAAAAATATATTCCAATAAACAGCTTTTATTGAGGCATTAGTGACCATTAACTTCTCATGCATGTGGCTCATGCTGTCAGGCAGATCATATTAGTGATACTTGTAAATGTTGTGCATCTGCTATAAAGTATCTCAGCTTCACTTACCAGAAGGTTTTCTAAACATTAACTCACATTTTTGGTGGCTTCAAGAGAAATAGCTTTTATTAATTACTTGTTAAAGCTACAAACAGCCTTTATTTATGTTAGCAGCAGATTCTGTCAGAGGATATATCTTTGTCTCATTGCACTTTACTTTCAAAGAACTAAAAGCCTACAAAGAATCTGTAATAACAAGTTTGGTTTGAACCTAAAATTGTGTAGCAACTTTTGAAACAAAGAACAAAAACCTTCAGTTTCAACTGTAAATATTAAGGTACTGAAACACCAGACTGTTCCAAAAACCTCTATTTAGAAAGCAGAAACTTTTCAAGCATGAAAATCTCTCCTTCAAGAAAGACAAACTAAAATTAAAAGCAAAAATAAAAGGGCAAACCTTTTGAAATCCATCCCTACCATTTTCACTCCCATCACTCTTTTTCTCACATCCACACACTGCTTTGAGTGTCTTGGTAGTTTGATAGAGAATGGCTTTCCTTACCTGCAGAATTTCAGGGGAAGCCACACAGTGGCAGTACTGTGAATGCAAACTCTCTATTCTATTGTGCAGCCTCTGTTAAGAACTAAAATACAGTTTTCTATCCTCAGTTATGGTTGACTGTTACTTTTCTATATAGAAGAACATGCAGTCAAGGTGTAATTTATTTCCTTCTGTAATTTTAATATCCAGAGGCCTCAGACAGTCACACATTTCACTCTGGGCTACTATCTTCTTGCTATTTGTATCCAATCTTTCACTTCCTCTATCCAGGCATGTTTTTTGAAGCCCAGTCTCTTTAGTGCAAACTTGGAATTCATTGCCAAAATCAAAGGGAAGCAAATCTAACTGAAGGAGCATCCCCCATCCAAACATGCACACACACCCCCACCCCAGACATTTATGATTCATGTAGGTTATTGTTTTCTGCACTTTCATAGCACACAGAAACGAGTTGATGAGTATTAGAAATGACAAATCCAGAATGCTCTGTTCATTTGCACTGTACTGTGAGACTCTTGTCAAAGACTGCAGCCACAAAGACCACAGATGCTAACTTCTGATGTACAGGTATCTCACATCAGGAGGGAAATTTCCACTGCTGTGGAAATTTCCTCCAGGTGATCATTCTCAGATTGCAAGGAATTTTCTACTTTTAAATCATCAAATTTCAGACAGAAATTTAACAGTTAATATAACCACATATTCTCGAGGAATGCAACATACAGCACAAGGCTTTTCTTTTTAACTTATATTAAAAATTATATTTATATCCATGATTCCCACCTAAATCAATTCCCCTTCATTTTACCATATATCCCCTTTTATCCTCCTTTTAAAGCAAGAATCAGACTTTTCCCTGCAGGGTTAACACCCAGTGAATTTGAATATGCTTCCTTCCCTGCTTAGCTTACTTTGCTTTTAGCTACAGAAGCTGCTCCTGAAGGTAAAGCCCTTCTGACTGCACCTGCAGCCACACCTTTCCTCTGGCTGAGTCATTCCTCATTTCTGACTCAAAACAAGCCAAACACTTTCTGGGCAGGATTTGCATCACAATCCTTTCCACCATCACCCCCAGGATAGTGACAGTCCCTCAGGATTATGTTCAACAAAAAAACTACACACAAAAATACACTTGCTACGTGACTCCCCTTCATTGACTGAATGACACTTAAAACATCAAACTAGTCAGCAGAGGAGCAGATGGGGTAAAATTCTTTTCTTTAGCAAAGCTAAATTATTATATCACTGCTGGTCTCAAAGCTATGAGGTACAGGTATACTATGAGGCTTTTTAACTAAACTGAGAAAAATGTTAGAAAGGATTTTATCAAATATTAAAAGGCACAGTATGTTATTTTAAGTTGGCTATTCCTCAATTTCTTTCTATGATAAATTTATCCTTTTAAGTTGAACTTCTTTATCTTGAGCTGAAGTGGTCCTTCCCATTAATTTGCTAAGAGATATGCCACATTTGCAATGAATTATTCCAAAAAAAATTCTCCACAGAATAAACAGTGTTTTTTAGAGCAGCACCTGAAAAAGGCTGAGCAATAGTGACGCCTTCAAACAAAACGCAGAGACACCATTTCCTTCCTCAGCCTCAACAGCAATCCCCTGCTAAGGAAGTTACTAATTTCGCCATTTGAAATAGTTTCACTGCAACTCCAGCTACCCACTGCAAGCCCTCAATAAATTTATGACCAATCCCTAATAAAAACCTAATTCATGAGGTGCTGAGAGGGTGCTTTCTTTCCATTGCGCTGCTTCCCATGGCGCAGTCCCTTTGGCCACCCTGTTTGAGGGCGGATGGCACCTCAACAAACACCCACAACCCGCCCGCATCCCTGTAGGTGCCTCTGGAGAGACAGGGCACAGTGGCAGGGCCCACACACTCCCTCCACCGGCATCAAAGGTGACTTTCCAAAGACACAAAAGGGGGAAATGAGACAACAAGGATGGAAAATTGCACAAGGCAGAACCTGAGGGGAGGTGGCCCCAGGGTAGGGCACAGCCCCGCCACAGCCCGGGCACACACAGGGCACCTTCCTCCAAACAAAAACCAGCTGAAATAAATATTCTATGGCTTCTCGGTCAACAACTTTAAAAATTACCACACACACTTTGACATTAAAAGACAAAAATCAGGTAAGAGCTCACGTACCATTGGGGTTGAGGAGCCGTAGAATCCCTTGCTGGGCAGACAGGACACACAGCGCTCCCCTCCTGCCTCAGGGCACCCTCAGCTCTGAGGGAGAGGGGCTGGCACGAGGGGCTGCTCTTAAACACCTGCACACCTGGAGCTGATACAGCGCCCTGAGCAGGGACACCTGCGCAGCCCACCTGGCACCCATCTGCGGGGTGCTGATGGTGATGTGGGCAACCCCCAACCCGGGCAGGCCATTACAGGGGTTGGGGACACTGCCCGGACCAGCTGCCCAATGCCCTGAGAGCCGAGGGGGATAAAAACCAGCCCCATGGCCCCCTGGGCACCCCCATTCAGCAGCTCAGCATCTGGGAGCTGTAGGAAAGGTACTGTGCTGTTTGGACCTATGCTGATGACTCAGTGTTTCCAAAGGGATGCTATTCCAGCTGGGAATCAGCACTGCCCAGCACAGAACTCTGATTTTCCAGAGATAGGGAACCATCAGCAGAGCTGCTACCTTTCCACGGAGAGCCTGGAGCCTTACCTTGCCATTACCCAAAGTGTCTGATAGCCAGTTATCCTTGTGCTGCCTGAGCAGTACTAGTCACAATGACCGGAATTAGTATTTGCTGCCAAAAATATTGGGTGCTTTCTAATCACACTAGGAGGGCTTTTGCTAGGTTTTCAATCTCAGAGATGTTTAATATAGTGAGGTGGGAAAATGAAGTTTCACTTTCAAGGTAGAATTCAATAATCCTACTTGAAGCAGTTAGAAAAACAAACTTTAACCACTGTCTCAGCATCTACAGATAAAGAAGAGCTTATCCTTATTCTATTATTGCTAAATTTTAATTCTTTCAAACTTGTACCATATCATACAGAAGCTAATTCATAACTTATCCCTAGTAATCAGAGCATAAATATTGGGGTTTTATCTTCTAGGTTTGTATACAAATATCAAATCTCATGAGATGAAGTTCAAGATACAGCACTTACTATTTTAATGTTCTGTTCCTGCATTATCAGCTGCCATACTTATTTACTGCTTATTTTCTCTACAGTTCTCCATTTCCACAGTACAGCAAACTGCTTTTTTCTTCTATTTTATCCTCTGTCGAAAGAGAAATTGAACTCATTGCTTTAACTTTTACCACGGCTCTTCAAATATAAGGCAGGTGCCTGACAACTGTCTCGCTTTGATCAGAATTGGGCAATGAATAGTTCCCCTTACCTTTTCCTCTGCACTGAGTAGTTTCTTCATAGCAAATGAATGAAGATGTTGTTGTTAATGATTCAAAAAAACATTTAAAAATATTACACTGGATGTTTCAGCCCTAACTTTAGTTAGAATTGTATTTCTGATGTATTGCACATCCTATGCTTTTATGTCGTATGTAAATTTAAACAGTACTATGTATTTTTAGAGCCCTATGTTGAAAGATCTTTAAAGTTGCAAGGCTAAGTGAAGGAAAGCCAAAATTTAACCTGACTGTGCTGTGTCCTGGTGCATTCTCAATTATATTATGTCATAGGTTATTACATCTTGTTAAAGTCAACTTGTCTAGCACTCTTCAGACCATTAAAACATTCTTAAAGACATGTTACATTTTCTGATTACAGTTTTTGGCTCTTATTTGTGTAGTCTTGTGTTAACAGTCTTGATTTTCAAGTACATTTCTTGGTGACACTCAGCTTTGTCTGTGTAGGGCTCTTACTACTGAGTACTCACAGCTGACAAATGCCATTCTTAACAGAGGTGATTTTCATTCTGCTTCGCTCCATTAGTCCAAAGTATAAAATTGCAATGAAAAGCTGCAATGTCCTCTTGGTAGTTTGACTCTGCTTTGAGCTCAGCGCTGCCCATATTTATCTAACTTACAGACTCATTTTGGATAAAAAAACTTCAATTTTATGTACTTTTTTTTAAACCTGCCAAGGTTAGGGACCCAGTTCTGTGAATGCTTTTCATGCAATCAGTTCCACCAAATGCCCATCACCTGAGCAAAGAGAATGACCTGTTTCAGGATGAGATATAATGCACAGCTCTGGTCATATTTTGCAGCTATTAAACTCAATACCATAGACTGTAGTAGGAAAAAACCTACAATTCAGTAGTTTTAAACTGCAACAAAATCTCCCAACTGCCAATTTTATCGTGATTTGTGCTGGTGATGGGGGAACTATTTTCACGCAACTGTACATTTTTAAGATTTTTGAATTTCTCATCAGCACCCCAGTAATTAAGTATTTATAGATGACAAAATGCACCTAGCAGGAACAACCCCCTTTGTTTCTTATGTGCTTCAAACCTTTCATGAATAAAGTAGTGCCAAGGGTAACCTTTCATGAATACAACCTTAGGGATCACAGAGTGCCCTCAATCAATGCAGGGAACTCATGTTGACAGAGTATATGGGAAACAGATTGAGGTATTAAAGCACATAGCCTCTGGTGTTTTAGATGTAAATACTATAACCATCAAATATTTAGACTCTTATGTAAGCAGTATGTCATTTTTTAAATAGTTACTGCTTGGAATAAATCTTTAAGGATGGAAATTTCAGAAGTGCTCAGTATTGGCCTAACTTGGCTCTTACTGAAATCAATCATAAAATTTTCACAACTTTGGGAAAGGACTTTGTCTGTTTTCCACAGCGCTAAGCACAATAAGTCTTGATCCTGGCTGGGGCCTTTTGACTCTGCTGTAATCTAAATAAATTGATTTATAGAAGATCAGTCAGATAAATGATGAGGAAACACACACATACATATAAAACAGCTAGGGTTTTTAAATGATGGCTTAGCAGTCTTTTGGAGCTTCTTCATTATTTTCTCTTTGAATCCTAAAATTCATTTGCCTTCTTTTATATTAGTTTAATTTCCTTGCTATTAATTTTCTCCAACACAATTCCATGCATCTTAAATTTTCATTGAAGTATCCCTTCAATAAAGTTTAGCTTACTTTCTTGTCACAAACAAATCCCATTGAATCTACACAATAAACACATCAGTTTTCGTAAGTGACTCGTACTTTCTTTCAGCAGAATATAACCTCTCCTCTATTTCCACAAAGCCTGTTGTTGATAACAGTGATATGTAACCTACTCTATATTCCCAGGAATAACTACCTTTGCTGGACTGGGAAAGGGAAAGGAATGTGTTTCTTTTACGGGCTTGTAGAGTGGTTAGATCTGTTTCCCTTGCTATTTCACAAGATTCACAGAAACATTAATTTACCCAGGGATTGACTTCAGAGGCAGTTATTTCACTTTAATATACATGCCAACCTCAAAACTGCCTTAAAAAGATATTATTTTCTTCTAGAGAGCTACACTAAGACAAAAATAAAACTACGCCTGCTTTTCACTCAGTGTGGGATTTCTAAAGGTCCGTACTGCAACATCTTTCTCCCTATTTTCTCCAAATAAAATCCTGCAAGTTATTGAAACAGAGGCTGTGGTTCCACAGATGGTTCTCTAGACATTTCCTGGCAGTAGCTCTCCCCGTTCCCTTGCCCTGCTTCAGCCACTTATTCCCACCTCCAGTTGGACCTGTACAGCTGTGTTTGGCTCTCTGAGGACTAAGACTAAGTCCTCTTTCTTTGCCATAAAAGTTTGTGTTTAATCTGGGCCAATTGACAGCCTGGTGCTTCTAAGCAGAGCTGTAGTAGGATGAGGGAGGGAGCACCTGGCAAAGACTGCACCAACATGCACCTGTGCCATGGGCTATATTCCTGAACCTCCAAAAGTGTTCTCACACATCCCTTAGAAAAGCAAGAGCAAGCACACATTGCATTATAAAACTGGCAAAGATACAAACTTCAGAAAGTAGCCAAAGTTGTAAAATAGGCCAAAGAAGGAACCAGGTAATGATAACACCTTGTTCATCTTCTTTACCTAAATTCAGGTGATGTTATCACCAACCCTAGCCCACTATATATTTTATAGTGTCAATTTTAGTCTTTCAGATTAGCAAGCTATATATATATTTAGTGCTTTATTCTCAAACTGTTTCACCACAAATGACAGCTCATTTCACAAACAGCTTATCTTATGGCTAAAGATATATAAATACATACTAAAAATGCTGCTGAAAGTCTCTGAATGTATAATGCAGCCTGGTAGACGTGGTATCGATTGTAACACTGCATTGTAGACACAAATGTTAAAGAAACTTGGCAAGAAGCAACACATTTTAGCTACTCAAAATTCAGATTTTCTCAGACTTGTCCCCTTCTGATGAATGGAACATATGGGAGTATTGTTCATAAAACTTACATTGCTCGTCTTGATGTCTACCAAAATTCCTCACCATGACAATATTTACCAAGATACATACAGATTCAAATTTGAATTAATTACCCAGAAGTTTTTCTGTACTTCCAGGTTTACTGGAGAAGAAAAACACTTCAGAAGCAATGTGTTGGGTGCATTTAACAGTAGATGTTATAGCAACAGAGGTAGCAGAGTGCTTGCTGGGGAAAGGAGCTATCCGGTTAAAAGCCATCAGTGCTGAGTCAGATAAAATACAGGGAAGAAAGCAGCTGCTTTGCCAAGGAGCAGTTTGGAATCTGACATTATAAACAAAACACATGTAAATCTAGACATAAATCCTCATATGCTGAAGGCCCCATAATATCTTAGCTAGTGTTATTACTTACAAACACTTCCTGAAATACAGGACCACAACTGCAGAACACCCTTTAACCTTGTGTTCATCCACTCAAGAGCCATGTTATTTATTATCCTTTATCCCTTAATTATGGGGACTTCACCTACTGCTCTCTGCTCATTTGAAATGCAGAATAAAATACAATGGATGTCTGAAGACTTAACAGGTGTCAACCAGATATTTGCCAGTTACTGCTACTATTCTACTGGGAGGAGTTGCTGTTCTATAAATACTAATTAGAGTTTTGCACATGATCTTGCTGAAATACCTAAGGTGATGAGTGGCCAGTTGTTACTTTTAAAAGATTAGCACAATTTGAAAAACTAATGTCCCCAATGAGGCAATGCTCACACTGAATAATCAAGAGTTATAGCTGTTCTCTGCCCAAAGGGAATATTTGCTCACTTCATCATTTGGAAAATCTGCTGCCTCTCGAACAACTCACTCTTCTATTTAACTTTGAGAAACTTGTAAAACTTCATGCAATCGATATAATAGTATGGTATATGTACCTAGATGGTCTTACACTGCTATGCCCACATGGTAGGCTTGACTAACACCTTCCAAAGACAGAGCTCTCGATTAAGAAACTGCAACACAATAATGTTGTGCTTAAATGAAGTAGCAAAGAAAAATAAGATTACAGTAGAAAGTCAATAAGCATAGCAAAAATTTAATTTCCTCAAATGCATCTCCCTTCAAATTCTTCACCTTCATTAAGCAGACAAAGCAGACCCAGACAAATCAGAACAGGTCCATATGACACTGAGTTTTTATATTAGATATATATTCTTAATTTTTGGTTTTAAGAAACCCACCAATTCTCTAAAATCTCAGTGCAATGTATCTGAACAACCAGCTAATTTTAAGCAAAGTGCTGAAGTGACCAGACACAGACCATCCCCTTGGTGTTTCACCTTGTCCAATTTGCTGTGCCAACAACTGATGTCACACGGTGTGACACAACCCTGTATTTCTATATATGAGCTGTGATTCAGTGCAGTGAAATTTGACTGATATAACAGACACAAGCCTGTACTATTTAGTGTTCATGACCATGTATGGGGAAAACCTACATAATTTTAATCAGAATTTATTTTTCAGGGATTTTTTTTTTTAAATCCTTTTTCTTTACCATGAAACCTGGTTTTTCCTTATCCTCCAACATACAGCTTCCTCTTTTCCAGTAGCTCATTACTGGAAATGTTTGGCCTTACTTCAAAAGAGAAGAATATGTCAACACCAGAACATCTGTGTCCACACAGAGTGCTTTGATGACAGTGATACACTCCATTTACATCAGTAACACTGAGCTGAACCTTGTTGCTGTCTGCATTTAAAGATCTTACCCCACAGGGCAAGCAAATACAGGTCAAAAACGTTGATCTCTGTTTGACACACTCTCTACCTCAAGAGCACTTGGCAGCGATTCGTTCCAGAGTCAAGAATGAAACTCAGAACGTTGCAAAGCTCGGAGCCATGTTTGCATAACCACATTCAAAACAAACATTAAAATTCAGTCTCTGGAGGACAATCTACTTTTGATATGTAGGGGCTTGTGAGCAATACAGTCAAATTCTAGCCTGAATGCAGAGAGAACTTTCTCATTTAAATCAAAAAGGCGTAACTCAGGCTTGAATACCTGTTATTAAGAGGAGTAGTGCACCTACCACTCTCAAATGCAAAAAGGACACTTTATCACTCTAAAACTCAAACTTGATTATATAAAAAGGGGAGTGGAATAGTTATGTGTGACATAGAATTGCATCTACCAGTGTGGCCATGGGAAGTTGGGTAAATTTAGGTATGGAACACATGCGTCCACAGGCAGGCACAATAATGATGAATTCCTCAAATGTTTCTTACAGAGGGGTTCAGAAACAAAGCCTGAGCTACAGACTATTTGGAACCCATGGCTTCTGGTAATCTTCCTTTTTAACTTAATTTTAAAACATTTAGTGTTTCTTCAGCTTTTTGTAATTAATATATCATTTTTTGATTTAATTACATTGTGTCCACTAAACTGCTATGCTGACACAAATCCCAATATAAGGTGAAGAGTTTCAATAGTTTCCTTCCACACCTTCCTACCTACCCTCATGTAAATCTCAGCACTTTTGCAGCATTGAATGATCCAAAACATCAAAGAGGATCAAATCTGTGCAGCTGGATATTGCCCTGTTCATGTTCAAGGACCACAACTACCTGTGTGCTGCATTAGCAACTGCAAGTGCCAGTAAATCCTATTTCAGCAAACAGAGAAAGAGAAAATTTTGTTTACAGGTTTCACTAGAATGCCATGGAAACAGATACAGAGGTAACTGTGAAAGGCATAATCCAAATGGAAGACAGCCCTGATAGAACTCATCTATCCAAAAATAATGTATCTGTTTTCCCACTTGGAAAACATATGCATGAATCCTATTAACATCAAGACAGAAAATTATACTGAGTAGACCCCAATATCACTAAGGTCCCTGATAGCAGTATGAATTAATGTGCACCTTCAAAGTAGAGCAAGATGTTTTCATATGCAGACTATGAGAAAAAATAAAAATATCTTAATAGAATAATCATCTTTTTAAAGAAAAAAAAAATTACATCTTGAATTTTTGAAACAGGATTAAAGCATGGTAGTAGCCCCGTAAAAGGAAGCTGTTCAGCACCTGCTGCCTACACTGTGCCTGGCTCCAGGCAATGTTATTCATTCCTCGCTTTCATGGGAGCAAAATACATCCTCTAAAAATATAAAACACAAAAATAAATAGATCTCCGGGGAAATGGAAGAGAAATCTGTTTTAAAAATAGTGAGGAGCCTATATGGTCTAAAAAAATAAGTCCATTTTGCATTGTTTTGTAAGATTTACACTTTAATTTGAAACCAAAGTAAGGCATAAAATTTGTATGAAAGCAATATCTGATTTATAGATAAACTTAAAACACAATATACTTAGCTGCAAATACCAGACCCTAGTGAGAAGGAAAAGGTTTTGAAGGATGATTAAAGCGTGCTTGATAAATGTGGTCCTGAAATGCCCCAAAAGATTTTTCTGAAGTTAAGTAGTAAACACAATTAACATGACTTTTGCTACAAAAACACTAAATGCAATGGATTTTTTTAATTAATTTTCAATGTTATTACATGTTCCTATTGAGCTGGAATTGACTCAATCCACTAACTGTACTGTGAGACAGCTCTTCTGTTCCCATGACCTTCACATCGAGATAAAAAGCCCAATATCCATTCTGTTGGTCACACAAAGAGGAAACCACACAATAACAACAATCTTTTGACCACCAAAAGTTAACACCTTGTGAGTGGAAATTTTGTGACTGTTGAAGCATTTAAGAAAGACATATTTATAAGGCTCAGGGAATGTCCAGCTTCATCAAATGTATTATTAATTAACCAATAAAAAGTAGCAGCTGAGAAGGCTGCCTAGAATCCCTTACTGTACACTTCTGGCCTAACCCCACTATCCATATTCAAACAAGTCTCCTAGTAAAGGCAAATCATATAATTCTTGGGAGTCTTGCATGCATTCAGACTCACCAGATTTACATATTATTATTCACAGGAGATGTTTCATTACATTTGCTTTGAGAAAATGTACCATCTATATGGGTATTCACGTGTTTAATACGCACATGACTTTCTGGTTTGTATATATTATGTAGCTTATGGGGAGATTGTTTGGCCACTTGCTGTCTTAGACCACACACTGCTCATTCACAGGAGGTCAACTCACATGGCAGAGCTCACACTCTTCCGGCAAACTCCAACCACCCCAAAACAGGGAGAACAATTCCAAGCATCTTTTCAAACCAAGTCCAGTCCCAGTTCATCTCCCATACTGTTTGCAGGCTTTTTTGGGGAGTGTTAGCTGACACAGGACAAAAGCGGGACAGGGACTGTCCTAACAGGTGGACAGCAAAGATGTCACTGAAAAAAAACTTGGTCTGAATGTTCAGTTTTCGAGAGTCTTTGAGAGTATAACTTACCATTTTGGCCTGCTTGTGGATTTCACCATTTGAGCCATTCCATCTCTGTAGAGGCTTTTTGTTTTACTGAAGTTGACAACATTGAAAATTACTCTCTGGGAGGGAAAAAAGAGGAAAAGAGATCAGTTATAAAATCTGAAATAGTTTCTATGTGTGTTGCTGCATAAAAATATACAGAGATAATATATGAAATAGATGTGTATCTTATGAATTATTGTTATTCTCCACAGACCTCAGATAATGGATATCCTGTCTGTTCCAAGCATTTAAATTGTCTGTGTTGTTTTACACTGCGTTGATACACACAAAATGTATGTTTTTAATTTAGCATGCTGATTTTTCAGTAGGTGTCCTAGCCAGATGAAGAAATAGGTCTGAAAACAGTAAGGCAAGTCCAGTTTGCTGCAGTTAACGTTACAGGTCCTTTCCCACTGGGCAGCTCTCCAGCCACTCTGGCCCCAGCCTGGAGCACTGCAGGGGGGTGTTGTGACCCAAGGGCAGGACCTGGCACTTTGCCTGTTGAATGTGCACAGGATACCTACACAGAAATTGCACATGGCCATCAATTGTTTGAATATGATAGAGAAGAAGAAAATGTTCCAAATCTAATCGTAATTTACACTAAAACTTTGGGGAAACTGTAGCTGATACTTAACGGGTCAAAGGAAGAGCGAAATTCAGATCTCTAAGGGTAATGGACTGATACTAAAAGCAAATTCATGCAAGGGAAAGACAAGAGAAAACAGAGACAAAACCTTCTTCCTTACCATCTGTCTGCTCTAAGTCATTTTATACCAAATTACTTATTCTGTTTCTGCTCAGAAAGTCTAAATTGGATCTGGCTCATCTCATGTAGTACATTGACTTTTCGGATGGTAAAAGGCAGTATACCTCATTGTACTCTTTTGATACCCAACATTAATGGACACAGAAAAACCAAAATATGAAGACTAAGTTAATGTTTATATAACATTTCAGTATATACTGATACTTTCAATTTCTGTCTCTCTCTTTATACTTCTTTTTCACATGTAGCAGTGAAGACAGATCAATGAAAATGATATTCACACATTTGTTTTTAGAACAAACTATTGTAATGTTTGCACTCTTACATAATGGTTCATGACAAGCCTAAGAACTAAATAGTCACTCATTAAAACCAAACAATTTTGACTAAAGCAATAAGATAAACTATCAAATGTAAAACTTCGCAAGAATAAATCTAGACTTTCCAGGCAGTCTGCTCAGACAAGAGTGAATGGTAAGATTAAAGTGCAAGAACTCAGCAGTGTGACATGGACAACACGAACCAGGCACACTTACATTTGTATGGGGGCAGGTAGGGAGCCACATAAACTACATGGCACTGAGTAAATAGCTCTGTACTCAAGAAAAATTAAACCAGTTTTTTTGAGGTAAGGTAGTCTTGAAGATTTTGGAAATGGGAGCATAAGCTTCTATGTGTGCAAACTCGGCAAATTAGTCAAACCAAGACCTAAAAATAACCTGTAGGTTAGACTAGAACTGGCTTGAAAAACTAGCAAGTTGCGAAAAACACTTTCTTGAAGATGTTAATTCAATTTTGCACCAAAGGTAATGAGGAAACTACAGATGCCTGCACATGAGTTTTCCTGTATTTTGAGATTTTCCAATGGTCATGAGGTGAACTCATGAAAGCATGCACATAATTTAAAAAATGTTATGTCTGCAATTTTAAGTATTTAGAATATTGCTTATCTGATGAAAAATATCCACCCTGGGAGGTCTCTAGCTATATTCCATCTTCTTATGTTTAAAATACACGGCTCTAAGTCAGAGAAGGGTATTTAGGTCTCTATACGTTTCATGCTCTACATGGAAGCATTTCCCTGTATTAGAATGCTCAGATTTTCCTCTGTTACTTAACTCCATTCATATTTGTGAAAACAAATTAAGTTGCAGCAAATTGGTTTGTTAATCTTGATGTTTGCATGGAGTGAATGAAACAAACAAGATCTCCAAACCAATTGCCTTAAACTTTGGATGCAATCATGTCACTGTTGGAAAGAGAAAGTTGCTAATTTTGTTACATACTGACTCAGAGCAGACAGCTGGTAGAGAATGTTCTTATTCCAATCAAGCTTATTTTGTATAATGAGTTGGGCAAATGTACACAACTGGGTAAGCAATGTATATAAAAACAAAAATATGCAGCTCATTTAACAGAACAGTGCAGATTATAACATTTCAACCACTCCTGCTCACCGCGGAGTAAGCAGTCAGCAACGCGTGCGACTCTCTCAGCAGGGCACAGAGAGAGATTGGCAGAACCGAAAATTTAACAGCACCGAGCAGAACTTTATCAACACACACCACTGAAGTAATAAAGCACACAAACCCAAGCACTCAAATGAGCAGCTGAACTCCGTCAAGTATTCCTGGTGATAGTTAAAATAGTCCGTGCAGCTCAGGCAGTGGAGTGTGCAGAAATGTAATGACTACAGGATACACACTGGGTACACACGCAGCAAAAATATGCAGCTTGCTCAATAAGGTATGCAAACATCTTTGAACTGAATGCTGTAATAAAAAGGTTGTGATACAGCAATCAAAGTTTTGCTGAACAAATCTAATTCTTAGTCTCATTTCTGTCTGTACTGACATTCTTTGACACACCAGTTATGCATGTAAAGAGCAAAATGACTAGATGAACACTGTACACATTAAAACACTTTTTCACAAGAAAATTGTCACTATTGTGTATGAATCTACAAACTGTAGAGATCTACAATGGGTGTCATTTAATAGGTAATACGCTCAGTGTGTTTAACATGAGCAAGGTAAAGATGAAACACGAAAATAAATGGGGAAAATGGGTGAAATACCTCACACATTTTTTCTTATTGCCGGCAGTTTGCTGTTTCCTGACTGGGGCTGGAAGGAGCTGCTACTGTTTTGGGGAGGTTTGGAGCTGAAAGCACTGAGTGTGGATGGTCATACTGAACATCATATTCCAACAGGTCTGCGGGAGCACAGGGTGAACTGTGATCTCGAAAACATTCATTATTCACCCACCCCCTGGAAGGTTTTCCATCTGAACCTACCAACTGAAGAACACGTATCCAAAAGGTATCCAAACGAAAGTCACACCTTTGACAAAGGTTAAGTGCCTTCCCCACGGAGAAGGACACACCAGGTCCCTTCAAAAAAGGCTCCCAGGTTTATTGTGCATGGTTTTCCCTAGCTGGCTTCTCACAGAAATAGCTGAGCTGCTTTGGCTGACATTAAAAGAAGGAAAAAAAAAAACAAACACACCATAGAACACCACAAAATTCTGCCTGAGGCAGACACCTGGCACGGAAAATTTTGTGTCAAATCATTATGAGAAGTTATAACTAACTGAAAATATGGTTTGCAGTAGGAAGTGTCGGGCATTCTCAATATTGATGTGACACGCATATTAAATATTTACAATTATATAATACATTTAACATTAATAGCTTAATAATTTCAATTCCGTGGACAATGCTGAATGCTACAAGTATGATACAAACTTCACTACAAGCTGCTGAAGTACCTGGGGAGAAATTCTTTGAGGTCAGGCATGAATAATTTCTTCATTTAACCACCCAAATAAGAGAACTGGGCACTAAGTATTAATGCTAAGACCTTTCAGCTGAAATAAAGTCAGACCTCTTGTGCTCTGAATGAACATTAAAGACCCAAAGGTGCTGAGTACCACGGGGCTCTGCTTCACTTCCACTGTCTGAGATCCTGATATTGTCTCCTGCAGATTCTTTAGATACTGCAATGTTTTGTGAATTCCTGAAACCTGCACATTTTTGTGAGCTGTGTTCTTGCCTTTGGCAACTTTTCCTTCCTTCCTTCTTTTTTTAAAACCCTTTCTTTTATAGATGTAAGTCTATGTATGTTTATATATAAATACATATCTTTTATAGAGGTAAGCAACCCCTTTAAGGGGCAGATCTACTTCAGAATAGCATTCCATTATGAAAGAAAGAAAGAAAGGGAGGAAGGAAGAAAGGAAAGGAAGGAAGGAAGGATCAAATTTTCAAGCCAACCCCATGACTTGTGAGATTTTGAGACACCATTTATGACTGTGAGAAACCAGCAAGACGGGATTGCTGCCTGCTCACAAAAAAAGTGCTGCATTTTGGTATCTGAGTCAGAAGGTCTTTAGGATCTTTCCTGACCAAGCACCCTATACAAAGCCGTACAAAAATAAATTATACTGGAGGGACTTCAAAATAGAAAGGAAAAAAGTGTCACCTGCAACTGTTATCAATGCTGAAGAAAACAAGTCATGTAACAATAGGGTCTGTGCAAAATCCCCAATGAAAACTTACAAATCACAGTCTTCTGACCTTTTCAAATTTAAATCATTCATTACTGCTAACATTTAAAAATAACCCACCATTTCTTTTTCCCTTTGTAGGAACGCTTGTCCTTTCAAATGGAAAAGTTTTTAATATTGATAGCATTTAGCCTTTTTCTCCTCAGCTAAGGAGCTTTCAAAGCTGCTGGTGCTTGGGAGGGGAACACAACTTCTCCCTTACTGAGTGAGGATTCTGGGACCATGGAGAGCTCCAGGGCCTCGCTTTTCAGCTGCACCCGAGTCTTGGGAACTGCAAATTGTCGAGACTTTACAGCATAAGGAAGTTTCAGCAAAGTGATGCAGCAAATGCCTTGCAGATTGTTAATTATTGGGGTTTTCCCCTTGGTACAGCTCTTCACTTAGTTACTTGAGAGAGAGAGGAATGCTAAAGGCTAGGATGTTACAAAGAGCAACATTAAAATGAGACTCAAAGGATTGAATTCAGTAAGACCTCTGATATACTGCTTTGCTAGCTATAAAATTAGCTTAGACTTTATCATGGTATCAGTCTGTGTAGTGGTGTTTGTGCTGGCCCAGCACCCATAAGCTGGATGAGTGTTTTTCAGTTCCTGGGCCATGTGCTAATAACAAAAAAAAAAATAATTTAAAAAATAATTCCTAGTTTAGGCATTTGCCTGGTTATCTGTCCCTTCTGGCAGTGATTTCTTTGCCCTCAAACTACTACACTTAAGCACAGACCCACAGGAGGTGGAACACCTGTGGAAGGCAGCGTTCCCCATTTGGAACTTCACTGTCAACATTAGTGTTACCTCACGTGGGTCTGGGGCAGGGGAAAACAGCGCAGAAGACCAACTTTGAACAGAAAGATTCCAAAAGGATTCACAGAGGAATTGCTACGCCCTGTTTAATCGTTTGCCATAGACTGACCACTAATCTGGCTTCTGATTGTGACCCCTTGGACTTGAAAATTGTGAGGGCAAAAGTCACTCTGAGTTTTCTCAGTCAATCTTTCTTGAAAAAACAGCAAATTTGTTATTGAACAGAATAACAATACTGTTCCCTTGCCAACATAAGTCAGCTTTCTGTTTTTACTTTTCATCTGAACATCAATAACCTGAAACTTTCAACTGAAAACTCAGAAATATCCCTTTGGAAAACCAGCAGTTGTGTAATCAGACTGACTCCTGCTCCATGCTCCCTTGGGCCAAAATCTCCAATAGAATTGCAAATTTGTCACAAGACATATATTGGATCGTGTTGATTCATCAAAAAGAAAATAGTACGAGTCCTGCCAGGGCATATAACCAGGCTACAGAGGTATTTGAAACAGGTGTGAAGCTGAAACCTTCTTGCCAATTTTTTTTTCCCATTCTTTGTAGCAAAAGGTCAAAATATTTGCAAAACTAACAAAGGCATCTTTATTTAATCAGCTTGGGGGGGGAGGGGCGAGGGGGGAACGTACTTTCATTTTCTATTTCCTATCTTTTCATATATATGCAGGCTTTGGCAAAAGAGCTGCCTCTAGTTGCATTGCCAGAAAATTGCAGAGCTACAGGAACGTGTGAGCAACTTTTTATTGGATAACTGACAGGTGTCTGAGCCCTGTTGGTCCTGTCATTGCCTTTCTCCATATACACGGGTAATATTTTCAGGAATCACTAATATAAAGAAAAGTGCATGGTCTTTCACTGGGACTTTCTCAACCAGCTAAATTATTTCCTAATACATTCCATGCCACATTAGAGCCATTGCCAGATGACATTTGAAGTATTAAACTCGTTCTACATAATTACAGAAGTTATCCATGTTTAGGTTCTATATTCTTTTCAATCAATATTATGGCTGCAGGTGGATAGTAACAGCTGGCTGTTCTGGAATGTGTTAGCAAAATTTGCGGATATCTTACATGCCTCAAGAGGAAGCAGCTGAAAAGACTTACATTTTCCTTTTCCTAATAGAAAATATTTATCCAGTGAGAAGAAATGCTGCAAAGTTTCGTAGGACTTGAAATAGTTATAATAATTACATCTTCTGGGTGGTACAAAAAGATAATGCTATCAACCGAATGTTTTCTGGCTCATGGGAGGACTCAAAACAATATGATCAGCTTGGAAAAAGGGGAAAGGGCCAGGAAAAGTCACTGCATTATTGTTATAGGGAACTATGGTAAGGGAAAAAAAGCCCGTGTTTATGAGCACTGGCATAAGGTGTGCCACTGAAGAGCTGAGCATGAAGTGGCACTAAGTCCATATGGAAACATTCTACTCACCCTACACAGTCTACTCTTCTGGGCCTTTCATAAAGTGCAAGTCAGCTTATGGTCCAGAATAAAAGCCTGCCTTACCAACAAGAGCTGCACTCACCAAAAAATTAGACATTGATGATGGACAACAAAGTGATGTAAAGCGTGCAGGTGGAGTGCTGGACACTGCCAGAAATACTTCTAGGCAGTAGGTGAGAGTGGCACTAACAATGAGAGAGTGGCAGAGATATTTGTACGGACCATGGACACACAGAAGGTAATAATCACAATTTAAATAGCATGGAAACACAAAGGCAGCAATCCATCTGATACTCAGGCTGGAGGATGAGAATGAAAAAGCCTTTTCAAGTGTAGGTCCTTGTGAGGAAGATAAAGAAAGCCCTGTTAAGGGAGAGATTTGGATGAAGCTTTTGCAGCAATTGTTTACTTATGACTTTTGCAGCTGGCATTTTTCACAGTTAAAAGCTAATGTTTGTCTGGAGCTTGTGGGAAAAACCTGTGGGGGGAAAGAAGGAGATGATAACACAGAGAAGGAAAGACAGGATATATGGGAGAGCTCAAAAGGAGCACCGATATATTTGTCTCAGTGTTCTCTGATGGGTTACAAAACAAAGACATTTTGATGTGTACAACCACTAGTTATTGCTGCCAGTGGTCTTGGTTATGTTACTGGGATCAGAGCCTGCAAATGTAAACCCTCTCTGTTTACCTCTCCAGTAACCAGGCACAGATGGGCTTTGTGTCCAGGTTATTCATGGAAGTTCTCGGGTTTTTTTCCTTTTTTTTCTTTTTTTCTTTTTTTCTTTTTTTTTTTTTTTTTAATTCAGGCATTTCAGTTGCTGTTACAATGAAACCTTTGAACCTTCTATGTTCTTTCATGCATGGTTCTGAATAATAATAGAATAAAGGTTTCCCCATATTGTACAGCTCCTTTATATTTAGAGAGAATTTGAATTGGATCCTTTCTGCAGTAGCTGCAGTGCTGATGAAAAAAAAACCCAAAAACAAAAACACAATCTTTTTTTAATGGGAAAATATAAACTATATGTTATCAATTTCATGAAAATAAGGGATATTGTTATAGCATGTACTCTCTCATTTTCTTTTGCAAAATTAATAAAACCGTTCTATGTCCAGAGCGAAGTTAAAATACTTTTTTTCTGCTCTTTCTAGCTGAATCCTTTTGCAATACTGCAACATTTACACAATTCACTGATTTCTATAAGAAAATGTAATCGATATGTTAGTGTACATTGGAATCATAGCATTGACAACCAGTAGCTTGCAGTATTGATTTGAAAAAAAAATGTTCATGATTTCTATGGTGCTTCAGCACTATTTCTTGTATTTTCAATTTTTGCTGCTTAGAATTCTACTCCAAGTGTCTAACTCATGTACTAACAGATTATTCAAAGTTTTGTGCTTCAAAAGAAAACCCAAGGGTAAGTAGAAGGAAATCTGATCTAATTCCTGCAACTTTTGTGTACCTGTCTATTTGACATTTAGAGTAAGATCTCAGAACTGCACTAACCAACCCTAATGGTAAGGGGATATACGAATTGTACTCACAGCTTTGAAAATCCCATTCTGAGGCTGAAACTCGGAACGTTAGATTCAAATGCTGATCTAGCTCTGTTTGCAAAGGTGATTCACAGCATGTGAATAAACATGTTTTGGCAGTGTCATGAACAGAACAGCGAAACAAAAGAACTGGGAGGATTTCAATGGGAAAGTTAGGTGTCATAAAGCAATGTGCCCTGTGCTGTGTTAGATGGCACTCCTCCCTGGCACTGGAAAAGGAAAAAAAAAAAGCTCAGCAATGGCAAAGCATCATTACTGGGGTGAGCAGCGTAACTGCAGCCCAGCCAGTCAGGTCTCTTTGCTTCCAAATGCCATAGGTAGAACTTCCATCTTGTCCTGGCTGAGCTTTAAATGTGGATAATAAAAGCATTTGTATTCAGAAAAGCTCTCAAACACATAAATATTTAGCCTCACTTTAAGTGTTCCTAGAGGCTTAAAGTTAAGCAAACATTCACAGTTTCTTCCTGAATACGGGTGGATTTCTGATTCAGGATTTAAGACAGCCTGGCATTATGGGAGAAGGATGCTGGGTTTGCCAAAATCCCATAGGCACAATTCATCCTTAGTAAGTGATCACTGTAGATTGGAAGTGACGTTTCTGCAGCTTTGGGATGCAGCAACATTTTTATTACTGTTACAGATCAACTTTAAGTGTTATATTGTTTTGTTAGTTTATGTAAATCAATCTGAAATGCTGTATGAATAAAAGGAATTTGAAAACGGATCGTTCATCTTTATTGGCTTTGAAGTACTGAGTACATGGTATTTGCTGAAACTTATATTGCATTGAGTTATAAGAAAAATTGTTCAGATACTAAGCAAGTCTCAGCACAAATTCCAGTAATTTTCCACCAAAAATGAGACTCCAAAAAGAGATAAATATGGTACAGTGCTGAACATCTTCTCTAAAGAAATCATATCATGTATGACCAAAGCCCCTTTCAATATCATACAGATTTGATTTTCCTTCAGATCGCTTCCAAAACCTTGTGCAGAAATGTGCTTCAAAGTGCCCTCTTGGTAGAGAAAACATCATCCCTAAATGGTTGCTTATTCTGCTGCAAAGCAACAGTAACAGCAGGCTGCTCTGAGGCCACTATGAATGCTCTGTGCATTTTAACAGGTAAATTCTACACTCTTTAATATGCCAGTTTGATGGAATACTCAAAGTCGCTGGAAACCCTTCTGGGGAAATGTGAAAATTGATAACATTGCTTCCTAACACAGTATTTTAATACAAAATCTCAATATTAACCGTAATGCTGCAAAAGATCTTTCACACTTTACGTTGTTCAGTTTTTTCATTTTGGAAAAGACTCAAGAGTTTTTTTGGAAACCATATGTAAATATAATTCCTTTCAGATTTCCTAGAATTTTAAAATCATAGCAGCAGAAGATACAAATTATTAGCAAAAGAAAATTTGTGATCAAAGATAACATTTCTCAGTTCCCTTACTTCTAATCACAGCTGATCCTCTCTCATTTCCCAGAGTATCATTTAAACTCTAAGCTTCCCAAAACACTAATGCAGTTTACATTTATTTTTACTGCAGTGCCTATGACAAGTTTTCCTTGTATTTTACTTAAATCTATAGTTATCACATCATGAACGCTGCTCCGACAGCCTGCCTATAACCAGATATTGCAGAGGTAAAATCTGCAACCATATTTTGGTGGCCAAGCATGGGGAGGAGAAGGAAGCCACTTATCACAAAGGAGGCAGGAAAACATGAACAAACAAAAAGAGAGTATTCAGTGGCACAAGTAGCAGACCCAATAAATAAAAAATGTTGATAAGAGCTTCAAAACTAATGAGGAGTTTCCCTCAAAATTGGGACAGCGCTCTGTCAACACAACACAAACACCCACTACATGGGGGCATGACCTTCTGTGGTCCTTACACACTTGACACCGAACTCCACAGGAATTTTAGATGTGCCACGATTAAGGATTTAAGCTGTAAATGTGACTGTGAGAAATAAAATGGTGATTCAGATTTGCGTTGTCAGCTGCAAGAGGAGCACACAGCGTGTCTCAAGAGGGTGAAGTGCATGGCTTAGCAGTGCCCTGGTTCTGGGGCATTAGGGATTTCCTTGGCATCAGTCAGAGCAATCCACAGAGCACAGTGTCACCCCAGCTGCCGAGCTCCCCACGGTGGGAAAGCTGAGTCAGCCACGCTCTGTGACAGCACCCATTACAAACTGTGCCACCAAAGACTCCCCGAGGTGGGGCCCTTCCTTCCACGGGTGACAATTACAGCACTGCACCCACGACCTGTCACACCGCACCCTCAGATCAGGATCTGCAGATAAACACTCCTTTCACAGCAAGCAGCACTTGTACTTTCCATACGTATGAAGGCAGTTTCAATAGTATTGTTTATCTGTCCATACCATGGCAGCTCTTATGACACCTTGACATAAAAATGTGACCAGGGAGATTATTCCCCTGTTAAAAAATGCCCATCTTCCAAAAACGAGTGGCAGCCAGGTCCCCTCTTTTGGGGAGAAAATTCCTTTTGTCATATTGTTCCTCACAGCTCATGCCTTAAGTCTTTTCTTCCTCAAGTAATTGACTGAAAAAAGCATGCCTGTAAGGATAGAAAAAACCCAAAAAACAACAGCCTTGCAGGATAGATTAAAATTTTGTCCAAGTTTGTAACTCTATTACCCTAACAATAAACCATATTACACGATATTTTACTAGAACACTGACAATTCTAAAACCTATTAAAAATATGAACAAATCAATAAAGATAAAGCTATGAATTATACATATAAGGAACATTTTCTTTATTGAACAATTCTTATAGATCGTTTTGAAATAACATTGTTTTAGACATTTGCTTGGATGATCTTATTGCCAAGTTTCAATGTGATAACTACAGTAGTTTTTGCATTATGTCCTTACCAACAGCAAACAAGCAGAAAAATGGAAAGACATTCAGACATAAACATATATGAAGTCTTTTGTAAATAGCTTCAAGGTTTTAATCACATTAACAGCATGTTTATTTTAAAAAATTCTGCTACAACACAGCTGGGAAAAGAAAGTGTCATTACAAACATAACCAGTGGTAACTATGTTGAATTACTGTAGTTAGTTACTTCTGCGGAGAAGACTTGCTTTATGTAGTAGAAATGGCAAAAAATTATGATCCTTTATATCTGCCTGAAATTCAAACCTGGGAGATGGTCTGGTAAATTTCAAAGATCTGTTTTGATTCTTATAAAAATGTTTTCTTTGCATTTTATACATTTCTGTCTTTAAACACAAGATTAGGAGAGTAAATTATAGTTAAAAGCCAGGAGAGCTCTCATCCCAAGAATTTGGTATTGCTGACCACAATCAGGTTTTAGGGTTTATTTTAATCTTAATAGATTTTTAGTTGAGCTAAAATGGTTATTTCAACACTAGAATGCATTATGGCAGACTCCATTTTATAATATATACATAAGTTTCCCAAAGAAAGATACCAGTGCATATCCAGATTTTTCTTAGGAAAAAGCCAGGGCAATGCAGTTCTCTTTGCTTCTCTCACCCCTGGGACGACCTCTCACAACAAGAATTGTCAGTGCCTTATTTATAACGGCAGATCTCAGGTTTGATTCTGGCAGCTTTTGATCTCTTGATGGCCCAAAAGCTTTCAAATACAGAAGAATCTGATGCTTTTTTGGCATCCTGCGGTGTGCCTAAACCTCAAAAGCAAGTTT
This sequence comes from Sclerurus mexicanus, assembly GCA_013396755.1. Classification (NCBI taxonomy): domain Eukaryota; kingdom Metazoa; phylum Chordata; class Aves; order Passeriformes; family Furnariidae; genus Sclerurus; species Sclerurus mexicanus. Next base: position 401,665 of record VWZF01002284.1, on the reverse strand, counting down.
TAGTCCCAGAAGTGAATTACTGAAGCAGTGTAAACAAAACACAAACGTCACAAAATGATGAATATCTCAAACAAAATATCTTTGTCAGACAGATGACAACTTCAGATCACTTGAAAAGCATTTGTTGAAACTCTGCAGTGTGCAAACAAACTTCTGTTTTACAACATAGAACTAAAAACTACACGAAAATAATGAATTATTAAAACCTCAAATATTCTTCTTTTGACATCCGTATAAAATTTCAAATATCTCCATTCTTTTAAACATTTAGTCCCTGTAAAAAAAGATTCCCACATGTTTCTACACCACAGAAATTCATATAACTACCCAGTCAGAACAGAAGTGTCAGGAAAAAGGATACAAGAGCTCCATTGAACACTGCCTTCAGTGAAGCTCTCATATCGGATTTGTTGAGAAAGAACGGAATAAATGAGAGACAAAATATTTTATATCATTTGAAGAAATAACTCTTGTAAGTATGTGACAATGACGGTTATCCCTAGAAACCTCTTCTTGGATAGACTACATTGGTTAGGTAAGCTCTCTAGACAAATGCAGAAAACAATTGTGCTACATTTCAAATGGAAGAATGCCTGACTTTTTCCTCACTAAATATGTCATTCTTTAACCCTTAGCAAAGCTTAGGGTTTTCTTTTTACCTTGTGCTGAGGGAAAGCAGAGAGGAGGAAGAGGGAAGGGACCACACTATGCTACATAAGGTGCCAAGGTTGTTTGTTTGTTTTAGCACAAAGACGCAATAAAACAGGTTTGCCAATTTTCAGGTTTATGTCCCTCCGAGCTGCTTTAAGGTTGCAGTGACGCCGTAAAATTCCACGTCTGTGCCTCACTCAATTAGACAACGTGCATTGCTCTTTTTTTTAAGCAAACTGGAAACACAGACAAAATGCTGAAGACTAGCAGACTTGATACCGTAACCTTTTTATACCAGCTATAACCACATTAACATAAAGATAGTTGCTATAATATCATTACCGGGAATCAAGGCACTTTGAAAATCTCTGTTCCTCGTGCCAATTTATCGTGGAGTTAAATTAGCAATGAAGCACTGCACTAGTAACACAGCCATTAGTTAAAAAAGGGAAAAAAAATAAAAAAGGGGAGAATACGTTTGGAAATAATTCAAAGAGATTGGGGAATGACAGCAGAGGATTTGCCAGACTAATGAAATTCCTTGTTCCTAACCTTTAAATACCTGTGTGCACTGTACAAGGCCCCATTCTGACTAAATCTCTGCTGTTGGGTTTACAAACAAACCTGCTAAACCTTTTGCATTATTGATCGGGGATGGCATGCTTAGCCCACACATCCTATTTACATTCCATCTCTTTTGCACTTCTGAGATATAATGTGTCTTTTACAAAACAAGAGCTCTTTCCATTTAAACCCCGCAGTTTGTGTTCTATGTGCATTTTAATGGCTGTAAGCAATTCAGAAGGTTACTTTTTGAATAGTAGATAAAACTGGCAATATTTATTGGTAAATAAATGCCTAATTATAATAATTTAGGAACATTTCCAATATCATGGTTTTTTCCTAAATAAATAGCTAGAAAATTATCTCCTTTGTATAACAATGATACTTAAATAAAAACTGTGTAACAACTTACATCATTCTAACGCTGGCGTGAAGAAATTTTGCACCTCTTCTAAACACAATGCAATAATGTTTTAGTTTAAAAATAAGAAATAAAAAATGGGGATTCAAGTATAGCAAATTAATTCCCGTGTTCTGCACAGAGACAAACCAAGCCTACATTTCCAAGGCTAGTAAAAGAGGGGCTGGCACAGCACCAAAGACAAATTGAGATGACATGAGCCAGGTCTCGAAAATTTCATGTTTCAAGACAATTGGGAACAATTCTGATTCCTTACTGCTGCTTCTGACCACCTGGAGCAAGGGGGTGTAAGGACCAAATACTCTTTGAAAGTGGGTGTCATCCACAACCCCATGCTTGCCGGCCAGAAACCCCTTATGAAGTCTTTAAAAAGATCTGGACAGTTTTGAAACAGTTCCCCAGTTTCCAACTTTGCTCATTCGTACGACAGGGCGTTTTAAATATCAGCGTTTCTGGAGTCAGAAAAGGAAAATCATCAGCCACTTCAAGCAGGTCCTGCTTTGACATCAGAAAGTCAATTCACTCAGCTTAGCAGCATTCAATTCTCAACAACATTTTGTTCTGGGTCTCTGTCAAGTTATTCTAGGCTGTGAAATTGTCAGGGATGATGGATGACTATCAGCCTTCTGCTATCTTTTTCCTTCTCCTTAGAGATTTGCGGCTGCTGACTGCAAAGCAAATTCCTCTTTTCTTTTTTTTTCTTTTTTTTTGCACAACATACCAAATGAACAACAGTAATTATGAGAAAGCCTACACTACAATTATTTTAGCACTTAACTTTGTATTGACATCTGTAAGAGACAGAGCTCTCTAGATTGATTAGCAATGATATAGCTTCCTGCCTTTTACTATTATTGCTGCAGTCATCCTTTACATGCAATTTGCTCAAAATAAAAACCCCACTGGTTTTCTCTCTTAATATTTTAAATTACAAATTGAACTGATTACAGAAAAAAACTAATACTAATATTAATATAGCACATTATTATTATCATACTAGTATTTCAAACTGTATAGTATTTGTAACACAATCCAGGCTGTCATAGGAGAACAATTTAAGGATATTAAATGGGATTTTGTTGGGGAAGATGCTAAAGCTGCATTATTGGTCCAGGTTGAAATTCTTCCTTGAACAATCCTCTTTGGTCAGCCATTGCAGTCCTGCTGTATGTATGGTGGGGAAAATTGTGAAAGCAGTATTAACCATTAAAAGCAGTGACAGAATTTGATCTCAAGTATTTAAACCATTTACTAAAATCAAATACAGGAAGAAACATCTGATCTGGAAAATGAACAGTTTTGGGAGGAAAAATGAACCGTGAGAGAAAATAAACTGGCACATCCTTCCACCCCACGTCAATTATAATCCAGTTTCTCATATTTCTGTTGCATTCAAAGCAACTGCAAAATTTATCACAAACAATTCTGTAGCAATAACAATACATTAATTAATCTCCATTACTCGGAGCCACATAGCTGTTCCTTTCAATTAGACATCATATCTGCTCAGCTCGCTGCTCAGGGCTGCGCACGCACAGTGCAAGGAAAGTCTGTTCCTTCTCAGAGTACGGACAATCCTGAAAACCATAGATTCAGTACCCCCAAGGAAATCATTATCATTGCCTTTAACATGAAATTCAAACAAAACCAAAACCCTTCCCAAAAAATCTTAAATAGGGCAGAAAGATTTTCCCTCTAACCCATAAATATACCCCAGTCAGACCAAAGGCGGACATTTACCAGGAGTTTTTCTTGATCACATTGGATACATGGGAGGTAGAAATAAATGTTTCTCCCTCACAAGTCCCTTTTATGAAGCAGAAAACATTTGCAACATACTGTGGTTTAGAATTTACAAAATCTGAAAGTGGATGCATATAAATGGGATAATATTAACACTGAGATTTCCTCCTTGACCTTTTTTCCCTTTAAATGCACTTCTTGTGTCAAGTAGTTGTGTTCTGTTTCTTTTAAATAGCAAGTGCTGAACTCACTAGGCATCTCATACAGGTTTTGCTGGGGTTATTAACTAATTTGCTATTGTCTCAGCATTCTCTCATTTCCCTCAGCCTCACTAATGGGTAATCATTTTATTAGGGGATAATTATCTATGAGTAAATCCAAAGGAAGAGAGATAAACTACAGAAAACTAGAAACTGCTACCTAGAAAAACAAAATCTGAGTTGCGATGTCAAAATTCAGCTCAGCGCCTTTGCATGACATTCTGCTACAGCCACTGGATTCATCAGAAGATTTTGAGGGTCCTATCATTTGCTATTTATTTTTATTTATACAAAAAGTAAGCTGTCCTCTGTACTGAAGTACCAGGAAACCAGGAAGGGTTTCAGCTGGTATGAACATTAATTCACGTTTATGCTTTGACCTATTGTGACAGAATTCTGTCATATCACTTAGAAAGGGATTAATAATTGTTTAAGCTGCATGGTTCACTTGCACAGAAAAAAAAATAAATATATATATATATCCCAGAAGGTCAGTTTAATTTTTATGAACTTCAATGTACAAAAGATTAATTCTCTTAGGTTTTAGAAAACCAAGCAGCTTTAATCTGGGAGCAAAATATGCTCTTCAACACAACACTTGCACATAGAAATCTGACCACTTTTATGGTGAATAATACTTTTGTACACAGACACACAGTTATATTCACTTTATAGAAAAAAACTAACTGAAATAAAAAGCAAATTAGCCCAAACTGAGGTTACAGAATTTGGCCCTAAATGCAATTGTCCTCAGGTCACTGCCAGGTCAAAGACTATCAAGGTCTTTCATCTAGAGATCTGTAATGTACGAAGTCAAATTTTACATGGAAGGTACCTAATCATCGGGACCGTATTACCATAATTAATCCTTAATCAGATAAATTAACTTACTGGTATGTTCAAAAAAATTTCAATCTTTTCCTGCAGTAGAAAAATGAATATAACCTCTCTTAGGAAATGTCCTAAATGTCTCCCTCATTAGCTGGAATCTGCAGTATATGGTAACTTAATGTCAGAAAAAGAGGTAACAGACGTTAACAGTCCCATAATGAGACGAAATGCAATTTAAACGGTAATCTCATTACCTAAAAATAAATAAACCTCTTCTGCTTTACCTTTCGGACTTAGCTTAGGCCTATTTGTTTTATCTCCATTTAGGTTTCAACTTTAATCATATCTCAGAAGCTTTTACACAGAAGAACTGCAGGAGCAACTGAGTTTGTCTACAATATTTGCTTGCTTGTAGCTGTTTACTCTGAAATTTCTCATTTGCTGCCAACTAGAAGGCAACGTCCAAAGCCATAGAGCAGAGATAAGGGTTTAAATCCCACTATCAAGAGAATCACCTTCTCAACAGAGAAGTTGGAACCATATTAAATTAAATATTACTTTACTTCCAATGCACTCATTTATTTTTCTTACACCAAGAGTATCCAGATATGTGTATAAATAAATGTGGCACAAACCCTTTGTGTCATTTTATAACATGATTCAAATATTTTTATCTCCCAGCTAGTAGGAATGAAGAATTTTTATTGGTAATAGTATGAAGAAAGCTCTGATGTATGGATATCTGCCTATATTATATAAAAACAAAAGAATATAACAAAAGAAAATGCATAATCTTCTTCATGCATGTAATCAATTAAATACTGATAATTAATATCTGCAAGAAGGCTGAGTTGAAAAGGAAAACAAAAGCAAACCCCTTGCCACTCCACGAGACATTTATGCACTAAATACTGTATGAACAGGTTTTCAAGGAAACCATCTGAAACTCAAAGCCAAATTCACTCCCACTTCCCTAAAATCTCGAGTACAGCATATTTTCCCTCTAACCCATTAATGTGCTACAGACAAAAGGCTCTCATTTATCACTTTTCCTTGGTTATATTCTGGAACATACATACCCCATACAGCAAGTAGAAATTAAAATGCTTCTCCCTCACAAGCCCAGGAACCATTTGACACTTACTGTAGACTCAAATTTGCAAGATGAGAGTGGGTGCCTTTGGAAAAGGTCACCGTTTCTCTGTCATTCTCCACCCCTCTCCAGATTATTATTTTATATCAGAAAGAGAACATTTTCTACGTTAAATAACTCTTAGCACATTGAAGAGGACGATAAGACCTCGGAAGCTGGGTTGTTCTCCTACACCACCCCACCACATTTCCTTTGCTCTCTGGCACCATTTTGCACAAGTACGTGGCTTGGGACAGGTTGGCTCATGTTCATAAAAACCAACGAGGAGTGGCAATTAAAATAATTAGGACAGACAGAACAGCAGTATGGAGAGAGCAGTGCCACCGCTGTGGAAAGGGAGGGGAGAGTTTTGGGTACACACAACTGGAAAGGTTCCTACACGTGGCGAGGTAAGAAGCCACCCTGTTGAGCAGCAGCTCGGGGCAGACACAAGAATTAAACCAGCTTTAGGAGAATTTTTAAAACATTCAAATTCATCTTTTCTTTTCATAAAGCCCTTTACGTGCATTGCTGAATGAGATGTCGTTTCTCTCGACGTATCTGAAAATAGATATAAATTCTGAAAATCTTAAGAAATTCAGAGGAAAAAAAGATTTCAAGATTGGCAATTTCCTAGCTGAAGAGTCCAGGAGTACGCATGGAAATCTACAGGCCATGGGAACCTTCTTTTCAGAAATAAAATAGATTTTATGGAATAAACCCTCTTATTTCCTTTCCGTTCTGTCAAGATTTGTTTTCAGATGAGTTACATTTTTGACAGAAGTTACTGAAAAGATGTTGTTCTAAACTAAAAGGTGTTGTAACTTATCCATTAACTAAGGCATTATTTCAAAGTTGAGGAATGATCAGATTTAAGGCAGCATTAGAAACAGAAAAACCTTGTAAGCACTGTGACAGAAACCTCAGTAACACTCACCCAACTCTGAGTCATGCCCGTCTTTTTTATTCTCACAGAATTATAAGATTAAAATTGAGCAATCTTCACTTGACATTCAACCAAAAAAATTTTATAGATGGAACATTTTTAAGACCCTTCCTCCTACAGGATATAAAGATACTTATCTCATGGTCATGTCTCATCCTTTTCGTGTTTTAAAGGCTCACCAGCTGAGGTATCAGTAATATTTCAACTACAAATGATCAGAAATCCTGTTATATGCCTATAACTAATAATTTTATTGCTATATTATACATAATAGTATGAAAAGGGCAATAACTAATAGCAAATATTTATTCTTACTTTTTGTTAGCCTGCAGCCAGACTGGTGCCTCTGTAAGTGCCTAGCAGCATTATCAGCTGCAAAGCATAACACACTCTCAAAGTTCAAAACATTTGGTCACACTCTACCTTTTATATTACCAAACATTTCTGAGACACTTCCACTTTCTTCTTGAAAGTAATCAAATAGGGATGAAAAAGTATTAAAAACATTCGATACTGTAGTTTTGAAATATCAGTAGCCATGGAGAATATATCTTTTCAACCAAGTTTTTAATTATTTTTTCCCCAACTGAAGAAATGAGCTAGCACAGTTTTGGCAATAGAAGTTTCCTCTCCAGATGTAATATTTTAGCTGGGTTGAATCTTGAACTGTTTTCTTTCACAACTGAGTGACCTATCTGAGCAACTACGGGTAACACATTTTGCTGCAGTCACCTTATCTTTTGCCATAATTTCGTATTTCTTAGCAACAAAAAAGAGTTGAAGGAGCTCAGATTTTGGCAACTCCACTAGAATTGCATGTATGGTCTGCACTGCTTCTGCTTTCGCTTCCATCTCGTGGTCCCTGCTTGGCACTGAGGAGCAGGCCAGGGTCTGAAGCAAGTAAGACACGATGCCCCACTTGCTGGGCCCTCCTCCAAACCTGCCTAACGTGACACAGGCTCACATTTCAGAGTCTCCGTTCCTCCTCCATTTTCATTTCACTCCATGGCTCGCTGATCCCCCAACACACCTCTCATTTTCACCCTGCTCACACTGGGGACCATCCAAGCTCAGGTGATGCCCACACTATAACCTGGGGCAGCCGCAGCCCCAGCCCCTGTTGCCATCCAGTTTCTCAGGAAATTGCTACAATCACGAGACAGAGGTATAAGAAGTTCTGTATAAAAGATAAAATTACAGAGAGGGAGGCACCACAATGGAAAGGTACGACCAAGTAAAACAAACAGAATAAAACAGAGGGTTTAGTCAGGATCATTCTGGCTGCTGGATGAGCTGAGAGCCAGAAGCTCTTCAGCGTGTGCATCCACGCCCATGTCAGGACAGGTGGAAGATGGAAAGAGCAACACCAGGGAGGAGCTCCAACAAGACAGAGAGGCTTTTGCAGACATTTTGCTGGCCAGCAGAGTCCCTTCTAGGTAGGGAATATGCTAATGATTAGCCTTGCAGCTCATAAAATCCAAGCTATTTTTTGGTGGCGGGGGGACAATAAATAGTTGCTTTATCCTTTTAGGCTCTGCATGTGCTGCTTGCAGAGCTGGTTTGCGAAAAGCTAAAGATGCCCAAAGAGAAGGGGAAGTAACAGTAGCAATATTGTTATGGTGACTGCCATGTAGGGTCTGAGCATTTGCGTGCTCCTGTGGCGTGCGCCGTATTTCTGTGCCTTGCATTCATTCCTGCGCTTAGAAAGCATTGCTCCTGTGGATCACATCCCACACGGCACCTTTGCATCCCGACCAGCCAGCAAAAGAAGGGGCCGACTTTCAGCATCCCATTTTGCCTCTGTGGGACAAAGAGCATCAGGTGATGTCCCTGCTTTTCTGAAGGAGTGGGCAAGGTGGGAAATGAAGGAGGTAAAATAATCCAGCCTCATCCTGCTGCATCCCCAAACGCCTCACCATTATTCCAAACATAGTGACACTCCCAACACTGAATGCCCTCCATGTCCCCTCCACCATATCCCCTTCCAAAACCTTCCCAACCACGCCAGCTCTCCCAGGGGCAACAAAATTCAATTTTGCCTTCACCGCTGAGGAGACTTAAGCTGGCTCTGATATGAATAATAAGCAATGATCCCATTGGACTCTGCATTGTACAGAGACATAACAAAGAGTTGGTCCCTGCCACAAAAGCTTACAAGCTAATTAATGAAAAAATAGGTTTAGTCCTATCTGTAGATGTAAAGATGTAAATTGGAGTCCCATGGCGGGTGGTCCAGTATCACATGAGGTCCTGTAAAATTTTTAGTCCAAAAAGCAGGACTTGGTCACATTTCTAAATTACCTTAAAAATACTTTCCTCCAGAAGGAGGGAAAAGGAAAACATGAAAGGGAGATGTTGCAATTAAAGATGTCTCCCTGTCATAGTCTGGGTTTTAATCCAGTTAACTCAGTTTGTTGTTCTTGCCCTAATCTTGGCTCTTCAGTGCTTTGTGATTCTTTCACTTTACTAAAAAATCAGAATGATCACAGTGAAGTATCTTCCTCTGTGACTTTTAACAAGTTAAAATGAAGAGAATATAATCCAGCACGGTGTTACATCCTCCTACAAACAGGTCGCGATGATAACTCTAAACTGTGTGAACTGCACTTTCCATCTCCCTGATGTTACTATTATTAACTGTTTCACTGTGGATAATTTTAGCCCAAACACACTGCAAATTTACCTTCTAGTCAAAAACCAATGTTACATCTTTACAAGCCATGAAGGATCCAGCTTCCTCCATGCTTCCTTAACCCCAACTTCATTTTTAATACCTTTTTTAATGAACTGTTTGGCAAATCTGCCGCAGCATGAAAACAAACTATTAAATTCAATGACATATAAACAGCTCGAGGTGCTAGCAAGAAAAAGGATGTACAATAACACTTTAAACGGTGGCTTCCAGTCTGGGTGAAAATACCAGTTCCAGTGTTATTCCCACTGGTGAGGCATTTGAAGAGCAGTGGCACAAAGCCTGTAGGATTCATTTGCAGAAGCCTCCCCACGTGTTTTCTCCAGGGTTTCCACCTCCCTGCCTGTACGCTTTACAGGGTGGGAAATTCCCAGGGCCATACCTACCATCTCATTCTTTTTATTACAGATTCTCTGTGGCTGCAGGCCCCAGAGTGTCACTGCTCTAAGTATCAGGAGGCCTGAGGAAAAGCTGCTTAAATAAACCCAGGTAAAACTCTGTCTAGACAAGAGAAGCGAGACAGTTTGATCCACACAGTCCTGGGGCTCAAGAGGAGAAGAGTAACCCAACTCTACATCAAATGTTCTGCCCACAGATTTCTGTCCTGCACAAGGGAGCTTTTAGTGCTCTGATAATTAGCTTTTTGTTAATTCTTATTAATTCTTAGTGTAGCCATCCTGTTGGCCCTGGGACAGTCTCTCTTTTTTTACACAAACTTTAAAAGAGCAGTAAAATTTCAGACAAATCGGTCTGCAGGAGAGCACATGAAAAATTTCAGATAATGAAAATACATGCAATTGAAATGGGGGGTTATTAGATCAGTTTTAAACTGTGGTCTTCACAATGCAAATCATTTGGAGTGATCACAACACTGCTCACAGAGAAGGCAAAGAATGTATCCAAATGCATAAAATTTACTATGTCAGTCTATTATTTCTATCCATTGGGAAAATGTTGTTTTTAATTTTTTATCTACATCAATTAGAAAGACAAATATAAATATATAAATAACTTAATGAAGAGGATGTTACTAAGGAAAAAATCCCCTCAGTAAACTAGAAAACTCTTAGCACTTGTCCAGTCTTTTTTTTTTCCTTCCCTAAACATTTGACAAATCAAAACTTAGAAAGAAGTAGGTATAAATCTAAATAATTTGGGGGTTCTAAATGTAACAGAAAATTACAGAAAAATGAACACTAAATAACTTTGCAGTTGCAAGGAGAAAAGAGAAAAGTTCACAGTATTCAACATACCAGAAAATGCTTTGTTACATATTTGCTGGAGTTGGTCTAGCAGGTTCACAGCAACAGGATGCTTTCAATGTTTCTGAAATCAGGCAGAATGGAGCTCTGAACTTCGTGCCTGTTTCACAGACATCTGCCTTAGAAATGGAAAGCACTGTACTCTGACTTCTATTTCTGAGATTTCTATTTATCCTCTAAGAGCTTATTTTTAGGTTATTCAGAGAGTCACATATGAGATTATTCATATTTGACTCTTCCACTTGTCCTATATATAAGTTGAGATAAATTTCAGCAAAATGCATAATTTACTATAAATTTATCTAGAAATGTATTCAGCAATATTTGAGAAAAGTGGTCCTTTTAAACCTCTAGAAATTCCTGCTTCTTCCTTTGGTCTGGAGTCTTCTGAATTCGCTTTCACTTCTCAGAATACTTTTGATTACCAGGACTGAATTGTTTAAAATTACTGTTGTGGTAGAGAACAGTTTCTATGTTTCCAAATACTTTTATCTCCTGTTTGTTTTCCAAAACTTTCAGGTTCTGTTCTATTAATTTTTCTCTGCCTGGACGCACAGCTAACTGCAACATAAATCATCTGAAGACATGAATTTATCACATCTGGAAGATTCTCTCCAGTACTGACTGCAAGGTTAAACCTTTGCTTTTGAATCCACTTGTATTTTACATTTCCCCATTTCATTTGGCACATTTAAACTAGATGCAAAATATGCTTTCTACTTAGTCCCGAAATAACTGTGACAGCATGTAACAGCTGTGGGAAATGGAGAAGACAACCTTTAGAAGGTTCACAAAACAGGATCCGGAGACTCTGAGACACAAGTAGTGCCAAGCAAGAGTCGATTAATCAAGATACCGTGGCAGGGAAAATGTTTTCTCAAGCCTGAGACGCAGAGCTGTGCCTGGTTTGTCACTGGGCATTCTTATGGGGTGATGTTCGATCCCGTCCTGCAGCCCCGAGTGAGACACTGATGCATTTTGTAACCCTAAGACCTTTGTGAACGCCCCCTTTCATCTGCAAAACTAAAACAGCAGCACCAACCTGTCTTCCAGTAAGTTTTAGCTAATTAATATCTGTAAAAAGCATTATTTATAAAGGCAGTTAATTGCATAGCCCTGATAAACAGGACAGAAAAAGAGAGGAAAAAGCAGGTTCATTGCCAGTGCATCAGCTTTCTCCTATTGCTATCCTGTCTCCTCCGTCCTTCCTGCTTTACAGCTCCAATTTACAGCTTCTCCACCAGTGGTAAAAACCGTATGAACTTCGTAAAGTTGGAAGTATATTTGCAAATGAAGCGGCACAGGCTCCTGTGCAATGATCAAGTGGAAAGCTCTGAATAACTCCTAAGTGCCAGGGTGAAAGAGCATCCAACCACAGGCAGGGCGGTGGGATTTTATTCCTAATAATGTTGTAGCTGGATGAAAACACGCGGCTTAGATCCAAAATCCTGCAAGGCTTTCTCAGCCTGGGACTTCAGGACTAGCAGCATCACAGCAGAAGCAGCTCTGGTTTGTATGCTACTGCCTCGTTTCAAAGAGCCCCTCACACCGTAGATGCTCGAGTGGTAAAAGTTGAAATGTGCGTTAAATATCAGAAAGTGCAAAGACTGACATTTATCTGGAAGTATTTTTAATAATGGTTCCACTTTTTCACAAAAACTATTCTCAATAACACCTGCCCCCTTCTGTTATCCGGAGGAGGCATTTCTATGACTCTGGTGTGAAACAGAGGGAAAAGAAATTAAGAAAAAATTGGAGCAAGCCTACATGTGCTGCTAAAGAAAATGGTTTCCGAATTAAAACGAATCTGACGTGCATTTTTAGGGCTTGTTCTGTCTAGATAGGTTTAATATATAAGCAGCTTTGCCAGTAAATAAGCAAGTAAACAACAGAGGAGGGCATGATAAGGGAAGGACCAAGTCAACACTCGCGTTGGAAAATGAGAGCCTACAATTAAGAAATAAGATAGCACCAGGAGGCTTAGCCCCATTTCAGTCGCAGATGTGGCTGTATGATTTATATGTGAAAAACAATATCAAAACAAACCAAATCAAAACAGCCTTCACATTTATGGGGCTGTGAGTTTGTACTTCTCTTCAGTTACACAGTGATAATTAAGAGCAGACATTTGAAACACCCACTTCAAAAACCGAACATACTTAATATAGGGTAAGATAACGCAGAACTTAGTAAAGATGTCAGCTCAGTCTAAAATCATAATTACTGTGTACAACTTGCTCCTGAGAGGTTTTCCCAGTAGAAATAATTGCATTACTTGAAGTTCCTTTTATTAAAAAAAAAAAAATATAGATAGGCATAACATGTAATTTTGCAAACAAAAAATACTGTTTTCCTTTTATTTCCAGATTTTATATTTCCCTGGCAAAATGCTGCAGACTGCAGGGAAAACAGCAACATTCAGCTCGGAGTAAACTTTAACACTTTAAATCAGATTATATTTAAATTAAACAGCTGCACAATTAATGATAGAATAAGCAAACTTCCTAATTACCTGAAGTATAACTTTAATTTTTATGATCTTGTTATCTGTTACCCACCAGCTGGACTACTTCATTCCTTTCTGGCCCTCATCTTACCCAAAAGAATATTTTGGTTGTTCGGAAGAAAAGAACAGGTACAGAAAGGTGATACATTAAGATTGTGAACACAATAGAGGTATTATGCTTTGGGTTTGAATTTGGAAATCTTACCTAGCCTGCATAGTGCAAATACCACCACCCCATAACTCTGATCAAACCCCAATTTTTTGATGGGATAATGTATTGTTACAGAAGATATGAGGCTGATCAAATATTTCAAATCATGAGGAAGTCCATTATTTCCTAAGTCAGTTGCAGATGTTGAATGTGCAAATGTGCACTGCCTTTCTATGGTCTGGATTTTCCCACTGACTGGATAACCCAATGCCTTTGGTCACTGGGGACCCAGCCTGTGTCTGATGGAACATAGGGGTCTACAACAATAAAAATAAATCACAGTAAGCAGGTGAAAATGGCATTTATGGTATTTATAGTAGTCATTTGCATGCTGAAAACACTGTTTCCTCCAGTCAGTCTCTCCAACTGTCTGTATCCCTCCCTTGCATTATGTTTGGTTTCCTTTAAAACAGCAGGAACAAAACTCCTCGCATTTCAATCCGACAGTTTCATAGAAAAAGGTTTCCTTTTGTAGTCAAGATCTGGTCTCCTGGCTAAAAGTATATACTTATAGAGATGGGTAACACCTATGGAATCATGTGCAACATATTAATACTACACAGTGATAGAAAAAATAATTTTCTTATTTATCTGTTCACCACAAAGGCTCTTATCAAATGCTGCAAAAGCAACCTCAGTCTTTATAGGTATTTCCCAAAATTTACAGACTATCAGTTACAAATCAGCCTTGATCACCTAGGGGTGGGGAGAGAATTAAAAAACCCACCTTTACTGCATATCCAGTTTTTCCATTACATCTGAAGTTAAGGAGAAAAGATTATTTTCTTTTACTTTTAAGTGAATCAGCATTTGCTCACAACCTGGTAACTGACCACAGTCACATTTTTCTCTAGTGAGTTTTAAGCCCTTGAGAGTGCAAAAGAGATTTTTTTCCCCCTTCCGTTTATAGTGACAAGGCTGAAAGCGAAGTAGAAATGCAGCAAAAGTACTCAGTGTATGTTGTAGTTTCCATGCAATTAAGAAAACCCCAAGCTCCATGTGCTATTACATGTTAATAATCCAAGATAAAATCACACAGAGATGTTTAAATTCACAGATCCGAGGGCATCCATCAGAAATTTAGTTGCCCCCATTTTCCAGTCGGAGTGCCCCCATTTTGCTCCACGTGATAGGATATGATATTGTCAATCACCACGGAACTATTTGTAAAACAAAATTTCAACGGGAACCTCACAACAGCACCTCGGGCTCAAACACCCTTAAACTTAGGAAGAAGAAAATCATCTTGGAGGTTTAATCCAATTGCTACAAGTGGGCTGAGCTTGAAGAACAACCCAAATAAACCACTCGTGCGGGAGGAGTTCGCTTTTGGGGTTGAACTCTGGGCCCGTCTTCATGAATTTCACAAATCAGCTGTGAAAACAATTCCATTCACAGTGTGAAGATTTTTGAAGCTATTCTATAACTCATTAAGTGTGTGTTAAAAAGTCAAATCAATTATTTCCTCATAGACGCCAAACAAGTTCTAACTGCATAATAAATAGAAGAAACACTATTTATTAAGTAACAAGTCTAATTATTTCCTGAGCAATCACATTTTCTTCCCCTTAGAAATTCATTTCCTTTGTTCTCCCAGCCTTCAGCTTCTTCCCCACTCATTTTCGTCTTCTTTACAAATTTCTTTGTGGATTGCTGCCTTGTTTGGATGTAGAAAGTGACTAACTGGGAAAGGAGGAGTTTCTCTAAAGTAGCTTTTCCAAGAGAGGTCTTTACACTCACATTTCAGAGCTGGGGAAAAGTGGATAGCCCTTCATGCTTAATTACCTCTCCAGGGACAAGGTAGAGTCCCCATCATTGGATGCTTTCAAGATGCAGTTGGTCAGGGTGCTAAATAACCTCATCCAAGCTTCCTTTCTCAAGAAAGGGTCCCCACCCAGCTCCCTTCCAACGTGGGCTGTTCCATGACCCTGTATTTTGGATAATTTGCCTCCCTCCAAGCAGCAAGCCCCGGGGATTCTAAAAGGTGTGCCAGCTCTGTAAGAAAATGGAAACAATCAGACAACTGGAATGGTGATGGGGAATGATGTGTTGTCTCTGGGTGACCTCTGTGCACAAGGCCACTGAGCCTGTGTGGAGCCTCTCTATCGTTCAGTAGAAGTTATTTGATAAAATGATGATGACAACTTTCTTTATCACAATCTTCCCCTCCTATTCCATCTTCATTTTAATTTTGAGCATTCAGCACTATATTTTATTAAGCATAACTTGATTACGTGAAGACACTGTGATGATATTACTATTGACTAGGATATTAGAATAACCTTGAAAACCAGAATTCTTTTATAACATTAAATGATCCTCTTAATAATTTTGACCTCTGCTCCCTGCTATCACTACCCGCCTTGGACTCTGTAATACAAAAGTAGGAATTAAATGAAAGTGGTAAAGTGTCACTACACACACACACACACATATATGTATATACATATATATATATATATGTGAAAGAGAGATGTGAAAATAATTGACTTTGCAGCAGGACAGCCTAACAAAAATACAGGTTAGGATGTCTGACATGTTTTCAAAGTAGATTTCTTTAGCCTTAAGAAACTAACAAAAGTTCATCAGAACTTGCTCCTAGAACTTGGTAAATCTCAGGAAAATCTCTATTGCATATGTCCACTGTCCTGAAGTCAAACAGAAGGGAACAGATTCCAAATTTTCCTTCCACCTCTGAGCTGAGAGTCTCAAGTCCTAGATTAGAGGACGTGAATCCTTTCAACCATGATTTTGCACTTCTAATGTCACAGCATCCCTTACCAGGTCATTTCTGAGTGAGATCAGAGCTGTTCAAGAAACTGTTGCAAAAAGTTTATTCTCTCAGTCAGCTACTTCGACCATATTAGTCTTTAAATCCCTGTACAGATTGCTTTTCCCAGCCGCATCCAAGTTATTCACCTTCACTGGCAGAACTCTTTACAGGCTCAGATTAAAACATGCATTTCAGTAATTTTGTTTCTTTCCTTAAACTATCCCACAACTCCCAGCATACTGTGTATCCAAATTTGATGAGCTGCAATGAGACCAAAATAATAAATCATCACATTCCTAACCATCATATTAAAATGATGCAGTGGTTAAAGAATTATGTAGTGAACAGAGCAGAGCACTGCCCTGCTACGTGAGTGTAAATCTCCTGTAACTCCAGTGAACTCGCTGAGATTTACACGGATGTTCCTGGGGACAAGATCTGACCCACAGACCTTTGTGAAGTATATTAGGTCTATGAGGTTTTGTAAGTGGGACATAGAGAGGATTACATCACATTTTAATAGAAAGACTGTTCCTAGAAGTGAAGAATTTTGCACTTGTTGGAAAGTGCTTGTCAAATGAGAAATAGGAGAGCAGGAGGAACTGAAGAATAGCAGCCTTATGTCATAGGTAGTCGTATGAAAGGCAGCCTTGAATAGAGTGCACTATAAAGCAAGAATATTGTTATGTTTTCTGACAAGGATCTGGTTTGCTAAGTGATTCTTGAACTCCACAGGAGGACTTGTCTCTTCACCTTGATTTAAAAGAACGTACAAACAATACCACTTAAACTCAAAATATGCTCAGGCTTTCTTCTGATTCACTGAAAGAATCTAAGAACCAGGCAAAACAGATGGTGCTGAAGCCCTTTCCTTTAGCTAATACTGGCTGTACTTATAACTGTGGAAAGAGTGAGAGGTTTAAGTGAAAAAACAGACATTATGTTTTCTATTTTTTGTAATTGTCAGGGTTTATAAGTAAAGGGAAAGTTATTAATCCAATTATTTTCTGTGGAATATTGATTCAGAGTGATCCAAGTTAACTATAACGTGAGATGCCTTTTCATCAACAGGAGGAAAGAGCTTAGTACATTGGATCAGTTCTCCATAATAAAAAATGGACTAGAGTTTATTTATCTTTCTGATTAAAGTAATTTCCCTGTAGATCTGCAGTTTCTTATGTCAGAATCAGAATTGTTTGCTGCAGTTATAGGTATTCTACATGTTATATATAACTCTCTCATTGGCATTCTTTTCTAAAAATAGTGTTTATTTTACCATTTCTTGCATTTTTAATTATACTTTCAAGGAGCAAAGCAGAAACCATGCATCATCACAAAAAAACCCATCCACTGTAATCACTGGAGAAAAGATGCTCAAACTATTACAGAAAATTTATTAATAAATATCAAAAGAAATTAAAACAAACTGTTAAAAGGACTTTTTATTGTCTATTCTTCCAGAGGATAAAAAGTAGAAAAGAGCACCAAGAAGTCTGAGATTGAAGAGAGCCTTTGTTACCATAGATACTGGGCAGGTGTGTCATTTTCAGCTATAAGCACACATTTGATCAGAGGCTCCTGCCTGCAAAGGCACCTGAATAAAATAAGGAGGGGTTGTAAAAAAAAGAAAAAAACATAAAAAGAAAAAAAAAAGAAGAAGAAAAGGAGGTAGATAGACTGAGCTGTTTCACACCTCCAGCTTATCTCACAGTCAATGTGTTATCAAGTCTCTGAAATTTCCATCTAAACAAAGAGCAAGCAGATTTTTAGAATTTACTGGGTTGTGAGCTTTCAAATCTGTTACCCTGCATTCCAGCACTTCCACGTCGATTTTAATACGAAATAGTCATGAGATGGGTGGTATTTCTAGACATCTAAGTCTGTCTTTCAGACCTTTCTGTCTTGACACACAGAAGTCAAAAATACAATTTTTTTTCTTGGAGATCTGTGAGAGAGGCATGGGAGAAAAAAATAGCTGATGGCAACAATTGTTGTTTAGAAAAGAGACAAAATGTATAAAAATTCTGTTTCTCAAAACTTGTAAATGTGTATTAGCGATGCACTTGCTAACACCCAGCAGCAGTAGCAACCTACACAAAATGATAGAAAATTCCTTCAGATTACCAGTCCCAACATTGTCTTCTTGAAATGTAAAGAAAAATTTTAATGTAAAAGTTAAAGGTGGAAGTCAACATTCTTTGGATGTAAATGTGATTATCTTTGGAAGATTTACTAAAGTTGTTTTCATTAAATGACCTCCACTGTTCACCTATGAAAAGACTGATAGTTTGTATCCAAAACATGCACATCAAAAGAAAAATATCTGAAAGAAGCAACAAACGCTAAGCCAATTTTTAAAAATTGTTATTTTTCCATCACCATAACTGGGATATAGTAATTTCCTTTCAGTTTCATTAAGATGGCAGAAACCCCTGCGTGAGCCAAAGCCTGGCAGGTATTTCATCAAAGAAGGGGGGTGGCCTCTGGGAATATAAAAGCATTAGTCATTACAGGGAAATTAATGATGATCTTTAAATATCTTCTTCAGGTCTGTGAATAATAACAACTTGCTGTATCTGTGTTTCTGTATCAATCCACAACCGTAGACAGAAATTACTTCCAGTATTCCAATGATAAAGTCACATTTCTGAGGAACTCTTAGAAAAGTGGTGGCTGTTTTTCTCCAGATGGCAATTCCCTGGTCTAGAAGAAAAGCTTTTGTTCCTCCTTGAACTGAAGAACCACCTTATGAGACAGAAGGAAACTGAGTTCCTTCAGTTTCTCTCTAGTTTCTCACCCTGAGGTTTGCACGAGCTCGGGGTCCTTGTAGACAACGTGCCATGGCCGCAGTTTAAATGCTCATGTGTCACACACATGGCTTTCAGAAAGCAGGATGGCTTCATTCTTAGGTTTTCCAAATGCCTTCTTTCAATGAAACAAAGTGAGTCCTGACCACATGATGTCACTGAAGCTCATACTTCACAGGAGCGTGGGATTTTGCATTGCCATCCTAGTCAAAATGCAATCCCCAATTCTTCGCATTAGCTTTAATTAGATCCAGCCGTGTTCTTCAACTTGATGATAGTATAGACTTCTATGACTAATTATTCTCAGTAATCATAATGCTAATAAAAATCTTTGTATAGCAGAAATCATCCATTAATTGAACGTTAATCTCATGAGGCCATTTACCCATTTATCCATTTATATGTTTTTGCTAAAAGCAAATGGCACATACACGGTTTTCAAAGAAGCAGAAGCATAAAATATTTTTCTGATACTATCTTGAGGCTATGTGCCAGATGAAGCAAACTTAATTCTTCATCTCCAGCCATCAAGTCTCACACCAAAGAGCTGTTCAAACTCGGAGGCATCTCATCAATCTATCCACAGATCTGAGGGCTGAAAAAATCCTGCCTACCTTCCTCTGTGACCATGGACACTTGGAATACTTATTAGTACACAAACAACGCCCCCCTACCAGCCAGGAAACTTGATTTCACTCTAAGAATTCGATGGTTTTTCATCAAAAAAATATTAATCGATGTCCAAACCTTACTAATTTCATCTCTCTTTTCCCAGTTGGTCAAAGAACTGTAGGAGTGACAAATCCTCCCTTGGCCCAGTTTGACATTTCCTTTCTTCTTCAAGAATGCAATAGGTTGTCTAATAGTGAATTCTCTTTTACCCTCCTTACCTTCTCTGATAAAACAAAGTCAATTATCATCCAACACCAAGCTTTGTTTTCTGAGATATTCACATGGAAATGTATCAAAGGCTGCCGAAAATATCAACTGAGTTCAACATCTTCAATTAGCACAACGTGGATTTCAACAAGGATTAGGAATAGAGATTGCCCTAGAAATATTGCTCAGGTTTTTTATGATGGAGGGCATTTATTTACGTTTTTTTCTACAACTTCTCCTGCTAGAGAAACAATAGGAAACTTTAAACAGTGAAGTACACAGCAGTGCATCTCCTTAATCACTGAGAGTTTCAAGAACAATTACAAATACTGTTCTCTTCACTGGCTTCTTCTGAAGTTCAAATAAGTCTCTCCTCCAAGTGATCTGTGTGCCCATCCCAGAGCCAAAAAGCTCCATGGAAAGGATTTTTGATCACAGTTCTGCTTCTGACACAGAAGAAGGGCATAGGTTCTTCATGTAAGAGATGAAATTTTTTAATGAGCTGCTTTGGAGCCTCCAATAATTTATGCCACAGTCTATGTCATTCCCAGTACAAACACTCATTTGACCTGTTGTCTCATAACAAAACCATAATACAATTTTAAAAACAAATTGTGATGTGTTTTTTTTAAATTACGTGATTGCCCTACAGGAGGGCAGGGCAGAAGTATCACTTATGATGAATCATGTGCCTGTGACAATGGTTTAATGAAAACAAGTTATATGTGCTGTTACTTCTAATCCAGGATTGTGCTTTTCGTGATGTTTCAGGCAAATAAATGGAAAAGAGCCTCAGTTAGCTGGGCTGCAATACACACAAAGAGGGCATTTGATTCTGCTCATACTAATTTCTAGCATCCTTATATTTTCCTATAACTTTAGGGGTTTATTTCATGAAGTTGTAGTCCATTTATGAAAGTTGTTATGAACAAATACAAAATCCTCTTAGACTTAGGTCAAATGAAAACTAAGCATTAAGTAGTGCAGAAGCAGGAAGAGACTACTGTATTATTTTTGTTGTTTTATGGGGTTTTTTCCCCCTGGGAATTTAAATTCTACATTTAACAGTGGTAATGGTTGAGAGATAATCCCTGGAACCACTTAAGACAGAGAACTTTGTTACTGCTTGTCCTTATCTGGATAATCAAATAATAAAGTCCAACTGGCTACCAAAGCAGAGCTTTCAAGCTAACTCTGAAATACTTTAAATGTAATTTGTTCAGTAAACTGCAGTACATTAAATTTCTATATTAAGTAAATTATAAGGAAGAGTGCACTTTGCAAAATTAAAAAGTGCTCCGTTAACTTATCTATTACTCCTCTGGGAAAGTTTCCAAAGTGTGTCTAGTACAATTAGATACTTTCTTTATGGACAGTCTATAGCTAGGAAAGAATTCTTGCAGCTCAGCAAATGTGTTTCCAGTATTGCTGGAGACTCCGTTTTATTTTCCAAGGTGAAACTCCCTGATCACAAACACCATTTTTCTAGGTTGTACGGGCAGATTGAAGAGTTTTAGATAAAAATAACTACCTGACTCACTATCTTGCAGTTAGAATCAAAGAAATATTGATCACACGCTTTTAAGTGTCTTTTTAAAAAAGTACTCTTTGGAAATGCATTCAGAATAAAAGTAATTGGGATACAAGATACAGTGGATTTATTTCAGTAGAGTCCCACCACACGGCCATTACAAACTGCCTTCATCACATCCTATAGTATATAAAAGAGAGATTACTTTCAACAGGTTATTTTTAAAAGAACAGGTACCAGTGCTTCAGAGGGATACGAAAAATGATTGACCCAAATTTGGGGTTCTCTGTAAAGACTGTCATTCTGAACTATTTTTTTACTGTTTGGATACTGAAGTCTGAGAGTGCAGGAATCTAAACCCTCTATCATTTCGATGAACCAACTGATCCATGCTTTTTACTTACAGTCCCTTCATTAATTACTGTCTCTTCATTAATTACTGTAATGGCAAAAATCTTATTTGCATGAGATGTGCCTCCCCTTGGACCTTCCTAGAGCAAGTCGAAGAGGAAAAACAAAAAGAAAGTGACTTCTTACTGAAGAGGAGACTCCTTAAAAGAAACGGCTGCAAAACACACCAGATAGTTAACATTTCTGAAAGGACTGCTGTATTTGGTTAGTGTGCATCAGCCAGAAAGAAAAAAAACATGCTGAAACTGCATTTTGGAAGCCTACAGACGTATCCAAGATTAAGGTCACAGCACAGTCAGACTTTCAAATGAGCCATATTGAGAAGACCACGGATGTTAGATATAACAGGCGCCATCAGAAACCTCCTCTCCCAAGGAAAAACTGCACCAGCCGAGAAATCAGGAATACCTACAGTGGAATACCTGTGCTTACTGAATTTTGGTATCACCCTTCCCATTGGAAACGTTCCCCCAGCTTCTTCTGCTTTTAAACACCATGATCCAAGACAAGGTTTCCTGTGAAAAGTAGTCATGCTAAAACCAGAAAATAACTTCTAGTGTATATGTGGTCTTTTAACGTCACAGCTCATGCTCTCTTTTCACCCACCTATGAAAGGTTTCAAGCCGTGGGTTGGGCATGACCAGGCCTTCAGCAGCTGACACACAGTTGGACAGGACTTCCTGGACATGCCAAAATAATGCCAATTTCCCAAATGGGATAATTGTACACAGCTGCCAGAGAGGCCCTTGCCTATGTCATGTAACCAGCTGCTGACTCCAATGTGATTAGAGAGGTGTCTTCTACGTACCTTTTGCAGCTGTATGAATGATGCATTATTTAAACAAGATCATTCCAAAGAGTCATCTTCCTGAAATCTCTCTCAAGGATTAAGACAGGTTTATTACCAGTTGAATGCTCAACAACTATAAATACACTACCCATTTCATTGCAAACTGCCTTTTCATGAGCTAGCTCTCCTAGGGCACAGGCACAAGGTGAACCCACAGTGCATGTAGAAAAGCCTGTAGAAGAATAAACAATCATTGATAGTTTTCTGGCTGGAGACAGCTGGTGCTGACTCAGGTACAGTGGAGCCTGGCAGACACTGTCATTCACATCCCCAACCCCTTTGAGAAGTTAGCTTGAAAAATAAGCTCCAGAGATGTGTGTATGTGTGTCATCATGCCAGCTGTCAGGGCTCTGACAGTCCCACCTCAGCATGTGAGTACTGGATCAAGGCAACGAGGCCAAAAAAAAAGGAAGTGTTATCTTGTCTTTCTGAGCAGTTTAACAGTGTGGTGTCAGTAAAGACACCATGTAGCATGAGCTCTGATTCCTCAGCTCAGGCACTTCTCTGCCAGTTCTCGATTTCCCCAAGACAATGCCAGAACTGTCACACACAGTCAAGCTGAGGAACATCAGGGGAAAATCCCAGTCATCCAAGAAGCAATAATAAAGACCAAAGATTATCATCCAGCCCACCTGGAAGCTGCAAATGTAATGAGCTATTTGGAAAAGATCATGACAACCTCGAGCTCAAGTGACTCTTGTTTCTGCCAAATACGAACTAGTTCTGCACCTCGCTGAGCTCCCTACACACATAGTAGGTCTTGCTGAGTGGTGGAAGTCTAACACTAGCTCACTTCCACATCTTGCAAACCTGGCTTTGTCTTCACTTGGAGCTCTTCCCAGCAACGTTCTTTCTGAGAGGCTCTTCAGCTACACTGAGGATGTTACATCTAAAAACAGATGCCAGCTCCTGCCAGCAAATGCAAAATGGCTTGTCGCCTTGCAGTGTAATCTGCCCACACTCGAATTTTGTGTCACTGGCTATTTGTAATTTTTTACCAGGCTTTTTGGGATACTTGTGTACATTAGAAACCTAATTTTTGCAGAAAATTTCTGGTAGTTATTATCACATAAGCTAAAGCGCTTATCACACATTCGCCATTTTAATTTTTAAGTAGATCTACAAGTATTGAAAACCAAGCAGAAATTTGTTTCACTCCCCAGGATTCTTTTCCCTTCTATTTCTCAAGTCTATGAAACATTTTTCACAGGTAGCATATATAAAATGCATTGATAGACATTCGCCTTCCCACTCTTTCCTACTGAACAATCTTCAAACCTTTTGGGATGCATGCTGCAAATAGGATTTTAATTTTCAGTATTTGTACATTTAATGCACAACAGATAACTTAACTCCTACTCTTATTTGTTTGAAGTCTTCTACTGTGGATAACTTAGGAGGACTGCTGTGAAAAGCGTGTATTGGGGGGACATTCTACTATTTCATATGCTGTGCTAAAATCATAGTACTATTTTTAACCTTCAGAGGGGAAGAAAACACCTTCCATTTAGAGGAAATAGTAAATGCCAACCAGCTCATCTCCATGTTTCTCTGTAAGCATCTGACCCAGGGGCTCTGGACCACTTTCTGGCAATATTCTCCTCTTCCCAATATTTATAGTACCAATACTCATCTCCATATGCTATACAGGAAATCAGGTCCTTAAAAAGGTGTCTGAAGTGTAATATAGATAACTACAGTAACCTCATGTCATGAGTGTCAATTCATGTAAACTTTCCAAAACAAAACTCTTTGCCTAAAAAAGCATTTCAACATGTCCCACTTCTCTCCTTCTGTTCACCTCTGGGAGGTGAAGCTGCTGCCACACCTTCCTCATCCCTTTCCCCCATTTTCTTCCATTCCCACAGCTGCAGCATCAGGATGCAGCCTCTGGATTTCTCCCACTCCCCCTGAAACCCAAAGGCAAGGCAGGAGGGCCAAAATCAATTTTTCCCCAAACCGGGGGTTTAATTTCCAACCTCACACCTTTAAACCAGCACCTGCATCGCTTTTGGTGTCCAGAATGTGAATATAAATTACATTTGTGACCAGGAAGGTCCTGAGTGATCAAACTGGCAAACAAATGTCTGGGTCTTCACACATTCCACGTAGTGTCAAAAGTCAGGGAGCTGACTTTTTGAAGGCTGCATTTTATTGCAAGTGGCACAGCTTTATCAGGTTGAGCTGTACCACAGTGCACATCCTGGCTTCTGGGTAGACCTGACACTGTAGAAGGAGGAATGTCTTCTCACTCGTCATCAGATTGTTAGTAAACAAGGGACATTAAGCAGTGTTTCTGTTCAACAAAGACCCTGCTGGGTAATTTTGGATCATTTACCCCCAGTTAACCATTAATTGCTACATAAAATTTTAATCTCCATTTAAACAGACTATAGCTCTGTATCTGTTTCTGAGTCAGCCTCAAGACAGTAGTAACTTTGCAGCTGTGGAATACTGACTGCTTTGTATTTCCTAAATGAAAGAGAGGAAGCATCATGCACAACCAAAATGTTAAATGAGGAATTTAAAAAAAAAAATAAGAATAATCATTGTGAAATAGAACGAGCAGGAAGGAGTGGAAAGGGAAAGAGCAAAAGGAAGGCAGAAAAGTAAGGGAAAGGCAAGTTCGAAAAGCACGGATGATTTTTTTGTCACTAGGATAAATATTGCCTTGAAAGAGACTGACAGTTCTTCGAACATTTTCAGGGACTTAACCCCCATGAATGGTTTGTTTGTTTGTTTGTTTGTTTGTTTGTTTGTTTTTAAATTTTAATACAATCAATTGACCAAAACTTACTGAGTTTTGAAGCCACACACCTTTTTTCTGTGACTTGAGCACAAAGAGCAACCACCAGAGACTCCCAGCACATTTAGAAACACCCTCCCTTGACGTAATCACAAAGGATAGAAGGAAAAATCACCATTTCTTGGGAGCACCTACACACACACACACACACACACACACAGGGAGGGGAAGCCTCTCAGCTGCTTTCGAGGAAGGGACAGATCTCCACCTGCTAAAATGAAAAGCAGATCCACCACGGGCAAAGTCAAACAGAAAGCAAATATCTACTTGGAATCTGAGTTCTAAACAAAGGCAGAAATAAAGAAGATCTACAGCTTCCCTCAGCCAGAGTGTGAAATCCCAGCTCCACTGATGTCGGTGTGAGCTCACTCCTGACTTCACTCAGGCTAGAATATTAATCAGGATGTTTAAGCATAAAGAAAAGGGGCTTCTTTTAGCAAATTTTAGCACCTTCTTTTATCCTGAGTGTTAGGGAACTTACTCCCAGCTTCAATTTCATCCTTATACAGAACCTCCTTTTCTGTTTCTCCCTCTTCTTGGACTCTGCAAGCTCTATGTGTAGTCCTGGGCAGTAGTTAGTCCTCATTTGTACCCTGAATTAAATGAGGCATATTGGAATGTAGAGCTTAGTGCAGGCCGTCTAACTAGACAAGAATTTCCTGCTGACTTCTGGCTATTCTGACATGATCCTTTTCCTCAGTGCTCGACATCATTTGTCTTTTCAGCAAAAAAAAAGAGCTTGAAATATTAAGGATGTCTGTATCCAGATCCATCACTGAAAATAAATAGAATCAAACAAAAAAAAAGAAAAAAGGCATTTTAATAGTATGGTTCTCTTCAGTGTTATGAAATTAAGAAACATTCACAGGCAAAAGTTATAAAAATTGATGGTCCCTACATTGTTTTTCAATTAGACAAAAATAATTTCTTTTACTACAGAAATTCTTACAAATTAATATTTTTATTATTTTTGCATGCTTATTTGAATAAAAGTAAAATGCAAATCTTCAGGTTAAGGCATATTTAAACAGATTCAGGAAGGCATATATCCACATTTTAATTAATAGGCCTTTAAAGGCAGATCCTAGTAAACTGTCTGGACACAAATCTGTTCCTTAGTCCTTAGAGGAAAAAAAACAACAAGATCTCTCATGGATTAAATACAAATATAAATGAGGGAGATAATTTGTTTCTTTTTCTGAATAAAAGTAAGGAAAAAAGTTATTGTTCTTTGTTAACTGTGAGACTTCATCACCCAGATTTATAAGGAACATCTGAGGATAAGGATTTGATGTGGGTTTTTCTATCACGTGAGGCAGGAGTGGAAATAAATGGATTTTCATGAGCCATATGAAGATTTTCCAGACAAACTGATGCCAAGAAAAGTCTGCCAGAAAAATTTGGGCTTTCTCTGATTGATCTCCAATATTATTAAAATCCTGGACAACACACAGCAAGTACAGTCTCAGAATTTCAGCTATAACTTCTGTAGTAAATACGCCCACTCCTCTATCATCAAAATGTTGAGGATCCCAGTAAAGGAAATCTTAAATACTTTTTTTAATTGATGAAGGAGCTGTTAGTGAGGCACTTTTCCCAGATGAATATTTAAAGTACCTTAGGTTGGAGTAAATTCAGTGTCAGTAGGATGAAATCCACAGCGCATCCCTGAAGATTCCATCAAAATTCTGAGGCTGTAGGGGAAACTTGCATAAAAGTAGCTGTCTTAAGCCACCAAAAAAATGCTTTTCAACATACTCTGAAAAAGGAAAGTAAGTGTTGTTCCTTTGTGTATATAATGGTGGGGGTGGAAATGCACCAGTCAATTACTGCTGTGTATGAAGAGAGTTCAAATAACACCAAAATCCTCGCTCATCGCCTCCCTGTGCATTTTGAAGGGCACGTAATGAAACGTCTGAGTAGAAGGTTTGTAAGACAGCACCCATGTATTCAGCTAGCACGACAATTCAGCTGAATTCGGGACACTGAATTCAGACATCAGCATGGTCATTCCTCACTTACGATTAGGGTTTAGTAGTGTTCCTAAATGGAAATTAATAAAAGGTACAGAAAAGCTTCTGTACCACAGTCATTCCTCTGTTTTCGTGGAGAGATTGGGACAGGACAAGAAGGAATGGTAAAGCAAGAAAAAGTGGAAACCAGACTTTGGATAGGACAGGAAACAGATAAAATTCAAATGTTTGTTTTTCAAAACAGAATTAAAGATACATGAAATTGATGGTTGACAATCATTCATAGACCTTGAATGATTGACTACAAATTAGATTTAAACTTACCATTATTTCAGAACAGTTTGGAATCTGAGCTGAATATTTTCCAAGGCCTAATAGTAGGAATTTGATAACATTATGCAAAGTAGTATATCCAGCATAATACTAAACCACCATAGAATAAAACAGAAACAGCAATCACTGCTATAATATGTAGGAGTTGAAGGCGTGAAGCAAACACAAGCCATTGATAAAAGTCAACATTTGCCAGGCATTACCATACAGTTCCTGCAGATATCTCCCATTCTAAGTGGAGAATAAAAACAAGGAATCGTTATATACTACTATGAAATAACCGATGGCATGTTTATGACCTTTTCAGATCAAAAGCAAATTATAGCTTATAATGAGAATATTTACACAATAATGTGAATTCAGTATGCTGCATATCAAA
Organism: Sclerurus mexicanus; assembly: GCA_013396755.1. Lineage (NCBI taxonomy): Eukaryota > Metazoa > Chordata > Aves > Passeriformes > Furnariidae > Sclerurus > Sclerurus mexicanus. The sequence goes on along the minus strand of VWZF01002284.1, from coordinate 373,704 downwards.
TTTAACCACAAATCAGGAATTGGAACGGTAAAATGCCACACAGTGCTTCATTATGATTCAGGATAGCCAGGTGATAATTCTAGTGCTTTGCTGATTATAATTTCTTTAGCACACAATGTAATGAAAGAAAAAATGGGAACAGTGGAAACATTTTGGCATGATTAAATGGCCACTGTGTTCAAACAAAAGTTCTGATCTAAATCTATTCTGAATTAAATAGCTGCCAGAAAGAAGATTAATCTAACGCCTGGGCAGTGGAATGGGACTTGTGATTTGGCTTCCCTTTCCAGCCCCACGGGACTCTACACCAAACCACTGGTTTTTAGAGTTTTCATATCCATTTTACAAATTGATATCATCATACATTTTACAGTCGATGTACTGACATAGGAACACACTCAGGAAACAGACGGTAGTGTATCCACCTTTTTCCAACAGCAAGCTCAACACAGAGGGTCCAAATGTAATTGAATGTGGACAGCATAATATAAGAATTAAAATTTAACCCAAATAAAATAGGTATTTGACACCCAAAAATATTTTTATATATTTTAAATGTCGGTATGATTTAATTAAGTTTAATTAAGCTTTGTGTTCCACATCTTTACAGCTACAATATAAACAAAAAAATTATACTGTCAAAACACTGAGTCTAAATTACATTGTTTTATTTCTGCTGTAATAAATATAGCAGATATGGCTCTACTAGAAATGCATGGCAATATTTGGTAAACGGAGAGGACCAGACTTGGGGGATCAGTCAACCTGTTCGAGGGCAGGGCTGCAACTCAGGCTGCACAAAAGGGCAGGCAGGAGCCTCATGAAACTCAGCAAGGGAGAATTGCAAAGTCCTACAATGCCTTACTGTGACAGAGGGCTGGGAACTGATGACTGGGGAGAGAACAGGTTTCAGACGAGCCAGCCATGGGCTTTAGCAGCAGAGAAGGACAACAGCATCCTTGGCTACAGGCTAGGGAAGCAATTATTCCTCTCTAATCAGAGATGATCTTGTCTAGTTTTGCCCCCTCTGCCTCCTCCAGCTCCCACCACCCAATACAAGAAACACATTGATCATCTGGAGCAAGTTCAGCAGAGGGCCACCAGGATGGCTGTGGAATGAAACACTTGCTCTGAGGCTGGAGGAGCAGGGCTTGTTCAGTCTGGAGGAGACAACTTCATGGGGACCCACCAGCAGAGGTTACACAGAAGAGAGACCAGGCTTTTCCCAGCATTGCATCCTAGGAGGATGAACAACAACAACTGATTGAAATTAGAGCAGATCTGACTGCATAGAAGAAGAAGAAACTTGTTTCCCATTTTTTCTGACTTTTTAAAATGAGGTCTCCCTTGTTTTCCACGAGGACACCCAAGCAGGTTACACAGAGAGGTTGTGCCATTGCTATCCTGGGAGGTTTTCAAGATCCGACTGGATAAAGCCCTGAGCAACATGGTCTGATTTCACAGCTGGCTCTGCTTTGAGAAGGGGGTTGGACTAGAGATCTCCTGAGGTCCTTTTCAACCTCAATTATTCTGTGATTCCACGATTCTGTAATTAACTGAGCATGAGACCTAAGCTGGAGAGAAATTAAATTGCTTTTTTCTTATCCAAGACCCCTGCCAAACTATTTTTTGCTTAATTATTTTTGAGTACTGACATGGAGCGCTAGCTTTCAGTATTCTCCAGTAAATAAAGCTATGTAACTTACATTATTTGATTGACTGCACAAAATTTGACATATTAAAACTGGTGCAGTGAAGAAAGCATGTGGATTTACAGCCTGATGTGTATATTTTTATATTGAAACTGCCTATGACTCAGACAACTTAAGAAAGGAAGAAACAAAGTCAGTAAACTATTGCACAGCTGGATGGTTTTAAATTTCCTGTATATTTACTAAAGCATTGCTTCCTGCACTCTTCCCTTGCATCTCACAATATTAAAGTCAATAGAAACTGCAGGAGAAGATACTGTGAAGTTCAACTACAATTTTATCCAAAACAGCATTACACATTTTAGATGGACCTTTAATGATGTGCATATAAGCAGGTCTATGGAATATCAGGAACAGAAATAGTGGGCAAGGGCTTGGATGTGGAGGCAGAACACTTCTCTGTGTATTCTGTCAAATGTAGATGCCAGATGACCTGCTTCTTTGGAGACTTTAGAAAATGAAATGGAAATGATTCTACAAAGAACAGAGGCCATGATCTCTTCACAGCCTATTCATATTCCCTTGCCCTTCCTGCCTGCTTGTCTGGGATTATCTATTTTGACTTCACATTGAGAAGGTTAAACATACAAAAACCACAGACCTTTCATGCACCTCAGATGCAAGCTCATATGTCTTCCTTAGTGGCTGAATATGCACACTGTGCTCACAGGACCCTGTGCTAGGCTGCTGTCTTGTCCCAGGAGGGAGTTTTGATCACATTTGATTTAGGTTTTAGGTTCTCTAGATCAAATAAGAGAACAAACATGATCAGCTGACCCAGAGAAAAAAGAGTTAAGATAGTCATGGCAAAGTTGAAGCTGTTTTTCTCTCCTTAGTATGCATCCTCCTGAAGGCAGGCAGGGTGGCTTACTGTCTCTCCAGCCCTGGATATTGACAGAATGAGGTAGAAGCTAATGGCTGAATGCAGCAATGGGCCTCGTAGCAAAAAAAGCAAAATAAGCACATTGCACACAGCTCTATTTTTTATTAAGTACAGTTTAAAGCCTGGCATTAAGGGTGTTGTTTTTTGTTTTTCTAAAAAATCCCAGATCGTTTGAGGACATGCTGCCAAGTTCATCCATCAACTCAGCCACTGAAATATTTGTGTTCTAAAAAATTTATACAGCATGAGTTCTCCACAACCTGCAACTGTGGGGACTTTTGTTTTTAAATTACACTCTTCCACTTCAGTTCAATCCTTTTTTAAAAAGGATAGGCCCATGTTTCAGAAAAACATGTTTGTCTTCTGTGGGCTGCATGGCCTTGAAAAGAGCAGGTATTTTCTGCAGGATGCAGGTCTTGGAGGCTGGAGGATGGGAATGTTTTCAGTTGTGTCCATGTTAGAGTTACAGTTTTCCTCTGGAAAATCTCATTTTCTGTTACCATGACTCAAAATGTTCTACAATGAACTCTGACTTCTTGAAAACAGAATTTTAGGCAATGAAACATTTCATTCCACAATAAACATACACCTTTGACTTTTGTTTTCATAGAATCAGAATAATTCAGGTCAGAAGCAGCCTTGGGAGGTTATCTCAGCCAAGCTCCTGCTTAAAGCAAGTTTTATATTCAATAAGCAAATATAGGCTATGTATAATTATTATGCTGGAACTTAATTAGCCCGAAAAAGATAGCGTCCTAACCTCTGTCCAGCTCTCTTTCATGTAGAGCGATGACACACAGTCTGAAGTGTACAAGAATACAGCCTGCACTGTGAAACAAAAATAGATCTGACACAAATGTCATAAGGTATAAGACAATACAGGAAGTTGTAAAGGTAAAGCTGAAGTTTGAACATGAAACAATAAAGATAATTTGTGTTGAAACTCCCTTCATGACAAGCGTCTCTCTCCAAAATAATTCAACTTTTTTTCAAGAACAGTAAAAGTGAGAAAACACTCAGATAAGAAAGTGATTATCACCGGTTTGTTAAGGAAAAATCCATCAAAATGCATTTCAAAATCATTCAAGTCTGTGTATCTACACAAATTTCTGATTTTATTTATTTATGACTAAAAAGATAATAAAGTCAGAAAAATTCCTTAATTCCACGGTTCTTAGTGCAGCAGCTCTTAATGTCAGCAGCATGAAATGCACCCAAATGCAGCCCCTGAGCCACGGCTGCAGCCCTGCCGTGGGTTCTCAGCTGGCTCCTGGCCTTTCCTGCCTCGCAGCTGCCAGTTCCAGCTGCAGATGCAACTTCGGAGAGCAACGCATTAAATGCAAAAACTCCACCGTGCTGGCTCCCAGAGCAGCGTGCCCAGTGTGCTGACATGTCCCACCCAGGGACAGCATTCCTGGGGTAGCGCTGGCTCTTAAGAACCTTCTGCAGTATTTAGTCTTCAGCTACAATGGCTTCAGTGATTGCAACTTCTGCCCCTCCATCAGCCGCATCCACCTGGCCATTTTAACTTGTATTATAAGCAGTGCAAGCAGAAAACATTCCCTGTGCCCAGCAGGCTAGACTGTCCCTAGTTTGGATACTCAGAGCCCTGCCCAGAGGGACATTTGAGCCATCCTAGGCTGTTGCCCTTAAAGCACTTTACAGCCATGAAAACATCAGCTGCTACCCCGACCTTTTGGATGTCCAGGCTGAATAACATTGGACTGGCATGCGACCTGCAGTAAATAAGGATTGTATATCATTATTTTAGCTCAGTTGCCAAACAGTGCAGTGACTCCTCTCCAAAATCAGTTAATTTTCCTCATCAAGCTATACGACAAAAGTGCTCACTGACATTAAAATTCTCTGCAAATCCCAGTGCAAGGTGTCTTACTTTTCTGAGCCTAGCAAAAGGCAAAAAAGTGCAATCCATAGCCAATACTGTATTTGATACAAGTTATTTTTGCAACAGCCAAATCACCAGCTTCATTAAACTGTAACAGCATTATTCCTACCATGTGGTGGCAAACTGATTAGTTCTGCATGACGGTGTAACTTTGCGAAGCAAGCCATATGTGGAAGTTTAATTGTTATTTGTTTATTAAGCTAGTTGTTAAATTGTTAATTATGTCCTAATACAATGCTAAAAAATTTTCGATAATTAGTTAAAGATATTGTTTTCTAAGGTGAATCAACCTCAGCCATTCTAAGCAAATATTCACACATCCGGCACTAAGGTAAGCTTTGAGCGGTGTTCAGCAGTTTAGCCTCTCTCAGCTGAAGGACCCAGTTAATGGCAGCATGTGTAGACATCACCACAATAAGGTGTTTAACCATTCTAAAACAACTTTTGAAAGCAAAAGATCTCTACATGCTGAAATGCAGACTGATGAAACAGAAAAGTAATGTAATTCCTTCAGAGCGTGTTAGAAGTGCGATCAAATTCTCAGCTTATATACAGTGAGCAAACAGTGAGCCTTTTATTTATATACAGAGGAGAGTTTCACTGGAGCCGATACCTCTAAAACAATATATGGCTGAAAATATTTTTACAGTTATCACTTGCAGAGGTAAAAGACATAAAGGGTTGGTCAAAAGGAAAAAGAAAACCTTAAGCTAAAATTTCCTGACAACAAAAAATACAATATAAACAGCTTTCCTTTTACTCTGTACTATTTTTAAAGGGAGCTCTCTTCAACCAGTGAAGAGATTATTTTCTTTTTTCTTTTTTACAATATCACACAAACACAACCAAAACACACAAATACAACTTTGAACACACCAACACCCTGAACTGCACATACAACTGTTACTGGCTCAGGCAACACTTAGTGACAAAGCTTATGGCTTTCCATCTGTCACCCAAAAAGCCGGCAGTAACACAGCACAGCCTCAGTGCTGAGCTCAGTGACCTGCCGGCTGGGGGGAGGCAGCATTCCTTATCCGGCTGCTGCAGAGTGGGCATGGGGAAGGGCTGGCTGGCACAGCCCAGGCACACAAAAGAGGGGACAACTCATTCCAGATGGGGAAACTGTCCACGTCACTCCAGAAGCATTTGTTGAGAAGGTCAGAAGATCAGACAGGGGCAGAGCGAGCACTGGGAGAAAAACGAGACCATGGAAGTTCAGAGGACCATTCTCTGGTTTGCTGGGAGACCCTGAAAGTAGGTTATGTTCAGTCCAATTTCTTCAGCCCATGTGAAATGGACTGTTCTCCTCAACACAGGCAAAATACACCATCCTGTGTAAGAGTTTCCCAGGCTAAAGATAAAAGTGTATATCGATGTGCATCCCAGCTCTTCCCTAGAGACCGGCCTTTCAGGGTGCAAATGCAGGGCAAGGACAACAATTTCATAAAAAGCCTAGTTCAGGGTTTCCCTGTTGCTCTCTGTGATATTGTAGGGAAAAATACATGCAGTCTTTGTGCAACGAGTGCGTTGAACTGATTGGCAATCAGAGAAACTGCTGGTTTCCAGAGTAACTGAACTGGGGGACATCCACAAATCCTGGAAAAATATCCAAAGCCTTCAGCTTTGGTACCCAGAGGAGATTTTTTTGATTTCAAAAGATGACACAGAGGAAGCCCAAATATATGATTGCAGTAGCAAAGAATAATTTTCATAAACAGACAAAAGTTGTAATTAATTTAAACCTTCCTTGTCTGTTTGTATAATATTTTTGAGCAGATGGCCTTGGCAAAGAGCTGGGATTTGCACGCCCACTTGCATTTTGCAATGATAAAATAAAGATGAAAGACATATCTTAGGTCGTCCAGTCCATTGCCCTATCAGTGAAGGATTGATCCCTGCAACATGTAAAGCGGCAGTCAACTATTTGCCATCTGATGCACAGAGTTACGCAGACAGAAGGGATCTATAGGGAAGATCACCAGGCATATAGAGAGGGGGGTGAGATGCATAAGAAATCAGAAACATTTACATTGGTAAAGGAAAAAATATTTACTGCAGAGTTAGTCTCGTGGAGAGTCAATAGTCACAAGAGAGCAAAGCTTCAGTTACAAAAACTAAATGTTTTGTGAGACGGGTCTTTAAAGCATCTTACAGTAAATGGTTGGTCTTACCATCAGTGCAGCAGTGGTATCTTTTCTGCTTCCAATAGTTGTGAAGAAATGGCAAGGGAATTAGATTCCTCCTTGCGAAGTTAGACATTTTGCAACCACAGCTAACTGTGTAGCTTTCATTCAACCTTCCCAATCCTGAAAACACGGCAAGTCAGGAATGTTTTCACACGGATACTGAGACACATGCATAGTGGTGACTGCCTCAGGTATTTCTAGCAAATGTTTCATTTTACTCTTTATTTACCATTTATTCAGTGGCTTAGTCCCCTCTATATTTTCATGACTAAATTTCCCTCCTTTTATGCTTTTTGTTTCAAAAGTTCTCCCTGACAGGGGTCTGTGGTCAAAACCAGGTTGAAGTAATGCTACAGACTGTCTCTACCATAAGGATTTAGACTGTCCCTTTCCTTTTTGCATTTAAACAGACAGCCATGCTGCAGGTCTTTTACCAATCCTGCTCCTACATAATCCATATTTAGCAGTTTCATTTACTATAAAAAGCATGCAGTACTTCCTGTAAAGAACAGCTCTGCAAAACAAAGGCAAAACACACGTAGCTCCACATTGTGTGTCAATCCACACAAGTGAAGATCTGTATTATATTCTATTTATAAATACAAGAAAAAAACCCAGCCCTTTCCATTGGATTTTCTCTCTCAGATATGTACTTAGCATCTAAATATTCTAATTATTATTAGAATGATGGTAAGTGAAAAGTCCCAGTAGCCTATTGACGAGTGCTTATCACATCTCTAATTCTCATTTGTGCACTTCTGAAGCCCCTTTTGAGCTTGTATTTCAGCATTTCCCTAAAAATAATGGGAGCTATAATTAGAGCCTAGCAGTAACAAGACTTAACAAATAACAGCCAAAAGACAGCTCAAATACAGAAGAGGATGAACATCAAGGCCATATATCAGTGAGAACTCTCTATAAGTCAGAGCAGCACAAACAGTGCTCAGACCTCTGGTGAATGTGTACATCAGAATTGCATAGGTTAGATTGGCAGATTAGATAAATAAATCCATTCTTTCCTGTCTAGAAGGGAAAAGAAACAATGCCAGGTACACAGATTACAAGAGAAGCTTTTGGCTTCAAAAAGAGAGTAAGTAGAGACCTCTATTTTAAGAAAAAAAAAAATGGAGAGTGGTTCCTTACATGCCTTCCATGGATTTTCTCAGCCTGCAAAGCTACTGCCATTGAATGATACTGAGCTCAGACTCTTCTACTGCCCCCAAAAAAGGGGAAAAAAGACTGAGAAAGAAAAGAAAAAAAGATAGTTCTTTCCACCAGGAGAGGTGACATTTTAAACCTGTAGATGTGGAATACCTAACCACATCATACACGGACATGAAAACAAACCTATAACCACACTTCTGGCTAGATAACAGAGGTACGTCCTTCCCAGAAATCTTACTTCTGCTTTACTTTCACCTGCTTACTTATTTTTAGATTTAGCTGCATAGAAACTCTGAAGTAAAGGGAAACAGAAATTAAATAGGAGAAAAAAAAATACCTTGTGCACAAAGAAATAGCACAGAAAAGACCATAGGGTTTACAAGTTTTTCCTAGAAACAAAATACAATTTTGGCCGTCCTATTGTAGGACTTCAGTGTCTTCCAACATTATGAAATACACCTCTCTGAGCTGGGACATGTCGAGATCAATGAGGGTCATTCAAACACCAGGTGCAAATTTGAGGGCAGATCTCACAGTTGTTGTCCTTCAACATTGCACTCTTTCACCACAAATGCTGACTTTCTCCCACTGCTGAGAGCAGAGAAATCTCAATATACTCAAGCAAATCCTGCGGATTGAAGGAGTCAAGCTATTTTCTCGACCAGAGTGTCTGCTGAAATACCCTGCCTACTTCAGTCACCAGACTTCTGTAAGATTGCCAAGCTGGTTCTGTAGAGCAGCACAAAGTCAAAGGGAAAGTGATGACAATAACAGGTACTTTGTGTTCTGCCCTTTCCAGCCCATGAAATGTTCTTTGATGCTACCAAAACCAAAATGCAAGTCAAAATATAATAAGGGAATTTCTCCAATTAGGATGAGATTGCAGAAATCTTGTCACACATCAGTATCCTGACTATATCAAAAGGTTGCCAAAAACAATCAGGTTTTGTCTGATTTTAATCCACTAAGTGGGAAAAAACAGAGATGATAAGAGCCTGCATCAATTCAGAACTACTGAAAGATCCTGACTTGTTTTGTGTTTTACTCAAGCAAGGGACGGAGTCTGCAGTAGTAGTAATTCTCATTATTAAAACATTCAATCCTTTGCCTTTATTCTGAACCTCCCTTATCAGCATTTGACTGGTCTTACAGATATTGACTTATTCAACAATGCTTCACAATGTAGGAATGTATTTACAGTTCTACTTCATGGGAGGGGAAACTGCTCAGATTCCGTTTGGGATGGTATTTGAAAACTGTAGTAAACTAAAACCAGCTGAAGAGTTTTGCCTGTATTTCTACATTATTGACTGTTGTTTGTTACTGGCAAAAACTTAAGATAAAATTATATTTAACACACTTAACTTTTCTGAAGTTTGGAGATCACTCCTTTCCCTTGCAATGACTGCCTAGGAGAGCTTGTTTATTAAGGTCTATTCTGATGCTTCGGAGGCTCTAATTCCAAGGGCTGTGGTGCTGTCTCCATCACAAGAGCAGCTTAAAAACTGCTCCTTTTATTGTCATTTCTTAACAACAAAAATACAGTGTTTCATAGTTTTGGAATAATTAAAAAGGTTGTTACACAAAACCTTTAAAGTGTCCCAATTTACAAGACTGCCTTTGTCAGAGCAATGCTAAAACAGCCTTATTCCAGTTGGATAAAGGGACAGAATTTTATTTTGTACTAGAAACAAAAAAAAGAAACCTCCCAAAAAATTTAAAAACCGAGACACAAAATCACCTTAGTGAAACACACTGATCCCAGTACAAGATGATGAGAATGGTAATTGAAAACATGTAGCAGGCAGAAAGCTCTCCCCAAAAACACCAACTTTACGCAGGCTGAATGACTTCTCCCAGGCTGCCCAAAGACAGAGTCCATTCGAATATGACACAGGGCACTGGCAGTGTAATGTTCGAAGCTTTGCCTGCACTCCACCCAAGCAGATAAAACAAGGGCACTGCTTTCCCAGAGTGCTATTCTTCCAGTCTTCAGAAGCATAAACAAGGCTTCTCACTTCTGAATTTAAAAAAGAGGACATGATACTAAGCAGACAATAATGAAAATTATGATTAAAGAACAAAGATTCGTGAAAAATAGGCCCTGGGAATCGAAATGCAAGCCTTCCTTGGTGCCTTCAAGGGAAATGCAATGTCTTTTACCCTAAAAGATCACGGCTTTCCTTTCCTACAGAGACTAAAGCTTCCTTTAGCCTCTTTGTGAACAGGTATGTTGTAAGGGTTAGACAATAGTCCTTAAACACCTTTCAAATGCTTCATTTAAACATGAATGCAATAATAGAGACGCTGAGAAAAGAACCAGCTGATTAGCCAGTCTGATTTAGCACGTGTATTTAATAAAGATGAAAAAACACCTTTTTCTGCTTTCCAACAAGCAAATGCCTTATCTATCACCTTAAATTTTTCCCATGTTTTATTCTTTGAAATGAAAACTATTAAAATAGGACACAATCAGCACAAATTTTCTGCTAAAAAAAAATTAATAATAATCCTTTTTATAGTTTCCTATCTATTTGCATGCCAAATGTAAACTTGAAGCAAAGTGACCTTGGTTATAAAAAACAAGAAAGCAATGTCAGAATTCATAGGACCTACCATTAGTATTTCATTCTGACAGGTAGGAAATAGGCATGTCAGCAGTGAATGTTACAGACTGAGCTGTGGCCCTGATCGCAGTCAAAGCGGTAAATTTCTTCCTACAAAAGTAATTTCCATCAAAACAAAAAGTGCTTAAATAATACAACTATCTAAAGATGAAAATAGCTTTCCATGGCTGAGCTTAAAGACAAACAAATGAAAATGCAACAAATAGCTTTTGTATTGTGTAAAAGCCAGAAAAGTAACATTAGGTGTCATTACATTGTACAATGGATAAGTATTCAAGGAGCTTTTTAGTTCCCAGAAACTTTCTTCATAGAAAAAAACTGTACTGAAAAAAAGAATGGTTACACAAATGGACTTATTACTGTGTCCAGAAGATTCAAATTATAACACTAAAATTAAACAAGCAACATCTGAAACTATTCAGCTATTCATGTAATGTTGTGAGCAAATAATCCCTCATATGTCCAAAAATTAATAGAGGCTTGAACCAAACAGGCTTGGAGCAAATATTCCATTACTAATACAACCAGTAATGAGATTTATTACCATTATTTTAAAAATTAGATAGCAAGAATAAATTAAATATCAGCTAAACTAAGTTTTTACAATCAAGGCTAGTCCACCAGTAATGCAAAAAAAGCTCTAAAAAGACTATTTTTATTTTGATATATGAATCTCAAAGGGCATTCCTGGTTTCATTTCCCAACCGCATTACCAACATCTAAACATGCAGAGTCACCAACCTACGAGACTTCAAAATGGACAGCCACAAAAGCTGTCCTGGTTTCTGTACTTTCCACAGAGGCACTGTTGTCTTAGTGTGAAATTAAATACAAAATTAGAAATTGTGGTACAGCAAAAAATAATATTGGAGCTCTTCATTAAGAACAGATGAATCCACTATCACTCTTTCTTCTCCTCTTGAAGCCAAGGTAATCTGGTGTTCACGTCTGCCATCAGATTCATAGGTACATGCTACACTATTTAACATTTCGGCATTTCTCATGGTAATCCAATCATTCACCAGTTAAAAATTCAATAAAGGTCATAGAGAGAGAAGCCATGAGTGCCCTGGAAGGCAATATCCCATTCTTTTCTTGCAATAGAGGAAATCATGGACTATTCCACTCTCGAACTCTAATAGGGAAACCCTCCAATTAGGGAAAATAAATAATGTGTTAATTAACGAGCTGTGTTGATACATCACTTGATAATGTCTCTGGTTTGATGTGCAGTGAAAAGTTTCTCCAGCAACCACCAGATGGGATGGGCCAACAACAATTGTTAAACCGAAAAGGTGTAAAGGTTCACCCTCACTGCTCCAGGCCAAGCTGGACCTCCGTCTTGTTACTGTCAACACGGAGAAGGGCAGCCCCAGAGGTCCCCCACACCTCGTGCCCTTGGTCATGCTCCTGATGACATCCTACACCCAGCAATCTGGTTGCCTTCCATGATTCTGAAAAACGAGCATTGTCTTTGGAAATGACTGCTCCTTTCCACTGACTCCACCGGCGTAGAGAAGATTCACCTGGACAAGCCACCTAATTTAAAGCAATGCAAGACAAGGCCCATGGACAGATAAGTCAGAAAATAACTTTGGATTGATTCACTAGGTTCTTTTGATGTTTTCATTGTACTGAAAAATATCAGGAGAGATGCAAAAACAAACTGGAGTGGTCTGGGGAAAGAAAGGAATCAGGTATGGTTTCCACCATATTACACTACTCCAGTTCATGACCTTGCTGACTGTCCCCGGGAGGTTCTGCATCGAGCTCCTTCATGCCCTCTTTCATTTAAGTGGAAATTGGACATTGCAAGTGAACGGGAAAGGAACTGGGGAAACAGGAAATAATTGATTCCAAGTTTTCCAAGCACTACTAAAGGGAATGTCAGTTCCCTTTGGCTCCAGACCAAGATTTAGTCAGATTTATCAGTAAGACACACGTTCATCCTTCTACCTACAAAAATAATGTTCCAAATATTAGCCACCGTACAGCTATACAGCATTATACTTCAGGGAATAAAATTTGAGCATTGTTTCAATGTGAAAAAAAAATTAAGTAGAGCAACATTGCTTCAACTTGCTCTCCTTTTCATCATGTCTTTAACAAAAGCTAGAAGAAGGACTATTCCCTGAAGGATTGAAAAATAGGTCATAGATAAATCCACAGCAAAACCATTTAAATAAAGATTTGATAAAATAAAAGACTTTGTGAGCATCTAGGAGAAATAATGTACAGAAAAGCATAAAAGTGAGACAGGAGCCAATCATCCGGAGACTTTTTCCAGTACTTAGCCTTTATTTTAGGAATGTACTAAGTAAGGGATTTACCATAACACAGTGGGAAGAAAAACACCCAAGTCTCTCTGACCTCACCTACCTGCTGTTGTTGGCACCTTGGAAACCTTCCCTTCCCCCCCCAGTGGACTCTAATACCTCTGATCTCATTTCCTTCTTATAATTGCTGAGCACACACACAGTTTAATATATGAACTTGTACCCTTCATATTGTCAGAAGAACTATCAGAATACTTGCACTAAATACTTGTACATTTTACCTTATTTTACTAAAGGATTACGCATCTGTCCTATTCACATATAAAACATGCCTTTTAATGATGTACTTTTAGAAAAGTCTAATTAAAATTCAATGCATAAAAGCGTGCAAGGGTTGATAACCCACAGAACTCAGCAGACCCTAGTTAACATTCTAATGCATTCTCCATTTGGAGAGAGACAGTAAGACTTTTCCACCTCGGTGGCAGACACTAATGATACTTGCAAATATGACTAATGTCTTCATTGGTGAAAAATTAATGCACCACAATAATTTTTCTACCTGGGGTTAATGAACATGTCAGATGCTGAAAATGAGTTGTTTGAAAGTAAATTACTATAATCTATATTTAGAAGACTCTGCTCTTGGAACAAAAAATCTATGGTGTGTTTGATGTCCTCTGCTTACTTTTGTCATGAATTTTGCTGTTCACCTAGCAAGACTACACTGTGCTGCCTTTTCTGTCGATCCAAAGGAACACTTTCTTTTTCCTAGAATGCCCATAGCTTTTATGGGGAGAAGTCCAGTTTGACTCTACCTGCCACAGGCACCTTAACAAACATTCTTGCAGCTCCACAAGCAGCAGAAGTAAGCTGAAGTAAGCTGAGGTCCACAAAAACCAGCTTATCTTTACTAAGGTTAGACCCAAAGCATTACCTCACTAAGCATTTCAGAAAATCCAGATAGCCACTTTTTAGCTCGTCTTTCATCTGAAGAGGAGGGAATAGTTTCATAAGTTGGTTTGCTTGCTCTTCCTCAACTCCCCTTTTCCTTTAGCAAAGCTAAGGGAATGCTCTATGAAGCAGTGTGAATAGAAAATACCTTCATTAAATAGCCATATCAGAGAGAAAAAAGTTGTTTTGTCAGTGAAGGAATGGTTCTAGTGGCCAGTCACCACAAAATTTTTAGAACCATGTTCCTTTCAAGTACTCAGGGTTTCAGCTGTCCAGTGGGAACTGGTGCGATCTGGTTACTGGGAATTAGTAACCACTTGGAAGCATGGGGCTTATTCCTTATGTTGGAATCATCCTTTCCTTTCAACTGTGATCATTCCTTCAGAAAATATGCAAATGCATTCATCCTCTAAATGCCACTTCTAACAGAGCACAGAACTCCAACTCCACATTTAGCACTGGAAGCGTAACTCCACAACATTTCTTTCAAAATGTGCAAGCAGAGAAAAAAAGGCTACAGAAGTGTATGCCTGGCCTTTATTCAGGATTCAGCTGTAGCTCATGGTGGGTTTAAGGAGCTAGAAGGATTCTGAATCACAATTTAAAGTCTTTAAATAATGGCAGATTCATTACATTCCTTCACAACCCATCCCAAAGGCTAAGTGTTCCTTCCCACTGTCAAAATACATGCTCATATACTTTTGATACCTTACTGGCTTTAATTCTAGCTGTAAGACATTTTCAGCTAGTTTTAAAAGCCTTGCAGTATGAGATGCCATTACCTACGTGAGCAGTTATACACCATGACTCAGATACTTCTTGATTATGTGTTCAAAAAGTAGAGAAACAAAACTTCAGTGAAGGACAATGATTTGTAAATCTAATGTATTATCTCCCTAAACACACCAGCAAGCAAAGTGAGCTTCAGCCTTTAAAGAAACAGCATGGAGCCCATTTTATGCTCACACTTCCCAGTCTCAGAGCAGTTTTCTAGCTATCAGCAATGAAGTGCACCTGCCCAGACATTTAGTGCTCGAGGCTGCATAAAAATTCCATGTCTCCGAATGTCCTGGTCACGTACGAGCATTGGGCAAATCGGAGCCAGCACTCTGCAATCGCAGTGAATTAAATTCTTAGATTTAATCCAGTTGTGAACACCTGGAACTGAGTGATTAATCCAGTCCACTTCCTGCAGAGTGAAAACTTTTCCTGAGAATTATCAATTCACTATATTAGAGGAAATCTGCTCAAATTTAGGTCTCACAGGGTACTGCAGGAATCATTTCTCAGATGACAGGATGTTTACTATTTCTTCAGATTCCTATGGGTAAAACACTAAGACTTTTGCTATTAACCTATTTTTGCCCAATTTTATATCAACTTTCTGAACAAGGCTTGTGTTCCCTCATTTCTTGTTTTCTTCAGTACTTTGAGTTAGGATAGCAAACACACAATAGAACTTTACTATTCTTAAATAAGCTGTCTACCCACAAAAAATTTTGTCACTCCATTTTGACAGATCAAGTAATAATTTTATCTACCATGGGAGAGTATAAACTGTACCAGTACAGGAATCATAGTGGGCGTATAAGCTGTAACCATCATAAATGACACTTTTTATTCCCTTTGAAAATCCTCCTGATTTATTACATTTACTTAGAGACTGTCACAGCTTATTTTTACTAGACACATTTTTTTTTTTAACATTCCATCAAGTGAGCTCCTATGTGATGCCGAGCAAACTGATAGAAAATGGTGACACTCTCACCCAAGCTGTCATTATTCAAAATGATTTCTTCTGCTCAGGTTGTTTTCATTTAGTAAAATAATTTGATTTTTCGATGTCTGCCCACATTCTATTCACAGGAGGAAAAGGAAGCTCAAAACAATGTCTACTGCATTTAATATGCAAGGAGAATGCTTAACAGAATCATTTGCAGAATAATTAAAAGTCTGCTGATACATCTTAAGAAAGTGTGAAACAAAGTACAAAATGAATAGAGCCAAATGGCAATTGCTTATTTCTGTAGAATAAGTGCTAAGTCAAAGAGGTCATAATTGCTGGTTTGCATATGGAAAACAGTTAACAGGGTTTTATAGATATATTTTCTGCAGTAAAACTAAAGCTGATTGTTTTCATACAGAAGTTAGTTGAATATCACAAATGAAAAGGTTACAGGGTAGTGCTGCTAGGTCTGCCTGTGATATCAAGGAAAAAAAGTCCACAAATTCAAATATAACTGAAGGATGGCTCGAGCTGAAATCAATTCCTGCTCGCATTTCAAAAATGGCACATTCAGCTTTGATATATTCCTCAAAAACAAACTTTTTTCTAGCAAACCTAAACAAATCTACTCAACTCATTTCCATGGCACCCATTAAAATGCTAATGTCATATAGTTAATAAATGGTTGTGCTGTGTTGCCCAAGCCCTCTCCCCACACTCTGTATGCTTTTACACCTCAAATCTAAAGGAAATTTTCTTAAGTATCCACCTTCTGAGGCAGCTACATAAGTCGTATTATGAATTATGGGAATTGTGTGTGCTCACTGCGGACAGACTATGGCCACCAGCTGTGCCAGTTATCCTGATTATATTCATTTCTCATGAAGTGGATAGCCCCTTATCTGGCTTTTTTACGACTACAAATTAGTTCTTAATTACAGTCAGTCATTGTAATTTCAGAGCAACTGCTAGCTCAAGCATTGACCCATTTTAGTGAATTATAAACAAAGGAGATCCCATAGATTCCTTTATTCCCCAAACACTAAAAAAAAGAGAGAAAACTCTTAAAATTTGGCATTCCTGTCCCACTCCTGCCACTGCTTAGACATTATCACACCTGTTCCCTTCACCTGCTCGTATTCACCTCCAAATAACAGTTGCCATGAGACTATGTCATATACGTAAAAATAAAAAAAGCCCAAACACCTAAGAACTAATGTAAAGCTCCTGCCACCCAGATAAATGCAAGTCAAGAATCTAACTGTAGGCACGATGCCTTCTGTTAGTTCTGTGCTACAGTAACCAATTGCTTCAGTGACTTTACTCGTGACTGCTTTTAGGTCGAGGGAGAAAAGAATTATGCCACAGCCTCTAATTATCTGTATTTAGAGAGAGTAAGCATTGTAGTGATCTCTATTCAGAGACAGAAAAACTTATGCCTGACTTGAATTGTTAATGCTATTGCTGTGATTTCAGTAGAATTGAGCAAGTTACAAAACCAGGTGGCATTTACAGGGGGAATCTTACACACTGCGTTGGTCTGATGTCACATTTTATGCACGTACATCACCAGAGACTCACTCATCCAGTGGTGACTCTGATTTGAAAGCTAGATAAACCCAGTGGCAGACCATGGAACAAGTGAAATCAGCATTTAATTTACTTGGATGCAATTGTTAGCAGAGCAAAAACTTTAACAGCACATTGTAAAGTGGCATTTTTTTTCCCTTGACTCCGGTGCTAGACTGAGCATGGATGTTCAAGTCTTCGTTTCTGCATTTCCAACCTCCATGTATTTTGCATTACATATCTTTCCACAAGGGCCTCTTTTGCCGCACTTACACCCCTAAACCTCAGCAGGCACCTGTGACAGGTGCCAGGTCCGTGTCCTCTGGATTGCACAGTGTGTGTTCAGCACTCCTGGAGCAAACGTCAGTGCCCTGCTATGCTGATTTCCCCTGCAGGTCTTTCCACTGTGAGCACTGGGTTACGTCTCTGCAAAGGGTGCAGCCTGCTCCCCTAATTCCACCAACTCCAGCAAATTGACACAAAGGTCAAGGGAGAGAGACAGAGGCAAGGGCATGGCCTGCTCCACTGTCCACCTGCCCCAGGGAGCAGCAACAGAGCTGCCTCTGCAGTGCTTTGAAGTGCCAAGGCTGAGGAAGCTCCTCGCATCCTTACCAAAGAGTGTGCTTGTCAGAGAAAGCCCCGAGCAAGTATTAGAATTCAGCTGCCAGAACTAGAAAGACCAAGACACAGCCACAGTCCCAGTGTCTGTCATGTTGGGAAGTGAGAAAAATGTAACACATCCACTTGGAGCATTGACAGATACGGAATAGGAGCTGATGCTTTTCCTGCCTAAGAGGTAACAGAGAGATCAAAAAAATTCATGCACTTGTATTACACATCGTGCACTAACTTCAGACTAATGTCATGTCCCACAAAGAGCAAATGATGCATTAATTTCTTCAGCAAATGCAGAGGGATCCATTTTGTTTACTTTAAAGCAAAAACACTGAAAGAGCTTCCGCAATGAAGAAAGACAGAGTGAACAAGCCTAACTATCATATGCCAGGAACCTTTTCACCATCAGTTTTCAAGCCATTCTTCCTTACTCTTTTGCTTCTGGGCTAATTAATTATACACTAAACATACTGCTAGTGTGATACAAATAATTAATTAAACATGGTCACAGGCTAGAACATTAATTGTGACAATATATTACACTTACTGCTGCCTGTCTCTTTTAGCTAATATGAACTTAGCAACCTGCAGGGATTCCAGCCTGGCAAATATGTCTGTATATTTACTGGAACAGCAAACTGCACAGAAGAGAATTTCCTGTTTCTGGGGGGTGATGCCTGGACAGTCGTAAGGAAATCTGTCTTTCTTTACTCCATGATGGGAGCCCACCATTTCCTTGTGTCCCCCCAGATCTCTCAGAAGAAAACAAACCACTAATTTGACTGCTTTTGTTTTCACTGAAGGTTCTCTGAAGAAGCAGAGCCTGAGAGCAGGGAAAAGAAGGGGTGGACAGAGAAAGAACAAACTTCAGCAAATGCAATATTAAGCTGATTTTAGGGGTTCCAGGGCTGGCAAGCACACAGGTATTATTCTCAGCAAGACCAAGACGATGCCTAAAAGAGATTAGTAACATTTACCTTGAGCACAGGAAATGTTCTGAGAATTCATCACTTGATGCCTACAGTGCTGAAAACACAGCGTGTTGCAGCAGCATTAAGTATTATTAGTGTGCTTACCTGCAGCTCCTGTATCCTACCAGATGGCACCCAGAGTTTATTTTGCTTTCCCTTTTAAAACTACAAAAAAAATTACCTTTTTTGTAAAGAGGTGTTATAGCCCTTTCTGGAGCATAAAATATGAAAACTACCATTTTTAAGGCAATACTGATGCTTGATGCTTCTTTTCTTCCATTTGGTGGGTCAGACATGGTATGTACACAGCACATAGGAAGAGAATAATTCATAGCATACACTTAAGTGAACAAGACCTTTGAGGCAGATTAAACTACATATCCATAAGAGAGAGAATCAAGTGCTAAAATGCCTTGCCAAAGGCTGTGGACTTTTTGTGCTTTTTAGAAAGAAAATTGTGCCATAGATACACAGCCATTTAATAGATACAACATTTAAGTGATTTGTGCCGTTACTTTTATGTGTGGTGTGTGTGGATAAAGTGCTTTAAAAATCTGATGGTTAATTTTCAGTTGTTCTATCATTTCTTCTTGGCTGGAAAAAAGAAGAGTTTTATGACACCTTTTTTTGGCAAGTAGATTTAGCACCTTGGAAAACTGAAGTTCATTCATTAGCATAAGCTTTTATTAGAAGCCATAATCTCTTCTTTATTTCAGCTCACAGGGATGAGGACATCAAGGTACCATCTCCCATTTGGTTTCAGGATACAAAGAACATATTTGAACCTTAAATTCAAGCATCCCCAACACAGAAACAAAAGAGAAATTTAAGTCAAATGTTCTATTTTCTTTAATTTTTAGAGAGTAAGTCATATGAGGAGTGGCTGAGGAAGCTGGGGTTGTTGAGACTGAAGAAAAGAAGGCTCAGGGGTGACCTTCTCACTCTCTACAACTCCCTGGAAGGAGGTCGTAGCCAGGTGGGGTTTGGCCTCTTCTCCCAGGTAACAAGAAGCAGACCAAGAGGAAATGGCCTCAAGCTGCACCAGGAGAGGCTCAGCCTGGATGTCAGAAAGAATTTCTACATGGAAAGGAATTTTTTTTACAATTACACCTTCTACAAATCTGATCATTGCTACTGTCAATACCTGAGCTACAGTCATGCCAAAAAGCCTGAACCATGGGCTAAGATCCTATTACAAGTCTACAATTTATTTTTCCTGCATTCCCACAGAAAGGGGTTTCCAAAGGAACTATGCTCCCCCTTGTTTTATAGGATAATATAGGTTTATTGAGTGTTAATTGCATTCAGAAGCGGGGTTTGTGGTTTTTTTCCTAAATAAACTAAAGATATACTTATAAAAAGAAAAGGATACTTGTAGAATAGGTCATTATACAGAGAGATACAATGTTAAATATCTAGTGCAGTTTTGTCAAAAAGCCAGAAAGAGAATTTCCATCTCTTAATAAGAGAAACGACATCCTATGCTGTCTTCAACTCTGCGTTCACTTACTAGTGTTCAAATAAAGAATGATCACTGTGGCTCTTTCCTCTAATAAAGTCTGTCCTTTGAAGGAAGAAAAACCACGTTTTTCAGGACATTCTGCTGAATTATTAGTCAAAGTCTTCATAGATAGATTTATTTTTCTATAATATTTATAATAAATACATACAAGAACTAATATACTTTTTTATCTAGGTATTCCAATTAACCCTTTTTTTTCTTTTAAGACATAAAAACTGTGATAACACTATTCATTAAATTGAAATCTTTTTTATTATATTTGGTAGACTTTATCCATATCAGTCTGGTGCACTTCGGCTCTCAGTAACACCTACCATCATCAGAATTCTTCAAGCTATTCTTTTTATGAAAATAAGATACAAAAAAAGAGAGACCAGTATAAAGACTGCTATGAAGTGCATTACTTTTCAAGAGAAAGCAATTAGAGACATAATTTTAGTTTATATTATGTTGCTTCCTAAAGACAATGAACTAAGGAGAAAAGTACTGCTTCCTTTTATTTTAATGTTCACTAAAGAGGGGGGAAAAGACTCATCAGAATAAATCTGCGAAGATTTTCAGTCTGGACAACAAATGTACAGTGTTACTGTTTAATATTCTTCTTTCTGTTTGTTGTCAGGTGTTTGGAAAACAGAAAACACTGTTTTGCTTTTATTTTACGGAAATATTTCACAACTTCAAATATACAGTCAGTCAGTTTCTCTGATGACAAGGATTACAATTAACAGGATGAAGATGTCAGGGATACAATACCAGTTCAGCTTCTCACCCTTATGAAGATGTCAGGGATACAGTATCAGTTCAGCTCTCTCACTTGTAAGAAGCATCACATTATGTAATACACCATAACACTCCTATCTCGGAAATATTGAACATTACTGTCAAAACTCACCCCTCCCTGAAAAAGAAGTCACAAATTCTTCCTTCACACCTATGTGAAGCTCCCACTAAAGGCAATGAGAAATGAGTACTGAGCTTTTTCCAAAAAAACCTTTGTTCTCTGATAAAAGTCAAGATTAGAGAATAATGCTTCCCATTTCCCAAAGAAGGAAGAATTTAGGAAGCTTTCTAGGATTTTTTTCCAAACCACACTGATGTGCTACCCTGCTGATAGCAAGCACAAGGAAATGTGCTTTCCTATAGTTCAGCACTGAAGCCCCACTCCTAAAAAAATTAGGTGCTTAGGAACCAATTAAATAGCTTTGCCTTAGTGAGCCATGTGTAAGGGAGAACAGTCACCTGTGGTCCCAGTTTGGATTCAGATTTCCCATTAATAGTTGTTTCTTATTAACTCTTGTCAGGAACAGAAAATAAATATATATATATATATTGGAAATTTAATCACACCATCACTTTCAGGAAGACTGTGCTAACCCATTTGGAAGGTGAAGTCAGAGCACTGGGAAACTTGGAGAATATATTGTGGGGCTGCCTCGCTTTTCAGAGATAACTCATAACATATGAAAAATTACTAATTATTTTGGTTTGTATGCAGAGTTTGAACAAAAAAGAAACCACTGAGGACTAGTAACTTGGAAGTAACATAAATGTGTTTTGACTTCCTGATTTGTTGGTTTGGTGTCATGTGAATAGGCTGTAATTGTTGAATTTTCATCAGAGGCAGCAAAGAAGGAGAAAAGCATAGAAATCGTCCTTGGGGATAATTTCACCCATTTTTTTCCAGAGGATAATTACCTCCTAAAAAAGTACTTCACATTTTGACTTCAGAATCTTTTGGCCCTCAACATCCATGGACATGATGTCCTATCCAGGGGGGTAAAACCCCACAGCAGTCCTACTCGTCTTTATTACTACAACCTCCAGATGACAAAGCATTCTTCTCTAGCGTGGAACAAAAGATCATAAAATACATTTTCACAGCAGAGCCAAAATTGCTTTGGTAATAAAAATTTATTTTCGTTTTCTCTTTGAAGGCTACTGCATAGGTAATCCATTATTAGTGGCTCCCAGCCAGCAACTGGCTGGGAGCTGAGCTGGTGAATAAATCAGCCTATGTAGATAAAGACCCAGAATGCTGGGGATGTGAGTGTGCAAAAGAGGCCTCAAACAACGAACATTTTTCTGTTCAAACTGTTAAATGATGGGTGACCTCGCTCTTTTAATGTCCATTTGGGTGCTTCATAAAACTATTTGAATATTCACTTGAACTTTATTCATTTCCCCATCCATTTGGGATCTCGTGGAAATACTGCATCCTTGTGTGATCCAAAAATAGCCATGCATCTTCTAGAGAGTCGAAGTGTGAGAGATCCACTGCTAAATCTGCTGCTGTCATAGCTGAACTGCTTCTTCACAATGGGGACAGTGACTATGCATGTTCTTTATTTCCTTTACAAATCTGGCACATAGCGCTATTTTTTTCAGCACAATTAATCTGTCTTCAAATTAACAGTAAAGTTCCACAAATATTTGAGCTCTGACCTTTGGTACATTCCCAGGTTTCTCCAAATCTTTTACCTGATGATGATCCAAAAACATTTCTTAGTGCTTAATGATGGATTTATCCCTTTGGCATTGCTTGGCAGAAGATTAGAGAAAAAGAGTCATCTCCATATGTAGCTGAGGTGTTCCCGTAAAACTAAGACAAGTTAACCTCCCTAATTTGAAGGATAGATCAAAGCAGTAGGACCCCAAGAACTCCAGATCATAGGTCATCTTCCTTGTTTTGTGCTGGGAGATATCCTGAACAGAACCTACTCCTTCAGTTCCAAAGAACATCATCCTCTCCACATCTCTGTCTCCAACCACAGAGACACTTTGGGAAAGGTTCTGAAAAATATGGAGAGGTGGGTATAGCGTAGAAATAAATGTAAGAATCAGATTGATCAGTTCTTTCCAGTTTCTGTGAGTCTGAAAATTTGTGAGCAGTTCTTAACCAGGAGAAGAATGGTATAGATCATTTACAATAATCACGACACAGCTTCCAAACAAATCTTCCCGATATAAAATAGTTAACCTTCCATCTTGGAACTTCCACAATTCACTGAAGGAAAAGGCAAAATATAAGTGTAACGCCTTCTCTGTTTTGTTTTTTTTTATTTAAATGGCAAAAATATAAGCCCTGCAAGAAAATAAAAAAAGGCCTATGAATTCTTCAGTGGCCTCCTGGAACAGCTGAGATTCCCACGAACCAACAACAAAATCCAGAGCAGCCTGCAGTGATACCTAGAACCTAAATACCTCTGCAGACTGATATTAAAAATCCTCTCTACTCTTCTGTTAGTGTTAATTTTTGAGGTCCAATAATTCCTTACAGTTTAAACCTCCACATGGAGATTTCTTTTTCTGTACAAGAAGAGACAGCATAATGGGCTCCTTGAGAAATCTGGGAAATGTTCACAGCCCACTGGCAGCTCCGCATGTCACACACGTGCCCTCTGCACTTATGGCAGTGGCTTTGATCTGCCACTTCTGCTGTCACATCTGGGGGGATGAAGAGACTGTCACTTGCTGCAGGTCCCAACACAGAGGACAGCAACTCTACAAATCAAAACGTTGCCTTCTACACAAGTTTCTTTCTATCAAGTTTCACTGCTCTCTCTGCCTATTCACTCCATGTGAAATGGCTTTTAGCAGGTTTCTCCAAAGCATGCCCCAAATATCCTGGATGTGTAAAAAGACTCGAAAGGTACAATGTAAGATAACGTCCTACCAAAGCAGCAGAATTTGCTGGGAGAATTTAATGTCATGTTGTCAGCTCCCTGTTTTAACATCGCATGCTTTTCTCGAGAGCAAGGCTGGAACAGGACTACTGCTCCACTGTGCTGATGTCAGAGCAAGAAACCTGACAACAGAACCAAAGCAGTCCCTAATACATCCCACGTTCCCAAGTGTGTCTGCCCCTGACAGTCCATGCATAGGAGAATTTGCAGTCACTGGTGATGAGAGGACTGCAGGACAGCAAATCCCTGGCTGTCAGTGTGCAGGTCTGAGGGTGGGGAACTGCTCTCAGCAGCTCTTACACCAGAGAGGGTGTTACATGACGGTGATAAAAAGACACGGTGCTTGCCATTTGGACAAAATGAAAAATCCCTACATTCCAGCTTGGCCAAAATCTTTGCTACCACTCCATTGGGAAATGTATCTGTGTTGATAGTGCAATTGTGCAGAAAGCTCCTAAAACAAATTTCCTGAAGCTGTAGTGTGTGCCCATTGCACTCACTTTCAGGAATGTTTGATTGCAAGAAGCACTCTGGACTGCACCTCACCAAGACCAAAAGCTAATTTGACTGGAAATTCAGCAAACTCAACAGCACACCTGACATCACTCAGGAAACAATTTTGTCCAGAAATTAAAGCAAAAGATATTTCTCTAACACAACACAAATGATCTTTTGCATTTGTTTCCAGAGGCAGAGGTTTTCTCTGTGTCTCTGAACTCTTCAGAAACGTGATGGAGGACAAAACAACAAGCACACACAAATATAAATCTTTTTTGTAAAATACAGAAGTCTCTTGTCTTTCTAAAATGCTGAAATAAAGCTTTATCTGCACTAAAAACTATATTCCAGCGTCTTAATTTTCTGGATTATTTTTAGCCCAATGTTTACAAACCCATTTTTCTTATCAATAATTGCTTTTTGCAAAAGTGACATAAGTGAGTAGAAGTGTGTTGTTGACATTTTAGTCTGCATAAACTAGCAGAGGAAAGACCCAGTATGGAGGTGACATATGATATTTACAGTATAGAAAGATCTTGTTACAACCTTTTCCTGTTCCATGAGGGACCTCTCCCTGAGGCAAGTCTATAGTTTTCTGCAGTCAAAAATGGCACACCTCGCTATGAACGGCCTCTTGCTTCAGGGCCATGGACTCTTCAGTCTGCTCTTGCTACCTCTATCTTGAAGCAATTCTTTAAAGGTTATTTATTGTTATTACATCCCAAATGCCCCTTATTTTTTCCCCCTTGCTCTTACAGTTCCCAGTGAAACTTCAAATGGTATTAACACCTCCCAGCAGCACTGCTGCACTCCCGTTCCTCGCTGCCTATTGTACTTCAAGGTAATTTTTTCCCAAAATCTTTTCAGAACACCCTTGTCCTCCACTACTCCCAAGCTGGATCACAAAGGGGGGCAAACTCGAACATAATATATACAGTTGCAAGGTCATCCTTACAATAGCAAATGAACTCTCAGATAAGAGATATTTCTCATCTGGACCACTGCCATTATTGGTATATTTTCATTAATTTATCATTTTCATTTGTGCCTCTGTTTTCTCTTCATAAATATTTTCTTTCCTTGCTAAAATTATCTTTTAAATTTATGCTGAGTAGTAAGACAACGTGTTTATCATAAATAATTTAGCAACATAAAATATTTGATAAAACTCAGGGGGGGAAACTAGTTATTTACATAACTAAACTTTCTAACGGATATGAAGTTGACAATTACACTTGCTTCATCATCATAAAACTTCACCATTTTTGTCATTGACCAGGCCCCCATTGTGCCAAGTGCTATTCACTAGATGCTGTGTAAGCAAAGAACAAAAACAGAGCCCCTGCCCTAGACAGCTCACCATCTGCAAGATAAGAGGAATATAGACAGATGGAGAGGTATAGAAGGTGACAGGATGCTTGTGATCACTGTTGTAGGCAGTAGGCAGAGCAGAAGAACACTCTTGTCAAGTTTTAAATAGGCATCACAGAAAAGAAAGGTTTTAGGGAGATACAACACTCCTAAGCCACTGGAATGGATCGGTGACTTGCCATTTATTTCTACATTTTAATCTGAAGTGTCTCCAAACTCTCAGGTTCTCTCTGAATAAAAACTTGTAGTAAAGACAAACACAGTACAAGCACTACTTTCATTTGCTGGTAAATTCCTATAATGTCCTTTAAAGTTGAGACGAATGTAAGAATATTTTATAATGTATACAGGACTATGCACTTGTATGAATGCAAGATTTATACCTATATTACAACAAATGCATGGCTTCAAATTCAGACCCAAACCACTCTGGCAGAAGAAAAAAATTGGTGAAATGACCAAATAAAATTGATGACGATGTAAGCAGTAAGGTTTAATCTACTGTAATATATGCCAACTCATCAGGCTATACTTCACCTCAGCCTGCACAGAACTCCTGCTGGAGATCCTGAACATGCCAGGAGCAGGAACACTGCATATAGACAAAATGGAGTCTTTAATTTTTTATAGTGTTATAAAGCCAAATCGGTTGTTTGTACGGATTCTTATAGAAAATGATGAGCTCTACAGGCTGCCTCATTTTACTGGACAGTTTTGGTTTGACTTCTACCTGGCTATGAGCACTTTGCCTCCGCTTGTCTTTTTATTACCTCCTGTAATAGATACAGATGATTTACAGTCAAGGTTTTTAACAAAAAGAGTGATTATAGCTCCAGTAAATTAATATGGATAGGAAGAAGAGAAATATATTTCTCACCAGGGCTTCAAATTATCTACATTACAGTATATTTGATAACTTGCCTTTCTTAGTGAAAAGCAAAACTTGTATTCTTCAAAAGTCTACACTGCCTGATATAGCAGATTCTCCACAATTAAAGTCTAACTGTTCTTTAAGTGAGTGTAATTTTACAACAGAAACAAAGCAAATATTTCAATTAGCACTCGCATTTCAGCTCTGAGCAGTATCTTTTAAAAAAGCAATTATTACAGATCCAAACCAGGGGTGTACACTCAGCAGATGCAAACATAAGCTGTGCATGTAGGGAGGAGTCTATGTTTCCACATCTTTATCTTTAGTCACAGTGTATTTGCTGAGTTCCATCTTTAATATATTTACAAACAAACTGGAAACCACAAACTCAATTTATATACTTTTATGTTTCTTCTATCAGACTAGGCCCCTCATCAGACTGAAGCAGTATCATCACAAGTCATCCTGCTGACATAAATTACAACACTGAAACCATAGGGAAGGAGAGAACCAAATTACAAGTTGATAAATGATTTAACTTTACAATTGGGCACAGTTTTCCTCAACTTCCTGTGCAGTATTCCTATCTAAAACTTCTTTATGCAGTCACATGCCACAGATGACTTGGACAAGCAAAGACCCTCTACAAGTAACACACCATGGGGTCCATCCCAGCTGTGGCCTCGGCTATTACAGCTGTACACTGTTCACACCATTAAGTTGTAAGACAGAATTCCCACGTTATCTTTTTCCCTATCAAAAATGTGCAGCAGCTATAGCCACTTTCACTTCATTTGTCCTCATCACTGGTTTATTTAACTGTGCTAATATCTCAAACTTGTAAAAATTCCTAGCTGTTGTCCTAAGTGTCTACACTGCCTTCCAGTGTCTTTGCATAGCCCAGGCTTAACACAAAAGGAAAATGCCCCCATCCATGCGTCAGCAATAGGATAAATAGCCATGATGGAAGGCAGAAAGGAGGCCTGAGTGTTTAAAGGCATTTGCGTAAAACTTTCCCCCTGAAAAAAACTGTTCCCTGCCGAAATGAAATAGAGAATAAGAATAAATGATTGAGAAAAGAAAAATACATGAAAAACATCAACAGAGAAGAACAGACAGCAAAAAGAATGAAGAAACAGGAGAAAGCAAAACTGAGATACGATGTGGTTCTAGAAACAAAACAAAAATGTCCCAACAGCACAAATGCTGATAAATACAAGAAAAAGAGATATATTACACCTGCAGCAAACCAAATAAATAAAAGGAGTTATCCTAGTAGGAGCTAAATAAATATTTGCTAAATACCACATAATATGCATTTTGATTTTTGGATTTTCAACCATTCTTTTCAAATACCTCGAATGATTCATTAGATGAATTTACTAATGGGGGGGGGGCAGGGAAAGAAGTCTGAGTCTCTTAAAAGCAGTCTAGATGTGGAAGGATGAATATTCTGAATTAAGATATCTTGGTCACCAGTCTCAGGGATTAATTTCCTCAGTTTGCCTCCAAGAATTGAATAAACTTGGGTGGGCAATTTGAAGACTTTTTAATCTCATCCCTAATCTATATACTAATAACAAATGCAGTCATTCTAAAGAAGCTGTTAACTGAACAAACAACAGAATGAGAATCAGCTGCCTACCATATGTTTCATGTTTATTTAAACAAAAATATTCATTCTGAACTCAATTCAATGTCCGTCCAAGTCAATGGAAAGATTGTGACTAGTTTGAACAAGTCCTAGAATAAAGTCTCCGTGGTTTTCCACATAGAACCTGTATTGTATATTAGCCCCACAACTGTCCCAAACTTCCTCAACTGAAACACTAAACAAAATTGTCCAAGTTGTGCTTAGTTAGTGTGTGCTGCCCTGTTACAGCCTCAGGCTCCAAGAATGCAACACAACAGCAGATTCCTTAAACTCCTTTCACAAGTTTAAGTGCTCATTTGGACACCCAGCGACCCCACTTTGTTGATGTAAAAAATCTAGGTGAGCATAAAGTGCCCATTGCTTTGGTTACATGAAGGTAAACCTTTCCTCATTTCAAGATGTCTCCCTATTTGCATTCATTCCAGAAGGAAGGCTTTGAGAAACAGGAAATTAGTTTCTTGAGGGCAAAATAGATTCCCTAAAATTTGAGATAAACCTTGTTTGAGCAAATAAAGGTATTATTTAGCTATATTAAATATTTGGATTTAAATGTATTCAAATGTCTTAATTATTTGAATTTAAATACAGTATTTAAATATTTAAATACAGTGTTTGACTAGATATTAATTAAAGATACAAGAAAGCATTACTCTGGAGCACAATGTAGAACAGCCCTCAGGAAGTTATATTAGCCATAGTTCTGGAACAATATCTTTGTCTCTGTTCGTCCTCACCAAAAGATGGAGGATCACTCTAATTTTATCTGCTTCAGATGATCTGTTTCCTATTTTGCTCTCAAGTCACTAAAGACATGCATAGAGACTTCACAAACCAAGCTTTCTGTCATACAAATATTAAGTACCTCCATGCAGAGCCTCCATCTGTCCATGCACAGATCCTGCAAACCTGTAAAAGGTGATATTTACCTTGCAAAACCATAATTTTTTTGTTTTACAAAATGTTGTTCTTTGACAACACTGGCTGTGAGTTCCTTTCTTTTCATTAAATATTGATGTCTTACGTGTTTTTTGTTCAGAGCAGATACAAAAAACCCAATCAAACAAAAACAAACAAAAACTAAAAACACAAAAGAGGAAAGATCTCTTTGATCCTTACATCTGACCTCCAAAGAGTCTACACACCTACTGGGCCCATGCAGTGGTTATTCTTACACAGCCCAGAACATTTTAAGGAACCAGATGTTTTTCCCTACATGGAAGTCACAACTGGGACATGAGAGCTCTGCAAGCCAGTCCACAGAGATGTTCTGTAGTAGCCAAAACACAGCAGCCTCCTCTGTCCGTGCCTAGAGGAGGAATTCTGACCCAGCCAACTGTGGTAGTGATAGATACAGTGATAGACAGAAATAAAGCCACTTACATAATTTGCCCACCTGCAGTTTAGGCTCTGCAGCAATCCTTGATCAAACTCTGGCAAATGAGCATAGAGCGATCCAATACGGTTTGAACTGCGGCCCCCACAAATATTGCAAACATGCAGTTTGGAATGTTAAAACACCATGAAGTGTCCAGAAATTTTCAAGTGTACAGCTGTGAGAATATTGTACCTCAAAGCCCAGCTCTTCAGACCATCACTCCCCAAAGGGGCTGCGCTAGAGGCACAGGTGGAAGGTTTCTACCAACAAGTAGACAGATGCAAAGTGATTTTCAAGTGCCCTCCTGGCTAGCTCTATGTAACCCAAGGAAATCACCCAGTCTCGTCACTTACTAAATTTAACTATTTTGACATTAAGGCAACACTGAAGATAACCATTTCCACTTGTCTTCAAAAGTAGCAAATTTTTCCTTCTGAGTCAGCCCACTTTATTCAGCATAAAAAACCTCATGTAGTTTGGTTTTTTTGATTTTGCTTTAAGTCAACAACAAGATTTTCACGAGCTTCAAAGGATGTGGCAGTAGATCCTCTTGTTGTCAAGGTATATTCTGGTGCTAGATTAAATTTACCATGCCTTTTGCAAGTTTATTTTCTCATCCCAGAACACTGGCAAGCAATAAATTCTATGCTATTACATAATTCTGGTATTTCCTGTCAAGATACTTCCGTATAACTAGATGGCTACATTTGAAATATTACCTTTAATCAAAAATAATGCAAAATAATACATGGATGAAATTCCTTTGTATGAAGATGTAGGTCTAAATGTTTTGATTGCATTATGTGAAACTCATACAATGAAATTTCTACACTATAAAAGCATTTTTAGTAGATTACAAAACACTTAAGTGGCAGATAAGACTAATTCAATAAAAATCATTAGGAAACTGATATGATTACACTTTTTCCATTTTTATTTCCACTTCATTTATCATTTTCCCTCAAAACACATGCCTGTATTTTTATGAAATTTTATTTATATAAGCAACATTATTCATGTTTCATGAATTTAACCAAGCTCAGAAATGGAAAATTACTTGTAATCTACTTTATTGGGCTTCTCCATTAAAGTTCTGACCTAGCTGGCCACAGCTAATAGAGCAAACCGTTGTGTAAGGCAGGCTTTACTTAAGATGAAATAAAGAATCT
Organism: Sclerurus mexicanus; assembly: GCA_013396755.1. Classification (NCBI taxonomy): domain Eukaryota; kingdom Metazoa; phylum Chordata; class Aves; order Passeriformes; family Furnariidae; genus Sclerurus; species Sclerurus mexicanus. The sequence continues at coordinate 342,969 of VWZF01002284.1, read as the reverse complement.
GTATTTTCCTTGTAATGCTGCAGCCACATGTCAAAGTAAATTATTTAAACAAGCAATTCTGCAAGCAAATGTATCCATTAACTGCCAGACTGTGTACAAGAGCAGCAGGACAGCCCTGCTCCAAGGCCAGCCACAACTATCACTCCTACACTCTGCTACACGAGGGCAGAGAAATTCACAGCAACACTGCAACTAAAGGATGAGGAATTTGAGAGAAACACAAGGCAAAAAAAAAAAAGAGCAGTCTCCATAAACTGAATCCTGAAGTTCTTATTTAATTTAAACTCGATCAAATTTCCCTTTCAATAATATTCAAATCTTGTTCACCACAGATCTCAAAGTACTTTACAAAGCAACATAAGCCTTATCATCTCACTGAAGTTAAAAGGGGATTGTCCTGAGGAAGGAAAAAAATTAAGGATTTCAGGATTTGTCTCAATAAATGGTATAAAAACCTGCTGAAGTTGAACAGATCTACTACATCACCAAGAAAAGCTAAAACTGTAATATGCTTATTTTTTTCCCCACCAAGTTTTCCTTATCAAATTACTAAAAATAGCATCACTACATCTTCTAATACTGAGCATGTACCAGCGCATTTACTTATTGAAGTTATGGTTACATGTTTGGAAACTTTTTCAAGTATCAAGGAGAATTTTCAGATAAAATTGTTATTTATCACTTACAAAAGAGATTGAGGATGAGAAGAGCAATTTACAAGAGAGCAACAGAAGAATTTTGGCATCTGTCCATGTGGAAGAAGGCTTTTTGGAGAGTGCTGAGTACAACTACAATGGTCTTTGCTAATTCAGTCTAGCAGCTACAAACAAAGCACTTCTAGATGCCACCATTGTCCAGGAGGCCCTCTTGTAGTGCCTGGATACTGGAAGACACCTGGAAAAGCTGGACACACAATCTCCCCTGAAATTCAGAAGGCAATCAATGTCTGTGACCACCAAGAGATTTTGACACTGTGATACAATAAGCTTGTTATCTAAGGAACAGGCACATGAACCTCAGGTGGAAGACAAAGTTCCTTAAAAAAACTGTTGGGAAAGGCTATTTGCTTTAGCAATTCCAGCAGGGAGACGAACCTCAGTGAAACCAGGGATGCTCAGGAACAAGAGCAGACCTTAAACACAGGCAGCGTTGAAGGGACATACTTTCCTCCAGGATCACTTAGTCCTCAGCTGGAGCTCAGAGAAGATACACACCTCAATTCCAAATTAAATGACAAAATCATGGAATGAGGGCTTATTTTTAGAGTATGGGTTGTACTTTGGATGGCCAGGAATGCCTTTGGCAGCTCTGGGCATGCTCTGAACTGAAGGCACAGAAAGAACCTCAGTGACAAAATCTGAGGTACCTCCAGACTTCAGACATCTCGTGGTTTCAGGGATTTCAAAGATCACAGAAATTAGGGGAATAAATCTAAATCCAAACTTAGACACCATTTGGTTGCCATTTCCTGGAGGTATTTTTTTTAAATCATATCCTTTCTATCTGTAATAGGAGGCAATTATATATTTGGACTTGAGAACATGTAATATTTTGCAAATTTACAATATAAATATTTCTCACAAAGTTGTAATTTTCTTCAGGTGATCATAAGAGCTACAGCACATTCATCTGACTAACAATGCAGGAAGATATATACATATTTCAGGATTAATGATAGGGTGCTTAAAGCAGCTTGCAGTAATGCTCTGAGAAGAATAAGAGGTTGTCATTAAAAAAAAAGGCAGAAGAAAATTTTGGGATTGCAAACTAGAATTATTCTGCATAGGTAGTTCTACTTGCTACTTTTTTAATGTGATTTAACTTTGCTGATGTCAACGAACAGACAGGCATATTATCAGGTACTATTTTGTTTATTGTCACTTAACTGGGTCTTGAGTGCTGGAGAAACCTTCCTTAGACTGGTCATAAAACCACGTATTTAATGCCTGATGGCTGCACTTCTTTGCCCGTCTTCACAACATACTTTTTACTAATGCAGGTAGAGGAAACTGTAAAATAAATTTTGCTGTTTCTGCAATGACAAGGTCACCAGTTCCAATTCAACATTGCTCAAAAAAATAGATGGCATTAGAGCTTGAGAAATTTATTTAATATTCCCTAGGCTGCAGTCTAAGCCCCTTGTTACAGGCAAAAATGCCAGTGGTAACATACTCTAAAAGCCTCATCTTCTACAATTTAAAGGAATACAACATTTGTGTATCACTCACAGTATGAGGTATTTATTTATAATGTTGCAAACTGTCAGCTCCTGTTTTGTTTCTATTATATACAGGATGTCAGGAACTGTCAAGACTACGAGCTTTACCAGGGGACAGGCCATATAAAGGCAGTGGATTAGGCAGAAGCTGCAGTGAACGTGCCCTGCTTGCCATCACAGCAGCCCTTACAGAGCAACCCTGGGATGGGGGGGCACTGCAGCCCCCGGGGGGGGCACCTGAGCACAACTACCCTGACTTAGGGTGCACTTAGGGTGCAGGGGGGATTGCTTGAACTAGAAAAACGATGGATTTGAAAGGGTACATATATGAATATATCTGGAAAATTGGAAGTTAAGGAAGAGGAAAAAAGTGTTCCTACTAAATTTAGGTTGAGAATTAGTTGACTATTTCTAACCATCTGAGAAGTGAAGTTGTGGAAATCTGTCGTACTATGAGTGCTGGCTTAGTAACCTAACCCATCCTAATCTGCGAGGCTCAGTCTGTAAAAAAACATTGTCTGTATGTCTCCATGGAAGAGTGTCAAAGATATAAACTCACTGAGAACAAACAAGGACACGAGAAGCAGATTAGGAGCATTAGCACAGTTCTCCACCCACTGTTTGCTTTCTCGTCTGCACTGTGCTTCCTCTTTCCTCCACAGCATCACAGAGAACTTCATCTAACTGATTTTTGGAATCTGCTGATCCCTCTTTCTTCACACTTAGTTTCTCTCTTTCTTTACTCTGTCTTTTCTCTCTATACACTCTAAGTCCTGCCCTCAACTTTGTCCAGTCCATCTCTTTCCCCACAAAGACTATTCTCTTTGAACACTGCATTCCCTTTCACAATTTAACAGCCCTTTCCTCTCCCACACATCCTGGCACCCACAATTTTTATTCCCATCTGCTGCTTTATGCCTAGGATTGAAATATTTACCAGAAACATAGTAACTAGTGAACTAAATGAAGAAATGGAGCCCATTTTCCACAGACAATATGTAGAGCACAAACCAAATCATCTTGTTCATCTTCAGAGAGATAAACTGACACCTTTACTCCACACTGGTAAGCCAAAGAAGCAGCATTTGGGAGGGATGAAGAAAAGTATCAAAAAAGAAGCCAAGACATAGCAGCTTTAAGAAGCCTATTTCTTTATGACCCATAGATAGACATTTGTTGCAAGTAAGAAACTCCTGAAAATTTCATCACTGCATATGGAAATTCCTATCACTGTGCTGTTCCCAGACTTGAACCCATGTTTTCTTGCATTCAACCAATGTTGTATAATAAACTAGAAGAGTCCTTACTCGTTAGGCTTTGGGGGAAGGGAAAAACACTTCATCTCTCCTTACTGCTTTATCACATCACATGCTTTTGTGCTCCTGAGATGAGATTACAGATGACAGCAGAAGAGATTGGCAAAAGACTAATAGTCTGTCTTCAGGGTGCTGTTCCACACTGAATTCTTCCACCAATATCTCCTGCTTTTATAAATGCCATCTGAATGGAAGGTGACCTGGTCTGGGCAGCGTCCCTCCTGTTCATCCCATGTTTCTCCAAGGGACTTGTTTCCCTTTTCCCCAGACCTTCTTGTTCAGATGAGTGCCTGTCTTTTGAGGAATAAAGATTCATTGATATAGCTCTATAAAAATTACAAATAATTATAATCATTAGGTGCATTGCTCAAAAATAGAAATCTTAAAAGTTTTAGATTGCAAGAGGTTTCCTGCATCCAGATTTGCATTATCAGTCTATTGAATGATGATGACAAACTTGTCATTAGTTTAACACAGGCACTGCTGTAGGCACATTTAATCCTGCACTTGGTTTTCTTCACTTTGCACAAAATGGAGTAGATAAACCATTTTGCTTCTTTACATGCTAATCACTTCGAAAACACCTGTATCCCCTTTGTCAACTGTGCATTCTTTATTAGTGTTGGCGAATACTATTTAAACAGAATTCTCACACGTCCCAGATATGAAAGAACAATCAACATGTCAACTCACATATTAGTAAGAGACTATCACACATCAGATCTTTTCAATGTTTGTGATTCTATTGGGATAATATGGATTGAAATAGTATATCACAAACACAGAAAGGAAGGTCTCCAGTGACAACAGTACATCGGTGATGTCAAAACACTGTCAAATAAAGCTATTATTCTTCCAGCTGATACTTTCACTAGCATAGTTTGCCATTGTTATGTTGTAATTTTCCCGGTATTTTCATTGTTCAAAACTCAAGCAATTATTAATTTTATACACACACGTCAGTTCAGACATTAAACACAGGAATATTTTAAGCATGAAGAGTTATGCTGTTCATTACAAAACTGCCTTTCCTCTTACAAAATCCTTTCATGCCATACAGGGCGCCATAAATGTAACCTCTTTGTTTTTAAACACCACTGTAAACATACACAAAAAATGTGGGGGGGAAATGTAAGGGATGTACTCTGTAGCTAAAAACATCCTATTTGAACATAGTTTACTTCACAGTTTACAACGAGAAGAAACATTTTTATCAGTAAAATCTTTTGTAACATAAAGCCGCCTCTGAGCACAAAATGACAGGACAAGACTTTCCTGGAAAGATTAGTAAAGTCACCCAAAAAAAACATCACAGAAATGCTTTTTAAGTGTTCTCATCAGTTTGTACCGGCTTTGAAGTTCCAGTATACCTTAAAAGTAGGTCATTGTGTGTTAGTGGACATAAAAATATATAAAAAAAAGTAACTCTCTTGTAAAAACAGTAAATAAGCAGCAATCAAGCGACATGTTTCCTAATTTACTATCCATTATCTGTATAACGTGGAGTAAACAGAACCCTAAGCTTTAAATACGAGATCTGTGGAATGAAAGTATGTTGCCCAACTTTGCAAACTACTAGGAAATATTGGATGAAAACGAATGTCTTAATACAAAGTATTATTATGCCTAAAAAATGAGAAAACAATATGCTTGGATACTGAAGTGTTGAGCATGCTGTTGAATAAGGAACTAATTACAAATACTGCTCCCAAGTGCTATGGATAGTATTACATCCTTCCTCCTGCCTCTGAGACAGCCTTTTGTGCTGTTTTTTGAAAATGTTTACTTTTTCTCTACTCTTGAGGAAAAAAAAAAAAAAGAAAAAAAATATAAAAATGTCTTGCACTTCTTACTTATGGAAATAAATAAAGCAATCTCTACGTACTGCCCTGTCCTGAAGTACTCGTGTATTAAAGTCTAAGAGTAGAGCAATTAAACACAGATAGATATCTCTTTAAGTTCCAGCCACATCCCTGAAGACCTAAATCCCTTGAAACACATGGATTTCTCAGGCTGAAAGACAGGGTAATATAAATAGCTGTGAAGAGACAATTTAATAATTATATTACAATTTCACCCTGCCTAAAAATATTCATAAAACAGAGACTTTTTATAAGTTTTTAGTGTAGAAATGTGAACTATGGGCCAATGATTATACTCCTCTTTTGAGTATGACAAAGCCTCACAATGGTTCTCTGTTTATAACGCTGACACGAGACAAAATGTACTACAGGTTTTCTGACGAAACAGCTTGTTGCATATTTCTCTGTAATGGCAAAATGAACACAGCGATTCCTCCTCCTTTAATCTCCGTACTTCCTTTTGAAGACAGCATTGCGCTGCTGTTTTGGGTTTTTTTTTCCTAAATCGAGAAAATAATACCTTTGGCACATTCTGTCAATGATGTTGTCGTTTTGTCCTTCTTTCATCTGTTGAACATCACTCCTTCAGAAGACACAACTGCGCTTGTAGCTGCACCAGCACCCTGAGAAGCCCCAGCCAGACTCCTGGGCTAAAGCCTGAGATCGCAGGTAAATGTGATCTGCCTGGAGAGGTGCTGTTGCCCTCAGTCACTGCTTATTGATATGATTGCTATTATAACAGATTCCTAAAAATAGCTGGCGCTGGGCATATATGTGGGGCTTGGGCTGAAAATAATTTTAAATCATTCTGAAGAGATTGTGGAGATTTTAGGTAACGCTGTCAAAATAGAATAGTGTTACATTTAAAGAGCAGATGGCTGCTTCAGCCTCTTCCCTAGGACAGCACTGGGGAGGGTGTCAGGGTTTACCACGAGTTCTGAATTTCCCATGACTCAATTTTAACTCAGTGATTTGAAATGATCCTATGATTCTAACTAGGGGAGAAGGCACAAAGAGCCTTCTCTCGAACTGCTTTTGTGGTGGTCTAAAACAAATGCTGAAGAAAATCATGGCATATTATTCAGCCAAGTGGTGTACCTGGGTACGACATCAGCAAGTTTTTGACCCCCAAAACATTTTCATGCTTAATAGTTTGTTTATTTCCTCCCATACCAATTATATCAGTACACCTGTTAAAAAAAAAAAGGAAAAAAAAAGAAACAAGAATTCTTACAATCCCTAACCTGCTTAGAAAATGGATTCTCCACATCAAAAAAAGACTTTAACAGTACCTTAAAACAGTCAAATAAGGCACATCTCACATGCTGCCCTCAGTATTTTCTTTGACCTTCATGCACTGAAACAAACTGATTATTTTTGAGAAAAAGAGCAAAAAACAGTCAAAAAAAGTTTTCGTCCAGGAATCTGTTCCAATAAACTTGAAATGTAAAAATGTAAAAAATATTATCCTATTTGAAAGCAAAGTTCTTAAGTCTATAATCCAGTGAGATAAAACTTTTTTAACAGTGGAGATTTTTTTAAAATATTCATTTTTATGGCTATTTAGTTTCCATTTGAATTAATCAGAAAGTGATACTAATGTATATTTATTTGGTTCAATCATGGCAAGCCGACTTTATTTGTAAAGTGTTATATACATCTTGCTGAGTCTAACACATTTCTATTAAATGAAAATAATTTTCACCAAGTCAAGTATTTTTCCTCGTGTGATCACTCTCAACAGTAATTTCCTGTTGTTATTCTCCTCTCCTTAATCTAAATTCTGTTCAACTTGCTTAAGTAAGTAGTAATTTGTCCTTCTGTGCATGATGGTCATGGTCTCTCATCACAGTTACAATAGTTTTTCCTCTCTAATGGCAACTTCTTTTGTGAGAAGAAGAGCTCCTCTTGATGATGATGACTAAATTATGTGTATATCAGAGAACATGGTGCAGATTCAAAACGGAGCTGAGTGGACATTTTATGCTTCTTGCCCATCAGAGCTTGGAAGGGAGACAGAAAATACAAAAAGAAGACCTAGGGAAAGACTTCTGAAAGAGTCTTGTAAACCACACCCACTCACCCAAGCGACCATTTATGCTTCACTGGGAATACGGCACTGGGGACAGAAGGGTAATCCAGGTATTCCCTAACACTGGTTTGGGTGTTTATATTTTACCAGTTTAGGGAGAACTGCAATGTGGCTTGCAGCCCACACAAACAGGCTACAATGAATTAAACATGCTGTAGAGTTACACCCGAGGTCTTTAGTGTGTCCCACACTCACTTGCACCTTATGCACAGCCCTGCAGTCCAGAAGCCTGAGTTCTGGTCAACCCGAAACTAATTATTTCTTGGTAGAAAAGTATCTTTCTGGAGGGTGAAGCTCCATTCAGCACTTGTCTCCAAAGCATTTAGAATCTTATTATAATCCATGTGACCTGTTTCTATTTTCAGTGAAGTAATTCACCAAATTGACACTGATAATTCTAAATTTCACAGTCAATCACAGGAGTACCGTGTGTGGAGGTCTTTCTTTCTTTCTCTTCTTTTTTTCTTATTTTTCTTTTCTTTTTGTGTGTGTGTGTGAATCTTGGTATATTATAAAAATAGAAATTAATCTTGAACCAATGCAGTTTATGGAATACACTGTATACACCCTTAAGACACAGGCAAGGCTGGCACTAACTGTTAAATTGTCACAATTGATTTCTTAGATACTAGAATAAGGTGTTTTGAGAAGGATGATACTTGTATACTACAATTCTTAAAATATTTGTTTTGTAAGTACAAGATAAAGTAAATCTGATCTGATAGGAACTCATATAGTAACTTGCACCAGAAGCAAAAGGATCAACTTGTGATCTCAGGCTATTCTGCTTTAAAAATAATTTTTTTTATAAAGAATCAGATTTATCCCTTTTTCATGTGATTTCTCACTTCTCTGTGTGATACTTAAGAGAGACCCACCACCTGTATGCTTCCCAGACTCAATGTGTGAGATGACCTCTCAAAAATCACTTCACCATGGGATGCCTCAGCATCCTATCTGTAAGGTGTCCATGATATTTCTTATTACGTATGTAAGTACCTTGAAGATTTACTCAGGAGAAGTGTTCACAATTGAACACGTCAGCATGTACAGCTTTAGCTAACAAACAAGGTTCTTAAAAATGTATCATTAAATGAGAAATAAACATCCCGTTCTGCTCAGCACTTTTTCAGATCCACCAGGAATAACATGTCTAGTTTTGGTCTTCCCCAGCTCAAGAAAACCCACTAAAGATCCAGTGGAGGCCCACCAGGATGATTAAGGGGTTGGAGAACTTAAAATATGAAGAAACATTGAGGGATTTGGGTTTGTTGAGCTTAGAGGGCTGAGAGCAGCGGGTACAAACACTGGCACACCAAAATTGCAGAAAACATTGGCAAAAGTCATGCCTTGACAGATCTTTATTCTGCTAAACAGAATGCCCCTAGAAACCTGTAGTTTGTCTTGCTCTGGAGCATTACAAATGTAAGAAATGCAAGAAAGACCTTATGGCATTAAAATAGCCAATTCCATTGATCCAACGCAGGCACAAAGATCAAGTCCTTGACTGTCCACTCTAGACTTCGTGAGAAATGTTTGTCAATACGACTTGTCAATGTATTTCTAAAGCACAGGAGATGAATCACAGATATTGTTATTCTGTGAGAAAATGCACTGTTTCCCTAGACAAATCACCCCTTTGCATTAAGGAGCTGATGTGACACTTCCTTGCTTGTTCATGCAAAGCACTGCTATGCTGTTGTCTGTCATTAAACGGATGCTTTCACCAGCAGCTGGCCAGGAGCTTTCTGTGTCACTCTGAGACACAGCAAAGATTGAGTCTCTCAGCACAGCAAACTGTTCTGAGAACATCCCCGGAGCTGGTGTGTTGGGATGGATATTCTGCTACTGGCTAAGGTAATCTTATATTGCCCAGTGACAATGGAACTGGACAAAAATAGGAGTGGTCCTCAAAGCTGGTAGGCCAAGTATAAGAATTCTGATATCTGGTGAGCTCTTAACAAAGTCAGCCAATTATCTATGAAACAGGCAGAGGTAAACTGACTCAGGTACAGTCACCTCTCATCTGGAACACCATGAGTGCTTCTTCCATGAAGATGAAGTTTTGCTACACCCATGGAACGAGGATAGACACCATCATGAATGAGGCTGTTTGTTCTTGATAGGTTGCATGGCAATATCCGAAATACTATATCACATGAATTTTTCGTATGTGTAAAATATAATGTGTTCTTCAATTTAAAGTATTACACCCTTTAAAAGAGATGAAAATTAAAAAAACCTGAGCACTAACAATTTCTTACCTGAGTAGCAACAATAATACTCGTCATATACAGGTCACATGGAAATGACAATAACAAAATGATAACTTAAAACTTATATAATGCACATCATTGGTAATGCTGTCAGAAAATCAATTCAGACAAATGTAAGCCTCATATTGAATTCATTGCTTTTCAAAAATATTTCAGATAATCCAGAATGCTTATCCATGCCAGGAATTTACCCACAGCTGTATAACATGTTGGTGGTGACAATTTTCCTAAGTGTAGGAAGGGATAGATAGGAATGCATTTGCAAATGTAATAGGCACAGGAAAAGAAAATCTATATATGGTGAGCTGCATTAGATAGCCACATAGAGCTATTTCTGCTCAATTATCCTGACTATGGGCACAATGCAACAAGCTTTGAAATTATTCGAAACTTTATCATGTGTTTCACTGTAATAACTCACTGCTGTATCCAAGATGAAGTAAAAAAAGTACACATTTCCATCTAAGAAGGGATTCTGGAGCCATCCAATTATTAATTTTACTAGGAAATAACAAATATTGTGAAGCACACAATAAAACAGTGGCCACAAACATTTTTGATGCTGCTGTAGAAGAAGCAACTATTGGTGATATTACTCTCAAGTGAATTTAAATTATTAAACAGGCCATAAAATACAGTCTCCACCTGCCAAAGAATTAAGTACTCTGACTGGACTGCTAAAAGGGTCTAAAAATCATATAGTTATAATAATATTTATTTTTTCATTAAGATTATAGGCAGCAAGGTTGCAGCTGACCAGCAAGAAAGTGGCATTAAATAGTCCTCCTTTTCTTTCCATTCATAATAGACCAATACTCAGTTCTCTGTTTTCTCAGTTTTTCTGAGGGCTGGGGAGAATTTTTGATGTGCTTAGATTTACTGCCTCTGTAGCATTATATATACCTCACTTCAAGGAACTTATACATTTATTTAAGAGGGTTATCTAGAAGTCTTAAGGGGAAAAGAGACATCCCAAAATCAAAGTCAGAAAGTAAGATTTTTCAAATATGCACCTCACAGACCACCCAGGGAAATGAAAAGGCAAATCCAGATGTAAATCTTGCATTAAGGGCAAAAGAAAACTTAAGAGTGACTTTTCAACAGGCACTGGACAAGACATAGGACACCTCTGTGTTATGCAAGAGCAGCTGATGCACACGGTTTAACAGCTATAGGTTCACAACCAGATACGAGGCAAACAGAGAGAAGCAATAATCCCATTTAACTAGCACGAGGAACTTCCAAATCCAGAGGAATGCAGAGGTCACACTCTAACATATTCTGATTTTGTGAACAAAGAAAAAAGAAATGAAGTAAAAGCAAGTTTGACGTGAGTTAAAGAAGGAATATCTTTCAGTATTGACACAGGTGAGGAGAGACTTGCCTGTGAGCTCAAATTAGATCTTAATCTTTGGTTTAAACTATCCTACACAGAAATAGAGAAAATACTTATCTGCACTTAAAGCAGGACTTTGAAGTGCACTGGAACACTTGTCTTCTACCTGAGCTATTGGAAAAAATGTATGGATAGTATTTCCTAGGAATGCAATTACAGGAGGTTCAAAAATTTGCTCCACCCTTCTTAACAGGTAAAAAGAAACTAGAAAGCTTTCTCTTTGCAGAGATTTTTAGGCGAAACAGAAAAAAAAGTGATTCAGTGCAGACTTATGCATGCAGTTCTTTGCCTATAAAATGCAGATGATTGAAAAATGTTTCTGTGTTTACTCCTACATTGACATTTACACCACAGGTTATTCACATTTGCCTGCTACCTGAGACTTGCAATTTCATATTCGAGACAGGTTGCTGAGGTCCAGGCATCCCAGACAGCAAGCAAGCCTACATTCACAAGCCATATTTATCTATGACACAAAGCTGATTAAAAACAAAAGCAATTTTTAAATACAACTGATGTGAAAAAACAGAATTAAATCAATTGATATTGTTATCAACTCTGATAAGTGAAACAATGTGATGGTAACAGTGAGCGTTTAACATTCCTGAAGCCTTGCTGTAGGAAGCAAAAAACCAATGCTAGAATTAATCACAATATATATTAAAAAGGTAATTTAATCATCACTCTGTTCCTGCAGTCTGAAGTGAAGATTTGAGTTAAACAAGAAGGCATTAACCACACATAAGGAAAAGTTCACAATACTTGTCTGTCATTTTTGTATCCCCACAAAAAAAAAGGTGTATGCACACCTTTCCTTGCTTTGTGCAGTTTCAAAGAGCAATTGTTTTGATTGGTTTTCTTAATTGTTTCTTTTTCTACCCAATATCACAAGTAGCAAGGGAAACGCTCAAGCCTCATTCTTCAAACACATCTGAGATCCTTCTGTCACCTTTTTTGTTGTTTTTTTTTAAGGCAAGGAGTTGAAGTCTAATGAATTTCAGCATTCCCTATAAATTGATTCCACTTAATTAGATATTTTTCTGACCATTTGCTTTAGAAAGCATTTTGAAATTTGACTGTGCACTTCATGTTCTTTTGAGCTTACACAGCTATACAGCACAGCAAAAATTATATTTGTAGTGAAGATTGATAGTTTGATCTATAAATTGTATATTATTGGAGACTAGATGTTGTGTAAGGAGGTGAAAAAAGCCTGCTGTCACCAGATATCAATCAGTTCTGGACATCACCAGGCCTCAAATTACTGCCAAAAGATGGGAAGTGTCCCGTGTGAGAAGCACTGAGCTGTCCAAATGCAGAGAAGGCAGGGACAGGACAACAGCCTAATAAGAACTCTGTGATTAGTAGGAATTAATAATTAATTCCGCCTTTTTAATCTTTGCTTTTAAACAGTTAAGCTGCCACTTAGAAGAGGCATATTGTCAGCAAAACCTAATTCTTTTAATCCATGTGCTGCCTGCGTGTCATTCCTGTGCATTTTTCCCACACACACTGAAATCAGTGGCAATGCCAGAGAGACAATATCTTGCTTAACATAAAATCTGTGTTAAGCCTTTCATGCAAGCACAAGACCTCCTTCAGTATCCGTGAAAACTCAGGGCAAGCGCTCTCAGATGAGGGGGGATCTCCTTCATTTTGCCTTTCAGGCTGAAAATTTGGTCAGCTTGAAACACTCCGTATGAAAAGCTGAGAGAGATCATGGCTCCAATGAACTTCATTTTTGGCTATGAAACTTCTCACTGAAGTAATTTCGTTTATACTGCACTTGCAAAGGCAACATTCATCTCTAATGCCATTTTCCCTTTGTTCTGATGGCCTTCTCTGATCTCGCACCTTACGGAAAAACACGGTGATTTTAATCAACACGTAGTTAACAGCAAAATATTGTAAAAGCATCTTCTCTGGCTATGTCAAAACTCCCTGGAATGCCATATGCAGCATCTATGGACTGACAACAAAAAACATGTCAAGTGCAACATCACTAAGCACTCGCCAGCTCTTACTTTAATAGTATTCATAAATGGTGGCTAATTCAAGTGCATTGTATCGGCCTGATAATGGAGTCTCAGTTATTGCTCATCTCTAGAAGCATCTATTGATATGTAAAGCAAAGACATTAGCCATGTAATTAGCCTGCAGCATAACTATCATCCTTCACTCAATCATTTCAGTACCAACTGCCCAAACAATAGTAACATTTCACAATGTTTTCACTTGAAATAGCTGGTGCCTTAATCATAGTGTGAATTTCTTATGAAAAGCTCCCACAGATAGTGTACATCATGCTGGGAAAATGAGTTTAAGTACAAGAAACCGATTAAAACTCTAACAATCTCCTAAGGATAATTTGTTAAAGGGGTTTTGTTACTTTGCATTAGCTCTAAAAATAATCTAGTTCTTTATTAAAAGGTTCAGCACCTTAATAACTATTTAAGATTGTATAAGAATAATCAATGTTTTTCTCTTTGTTGGCTACATATTTTTATATTAAACAGAAATGCAATTTTACTGTTAGTTTTAATAATAATTCCACACATTTCTGTTTCATTATTCATGACTCTGTTCTGAAAGCAAAAAAAAATAGTCACTCTAAGCAATTATTGGAAAAATCTTAGTTTATTTTAAGATGGAATTTAAATTAAAAGGACTTTTATGATGTTTCCTGCAATAGCAGACCCCTAGATTCTGAGACTTGTGTTTCCCATCTTTCTTTTTTTCCTATATTCTTGCATTTATGGATGCTGTTTTCAAGACATATTAAGCTTTGTGTGCCCGGTAATATATTCCTTAGTTATTTTAATATATGCCTACAGTGTCAGTTAAGACTGACTTTGAAGGTCACTCTCACTCAGGCCTAGACACGAGTCATCCACGTCCATCCCTCCTCATCTATGTATTTATTGAGATCTACAGAAAAAAAAATATGCGCATTGATCTGCAATGGAGAAGGAGAAGCAAACCTGTTCCTGCTTCCCAATCCATTTCTAATTATGGGATCTTCCTATACAGGGCAGGAAAGGAAGGGCCAGTAGAAAGGTTTATCTCAGATCCTGAATTCTGCAAGTCTTCTGAGCTCAGAACAAGCTGTTACTAGGAGACAGTGCAGAGATTTTCAAGCTGAGGATTGCCAGCTCAGGAAGATGGTAAAGTCAGTGTAACAAATATTCTAAGCCCCTTTAGTGTCCAAAACCCATAAATAGACAGTTCAAAGGGACTCAAGAATGACCTCATGTATAAGATAATGTAAAATAAATAGTGGGTGCCTATAAAGAGCATCGTTAGATGCAATCTGACACAGCAATACATCACCAAGAAAGAGGAGAGAAAAAAAACACAGAGAGGGGGCAGGTGGGATCCAAACTCAGAAGAGCCAAGACAGTCACTTGGAGCCTGAAATGGAGAGGTTAAGTTGTTCTAGGTCTTTGTCACAGCCCTAGGGCAGGACGGTGACAGGGAGCAATGCTCACCAGCCTCACTCAGAGGAAGTCTAGTTTGTTATTTCTATCTCAGAGAGTCCCAACCTGTTGGGGCTGCAGGTGGCATCAGCTGCTTTGCTGTGGTTGGTATTCGGATTCTAGGAATGGTTAGTGCTACAAAACAGGTTAGACTCGACTTGTGTTTTGGGAAATATTTCTTTTCTTTTTCAGCCATCAGATGACAGAAATGTTTCATACTCAAGCAGAGAAACCATAAATTCTCATTTCTTTTTACCAGCCATAGAGAGGGCTAGCAGTCCTCTCTGGAAATCTGTGAGTTTAAAAAAAATCTTTCTTTGGAAGTCTTGATTTACATGTCTTAGTCCGCACCTTTTGACAAGAGCAGGATGAACACTCCAAAAAGGAATAGATCAATTGTGTCTGAAAGAACATGATTTTCCAAGACAATGACACAGTCCAGTGGCTAAGCCAAATGTACCAGTCCATTCCTGTAATCCCTAGGCCACACTGTTTCCCAGTGTCTGACTGCAGAAAACAAAGGTCTTCCTTATGGTCAGTGAAATAAAACTAAAATGTACATCAGTTCTATTCAATTAGTGGCAAAACTTACCATCACTTTTATCTCAAATAATATGTATTCATATTACTAAAGAGAAAAGTAACTCCAAGTAGTATATTAGCTGCATCAGTAGCTCAACAACCACAGAAATTCGCTTTATTCTTTAACTCATGTTTAGCAAGTACACGTTAAGTATGTGCTTTACCAAATCAGATTGAAGAACAAGGTACCATTCTACCCCTCAGGTTTTCACTGAGCTTTCATGTTGCTGGTGGTGTAACCTACTCCTCTTCACTCCAGGGAAACAAAACATTGCAGCATGATGTTCTAAGAACAAAAACAAAGCAACTTCATTGCTCACCAACCTGTCCTTAGAGAGTCATTCCTCCCCCGAAAGAGAAATATTCTTACTTCTTATGAATTTCAGTGAGACTGGAGAATTGTAGGTCCCTGGCATTGAAGTATCACACTTAAAATGGTTTAAGTTTTTTCCAGACCTATCACAGACATTGTTCTTTGTATCCCACTTATTTATCCAAGGAACAGTAATGTGAGTCTTCAAATTATTCTCTTCAAACACCAAATTCTTTTTTAGCATTGCACAAGAAAATTTAAATCTTTTTCTCAAGCACCCTCATTTGGGGAGAAAATAATTGGAAAACTACTACAATTTGCAAGAAAAGTCTACACAAATTTAGGTCTGCATATTATGTAAAATGACTGAATACCTCAAAGCTTCAGTGTTTGTTAGCTGGCAAGTTTCCAGTGCTATTCCAACAATTCCTATTCCAATAACAGTATAATAAATAATTTTACTGAGCAAAGATGGAACTGAAGTTGTGTGCACTGTCATGAAAATATGATTATCTTAAAATCAAGTATGAAATTTCAAACCGAACGTGTGAATAAGAGCTGCAAATACAACACCACTGTCTGCTACAGTCCCTAACAGTAATGGAAGTGAAATGACATGTATATTGTATTATCTTTACAGTAGTTTGGAGACCTGGTTTTATGGATAGAATGGCAAAACAGAAGAGGAAAATGTGAATTAATTAATACAAATGGTAGTGCAGAAGGTACTCTCCGACCTAAGCCACAGATAATGAGAAAAAAACAGGCAATTTCACTTCTTAACTTGCCAGAGTCCCAAGGTGAAGTAAGAGAGTAGTTCCCAGTTGCTCAGGGAAACTTTCTGTAAGCCCAAAATGGAAAGGGCCACTCAAGTACTGCGTGCTGGACCAGATCCATTTGTTTAATTTAAGGGAGACAGCTGCTGCGATTTACATAAATTGTGCTTTATTGATCCACAGAGATTCTTGTGGCAGCTTGCCTTCCCCCAGAAAAAGAAGAAAAAAAAAAAAAGAAAAGAATGCCTTGTCATCCTCCCCGTGTCTTACGGGCAATGCTGCACCAGAAGAAATACTGAGCAGGTTTTTGCATTAACTCAGAGTTTAGAGTTAATGCAAACACTAATCCAGGTTAGGGAAGTTTGGACTGGTGTGGTACCAGTTTGCAAGAGGAAAGATTAGGTCTGGCTTTCATGTGGGAAAATACATCAGAAATAGAGACTTGAGAAAGAGCATGTTGTAAAGCGTGGAAAACAGCAGGATATAGGTGGGGAAATAAGAATACTTGTGCATGATCCCAGTTTTCTTTCGTAGCAATTTTTTTAAAAAAATGTACTAGGTTTTAGGGGGATTGTGGTGAATACAGGTCTCTGAGGGGAAGTGGCAAAGCATAAGGAAAGGCCCTGAGGAACCAAGATCTCCTGTGAACTGCCACTTCAATGTGGGTACTGCAGGAGACAGGAGGATAAACGAGACAATGTCTGTACAGTGTCATGAAAATTGAAAATGCTGTAACAGTGCTAAGGGTTATTACTAGGAACTAGATACAAGCAAAGAGCTCTGTAAGATGGAAAAGAAAATAAAAAAGAACATCAAAAAACCAACACCAGCTAACCTAGATATTTTAATTAAATATACCTAGTTCTATCAGGTACTCACACTTGTTTGCATGCTAGTGTCAGCCTCTGCCATAGCCACGGGCAAGTACTGGGAAACAGCAAGAGTAGAAAAGGAGGAAAATAAAATGTCTATTGAGCCACAGGGTGTTGGGCAAAGAAGAAGAGGAACTGGAGTACTGCAGCATGGTCCTCGGGCAGAACACTCTCAGTGCTCTGCCCACCCACCGACTGCACATAGCCGTGGGCTAAAATCCCAGCTCAGTCCAAATGTAGCCAACAGAAAATGACATTTGCGACATCCTAAGGTTAGCCGAACATTAATTAAACCATCACAGTGCTGCACTATTATCCTCTTTACTTATTTCTTTTGTGGATTTTACTTTTCCTTGAGAAATAGTCATTTCCAATTAGAATTTCATAATAAATCTGAATGTCAGAACTCCCCAAGTACGAATGTCATCTTTGTTTAGAGGCTGGAGAGAAGAACTGAAAGCAGAAATGTCCTTGAGCACCAAAACTAGCTGAGATACTAATCCACCACAGGAACCTGAGTATGGCATTACACCTCAAACTGGCTAAATCAGAATCGTTGCAAAAGAGTGTTCCAGGAGCCACTGCTTCACTGAAAGCCACACACTGCATGAGGCAACGCCATGCCCCAGGAGAAAGTGGTACCAGGCAATTGCAAGTACAACCAAACCATCAATTCTACAAACAGCCCAAAGTTTTGCTCTTTCCCATCAAGATTTTGCCAACGAGGATTCTCTTCTTCTGCAGTATCTGCTCTGATGCTTCAGTACCTGGTGAAAATTTGGACTTCAAGCACTCCAAGGAAATGGTTAAGAGTGGTTCACTGCGCTCACTAAAGGCTTTGTGCAAATGCCACACCTCTGTGGAGGGGATGCGGGTCCCCCTTCCGTGTCAAGGACCCCCTGCCTACAGAGGAATTGCCCTCCCATAACTAGGTGCACTGAGAAATACTTCAGGTAGAGGACCCAGAACACCTTCATGCAAAACCTGCAGTAAGGAAACATGGATCCCATCATCCAGACTCCCTTTGAGGTATTATTACATCAGCTGTATAATTGCTCACCACTATCTATTGTTTGACACTGTTTTCTTCCTATATTTTGTCTAAGAAAATTATGGTACTGATTATTAAGCACTAGAATTTTTATTTTTTTTTTGCCAAAGGGCAAACAACAATAAAATACAATTATTTTTTTTCCAATGTAATTGTTCCTGTTCAGAAGCAAATGTTTATAAGCATGTTGCCATGTGAACTGAATCAAGAAAACTGCCCTTTCTACTTTTATCTCAGCCTACAGGAAAAGTGAGAAGTGGATTAAAGACGGTTTTTAACCTTTCAGTAAAGTTATTGCAAGCATTTTGAATATTTTCATATGGCTAAGTTTGTTCAATATTTCATAAGTATTACAGCCATAGTGCTTGGTACTGAATGCCAGAGCTGCACAATTAGAAAATGGCAGTAGAAGCACATTCCCAGAATTTAGCAACGTTGCTGCATACCACGTAGGTACCCCTACGTTCACTGCTCCAACATTTCACTCTGCCATCTTTCACTCGAGGTAATTTAATACAGAAAAAAATATTAAATCATTGAGATGCACTAAGGTAAAATCCTTCAGTCATCTAACAAGAACATCTGTCACTGCTGCACAGTGTACAGGTAATTGGCCAAGGGCAGAGGTGACAGCAAACTAAGAAATATACAAACACAACTAAAAGCACTTTCAGACCTGAAAAGGCATTAAATAAATCACTTTGGCCTGCTGAGGTTAAGAATGAGCCATGTACTTGCTTACATTTGGAATTTTATAGAAGGGAATGGATAATGAGAGGAAGACATTGTTGGGATTATATTTTTAACCTTATTTGTGCTTTTATTGCGTTTATCGTATTTATTCTTCATGTCTCTGAGGACAGGCTGGATTCTCTGCACAGAAGCAGTGTTTATTCCACCTCTAAGGTTTTTACTCTATGACTCATCTATAACATCCATGGCTTTATCATCTGCATTTTCAGTTTTAAGCAGCTTTAAATTTTGGAACAGATAAGAAGCAAGGAATTGTTCCTGCAGTTTGGCCTCTGATACCTACAAGGATCAGTAGAAGCTACTCCAAATACAGAACTACAGGTTAAGCAAAACTTGTCTTTCCCATAATAAGGAGACATTATAATCTGCAGAATAAAAGGGTTTCTGGAGTAAGGAATCATTTTTTTGTTGTTGTTCAGTGCTTCTTACTGTCAATGTCAAAGCTTGTTGCTTCAGAGAAAATCCCCCTTTTTAAAATAAAAAAGGTTGGTTTTGATACGCAAAATTCTAGTCGCCCTTCAAATGACAAGAAAAGCCCTAGAAATAAACACAACACACAATATTTATAACCTGAGGATGTCTGCAATGACAGTGCAAGTAGAGGTGGCATAAAGAAGGTTGATGTTTAATATAAAAGCAAACTAGAATATGAAAAATTGCATAAAAGCAAGAAAAGCTGGTTCTTTGCCCCACTGAAGTATTGGGCGGAGGAAATCTGTTAGGCCTTCTAATACATTTTCTTGTAGATGAACATTTCTACTGACTAGAGATATTTATGTATGCAAATAAAACAGAATAATTAACAGTACAGAGTAGTAACATCAGTGTGTACAAAATTGCCCATTAAGATTCCACACACAGTCCTGATTACTGACATGGGAGAGATTCCTATGACTTGGAAAGTTCAGCAAGAGAGTTCTTTAGTAATAGAAATTGTCTAAAATAGACAGTACTGAAATATTTCTTAAATTATTGTCAGTATCTATAATGACAAAAGGCTTTGGAAATTATAACTTTTCTATTTTTTGACTTACAAACCCCCAAATATGTTTACTTATAAAGCTATTTATCTTTCTGTCAGTCAAACTACCTGGTGCTGGTTTCATGTTGTTATTGGATTTCACAAATCAGGTATTTGGATACTCAATTGTATAAGAGAGAACTTTCAAACAGTTAAATCCCCAAAAGAAAACAGGATATGAGCCAAAAATTTTAAGTGAGATGAACCAAAGCCTGGAATACATCTGTGTTTACACATGGTCTGTTAGTCTGCAAATATATGTGGGCAACTGTGCACACCTAATTCCACAAATCTGAGTTTATAAATTCATTTACTTCACTCCCGGTTGACACTGTCAATGTATTCTTTAGTCTTTTTGCTGAAACAGGATCAAATGTGCCAACCACAAGAGTGACTTCTGAGGCTGCAAACACTTTCCATGAGAAAAGGACTGATAAAACTGACTTTGCATATGGCAGAGAAACAGATGATACCAATGGTTCTTTACTCTTGATATGTCCCACATTTAAAAGAACAGTCTTGAGCCCACTTGCCTGTCCCTTGAGCCATCTGGTCTCTCTGTTATTAATTGTTCTAACTGACCTTCACAAGAGAAGAAAAATATTGTTGTATCTTCTTTTATCTTGTCTTATAATAGGAATCATGTTTCATACTGTTGAAATAAATTACTTGCACGGTGATCAAACATCTTAGCTTCGTTTCAGCATTTAATCACCCGTGAAAGCCTTTTATTGCTTTGTATACTCCAAAGTCATGAACATTATTTCCGATCTATTCTATGGAAGGCGTCTTCCATTTTATTTTTCAATTACACCTTAAATTCTATCATTCTTCTAACAGACACTTTGGTGTAATCCTACTGTATGAAAGACCTTTGTTTCTCTAATATTTATTTCCTTTTAAAATGTTTCACTTATTAGCTGGGAAAAGAAAAAGCCAATCTAAAATGGCTAAAGTAATACTAATTTCATTGAGACTACTTTATTTCCACTCAATATATACATTACAAAAGCTTAGAAAATAATAATAAATAAAATCAATACATCGCCAGACTATGGTTGTTCTAAAATCCATTATGTTTTCTAGGCTGCTTGTCAAAGCATCATTGCTATTTTAAAACAATAGTCCTGCATGAATTCCTCCTGAAACCCTCACCAAGTTTATGGATGTAACAGACAATCATTTACTTTCACAAACCCCAGTACGGGTTGTGCAAAATATTTCGACTTTTATTTTGTGAGCTAGCTCAAAGTCAAATCGCTCTCTTAAATGCATAAGGTGAACCCACATCTTCACTAACTAGAAAAAAGCCCACACTCCAAGGTTTTTAATAGCCAAACATACACACGCAAACCAATTGCTGTTCTCTAAAGCCAGATTCAGAGAGGTGTAATGGAGAGATAACACTTCTTGAAAACCCACTCAGTCTGTGGGTCAGAATCAAGGAGTTTTGTACCACATCCTGCACGTATTAGCTGAACTGAAATAAGTGTAACAACTTTCAGTGAAAGAGGAACTATCAAACTAAAGTCTGATCTAACATATGTGATGAGACCCCAAACAACTTGACCCAACTTTTCAGTTACTCCTGTTTCGGGTGGGAAGCTGGTCTAGGAATCTGCAGAGGAACCAATCCTTTCCTATAGTTCTGTTAATCCAAACACCACAGAAGTTGTTATGAAGAACTACTTAAGAATTCGTAATAAACTTTTCAAAAGTCCTAATTTTCAAATAAGTCAAGTTCTGTAAAGTCCTCCAATAAAAGCATTGGTGGAAAAGCAGTTTTAAGATGAAGTTTAAAAACTTCCTGCCTCTACAGCCACTTGCAGTAACGCAGGGCTGGTACAGATGAAACAACAGTTCCCTTACACTTTAAACTTCAATGTTCCTACATTTCATTGAGAGCCTTTTCAATAAACAATCATTACATATTCTTTTATATAGAAAAAAATTCTAATATGTGAAGAAGAAATATTCACCATTTTATATGCTCATCATTTTAAATTAGAGCTGAACCGAAAGATCAGAAAGTTCACTAAATGGCAAGGTTTGATTGTGAAAATACGAATTAACTTATTTCACATCTTACACCAAATTCATTTGTATTGAAATATGATGGCAGTGAATTTGGATATTTTGCAATTCCAAAATGAAACAAATGTTATTTCTCTAACTAGTTTTCTTCTACCCCTGAGAATTTTTCCATTCTCATCAGTTTCATAGATTATGAGGTTTTTAGATAGTAGTAAAGCTTCTTATACATAAATATGAGAAAACTGTAGAAAAAGAATAAATAAACAGCATCTGTTTGGAGTGATTATTTAGCTGATAGATTTTGGTCTTGCACAAACAAGGAAAAATGCGTACTGTAAAATGAGGAATGCTTGAGAATCTTTGTTATTTACTTGTTCAACCTAAGGCTGGGGATATTTTTCATTGACCATTACCAACAGAGCATACAAACAGATTATATTGATTTCAATTAGAAAATCATGGGAATAGATCCATCACCTTTGATGGCCTTCCACTGCAACTTTGATTGTTGCATTATAAGCTGAAACTGCACACATAATTAGAGAGAAAACTTGTGTAAAAAACACATTTCTTCTAAAAGAAGTTGCATTTATTGTAATTGTGGTAATTATTAGCAATACCATTACCAGGATGAGTTAGTTTATCAGTATTATCACAAAACAGTTGTCTCAAAGTGAGGGGTTTGATTTTTTTTTTCCCATACATTTTAAAATAAACATTTCTAGGTAAAAGATAACTAAGAATTCCCTCACAGTCACCAAGTCTATAGAATTCCAAACAAACTTTGTTAAAGCTTTCATTCCATGTCAGAATGAAACAGCAACATCCAGGCTGATCTGTTCTGGACACCCCAAAAGGACAAGACTAAACCATATTCTTCAGACTGTGCAATGTAACATTCAGCTAAATGGCCAGTACCATAATTCCCCTGGTCCAATTCCAGCACAAAATAAAGCTATACCCCATTTAAAATGTCTTTTTCAGGATATGTCTAAGCTTTAGATAAAGCTGCAGCAGCAGCAGACATGCAAAATATGTTGACAAAGGAGTCAACATATGTTGAGAGTTATATCACTGTCCCAGTAATCCAGATATGCCAGAGTTCCCAAGATAGAGAAGTCTGGAGGACCTTCCATATTAAATTCACAATGAACATCTTGAATTTTAAAAAATTTGAAAACAAGATGACAGAGCCCTCATCTCAAAATTCCAGAGGGAAACATTTTATCAGAACGTTAAATAAAAAACTACCCAAATAGTTTCAGCTCAGTTTGTAGGAGGATGACTCAAGAGGAGGCTATTCCAGACTAAGTTGTATCAGGGAAAAACTTGAGATAATCTTTATTTTTTTTTTCCTGAAATGGACTGTTTTTGCAAAAACTGTACATAGTTACAGTTTGGGAAGACTACATTGGAAGAGAGAAGTTCTTTTCCTTTTAATCTTGTACATATGTTCTTCAATAGCCAGAGATCACAAGGAGAACCAAAAGACCAACACACATCTCTGGGAGCACAGGCTACTGCAAAGCATCCTGAGCAGCCTGACCCTCTCTCTGTTCAACCCCTCACCACTGGAGATGAGCAGCCTGGTCTAGTGGAAAGTGTTCCAGCCCATGGATGAGGGTGGAATTAGATGATCTTTAAAGGTCCCTTCCAATCTAAACCAGTAATTCTGCAGCCACGTTCAGCCATTTGTGTTCAGTATCATAGCTGGCATTTTTATTTCCAGATTATTCTAGATTTAAAGACCTTTCCATGACCTTCTAGCATTTCTTTCAGAAGTTTCCTTTACGGAACTCCTGATGTGGCAAACTTCCTCCCTCTCCCCAATCATCACAGATTTGTTTAACATAAGGAAATGCATTTCAGTGCTTACTGACTCAATAACCAGAAGAGCCAGAGTACCTCATTTGCTTCTACAGTTTCTCCTGTCCCGTTCATGTAATTGCAACATGCACTGTCCTGTTTACCTTTATATCCTGATTTGCAAAATGGGAAAGCTACAAATGAGAATCACACTTGAGGAAAATCAACTAAACCGCTGCTATTTTTAATCTCTCTCTATATTCTCTGCCTGTCCTCACAGGCTTTGGATTCTATATCTGCATACAACGTCTTCTTTTGTCTCTTGCTTGACCATAGACGTTCATCCCCGAGGCCTCCCCTCCTTTTTTTATGGTTTTTTTTTCAGAATTTGTCAGTCCTGCCTGCACACAGCCTGTTCTCGCTGGGTCAGGCACAGCAGAGCCAAGGCAGGCTCAGCTCTAAGCTCCCTTTTGTCCAGCTGCCTTCACAACACAAAGGGAACTCCACAGTCAGGTTTGATTACAGCCAATGCCCACTGGTGCAGGTTCCTCCACTAATCTCCACCCAGACAAAACGAAGGGGTTTAATCCTTGAAATCCTCTTAATGACCTTCCAAAGGCATGGCCATCAGTAGTCTTCCTACGGTCCCTCAGGCAGAATGCTCTAGGTTTAAAATCCTTCCAGATAACTTTTCATAATGTTGACTGACACCACACAAATACATAAAGCACACATTGCAATGACTGTAGTATGGTAACTGGCAGTGCTAAGAGGAGAAATAATAGGCAAACATTAAAGCCAGGGCAAGTTAACTCAGTTTGAGCAAATAAATTGTATGAAAGTCCAATTTTTGTGAAATGAGTCCTACTGAGCATAATTCTTCCCATTAGTCACACAATAATTATGCAACTTCACACGGAAAACAAACCTCAGCCTTTTCTTTTCTTCTGTCTCAGTTACTGAGGACTCATGAGGATATGGACATTATTGAGTAAAAGCATTAATCTCTGCAAAAGCGTGTTTGTAATGCTCATTTTATCCCATGAAAGAAATACGAGACCAGAAATTACCAATAATTTCACTGTGGAAGCACAGAAAAGTATTTGTGAGTTACACCACACACAGTGCTCTGAAGGTTCACAGCACAGAACTGACTGAGGACTTAAAATTAAAGGTATTTAGCTTAACTAAACATGTAAAATAATTAACAAATATAATCTTACTGGTCAAAACATCAGCAATATAAGATGTTGTTGGGGAACATACACATCTCTGAGGTTTTCACTCCTGACAGCATGGTAGAGAGTTATTAAAGCTTCCATTGTTGTCAGTGTTAGAGTTTGTAAAAACCATTTCCACATTCCTTCACATTCAGTCTTAACAAAAACCATAGAGTTTCAAATCTCAGAACAATTTTAGTGTCAGTCTACAACTACAGTGGCTCTGGCACACCCATTTTTTCAGTGGTAGATAATAAAACTACTCTCTTCTCAGTTCAGTCAATATCTTATCATTTGTTTAGACCATTATTTTAACGTTAACGAATATTGTGTTGTATTAAAAAGACTTAATTCTATTTAGTGGGATCCAATATTTAGCTACTTATTTGCAGCTATAATTTAAATGATTTCTAAAAGTTTAAATATCCCAAACTTATTAAATTACATGCTATAGTCAGGGCAAATCAAGGTTTTGGGTTGGAAGGTTGTTTTAGTTCTGAAAAAAAGAAGTCCAAATGTACATACCACTTCACAGTTTAAATAATACAAGAAGGAATATTAGGAATAAAAAGGAAAATAATTACAGAGATTACATTTCATTCCCTAGGTAATCCTGTTACATAAGAAATTTATTTTAATTGAGTTATACCTCCTCAGGATTTGAGATGGAATAATACTCATTTCTTCAAATAATAATTCTCATTTCTTTAAACGCTGAAATAAATTTATTCCAAATAATGTATTGAGGGGTTTTGTTCTACCAAATAAAGTAAAATTGGTTAAGTTAATCTGTTCTATAATGTTGGCAGGCTTCTGCTCTGCAAATGTCTTACACTAGATGGTTTCTTAACCTTAAATCTAATTAATCTTACATCTAATTCCTCAAAGCAGACTCACTGCTACAGAAAGATCATGCCAAGGGTGTTGCCTCTAACTCAGTTTTCAATCAGATGGGGAAGAAACTGAGGCAGATTTTTCATTCTTTAATGGAATGTAAGAAGTTTCATTCGACCAAAAAGTTTATTTCTGATTTGGAAAGGGATTTTTAGCTTGCATTTATTATATACAATTTTTGCCTTTTTTTTTCTGGTTTATGGGGGGGTTGTTTGTTTTAGTGGGTTGGGGTTGTTTTGGTTTTGTTTTTTTTTTTTTTATGAGGCACTTAAGAGCACACACTCTTTATTTGCAGTTTGAGGCATCCGTGATGTTAAAGTCCCCTAATTTTTCTTTGCATGTTAAAATCTGCTATATAGCTATAAAAATGACAAAATGCTCTGCAGCAGATTACTTCCAAGTCTTTAGTATTTAACTGTGGGCAAGGTTATAAAACAAAGAGGAACCTTAAATATGGAAAATAAGGAAACCTTGTGCCTGAAGTATAAACATTTTGAGATATCTTTAAAAAGTTGTCAGGCAAGTTAAGTCTAAACTATCCAATATAATGTGTGTGTGCTAGGGAACTTGAAACGTTTTAAACCTCAAATAAAATCAGTATTGACAAACATAATTCCCTTTGTGATCAGTAGGATACATCAGACAGAACACAACTCTGGCTTCACCCAACATGATTTGTGCTGATAGGAAATAAAAGTGAGGCTTTTTGTTCACACACACTTAGTTCATGACATTTTAGTTCAGGGACCGTTTATGATAAGGAAATATGACAATGGAATGAAAGTATTTCTCCCTGTTCAACTATTGACTTCATTTATTAAGATCCAGCTTTGCTGGAGGTGAGGTGAAGGAAACATCCAATTTGTAAAACTGATCTTGTTTAGCAGTAGCTAAGAATAGCATCTAAAAGTAGGTAGCAATGTGTCAAATGGCTGTCATTTCATAATTTGTAGTATTTATTGTCTGGTACTTCTAGCAAACTAGTGAACAACAACAAAAATGAAAAGCAAAATGCAGACTGCTCTTTCAAATGTAGGTGCAATATTCAGTTATATCCACGTTACTTATTTTGTATGAAATATCTCTGCTTTTGGATTCTTTATATATGACTGAATTTAACAGCGTTGCTGCTCTAAGGTAAACGTAAGTGTTGGAAATCTTGAAAAATCTAGTTTGTTTGTTATACTTGATAGTATTTGTTGGTGAATCAACAGGTCTTCTCATTAGGTAAGAATTATTTTCATACAAGATGACTTCAAAGTATGCAGGGTACTACCAGATTCTCAGTCCTGCTAGTTACTGAATTGTCATACTTGTAAAAACCTATGTGTGTGTCTGAATGTATCAATAACAGGGCACTGGAAACCTAAGCCGTCCCCCCACAATTCCCAGTCCATCATGGACAGTGGAGAAGCAGCTTCACTCAACACATCACCTCTGTTCCTCAAAGAGCTCTAAGCTCAACAAAGCTCTGCAATGCCTTTCTGCCCCACCTTCTTAACTGGAAAGGAGAGAGGGTAACAGAGGCTCCCTTTCAGTCCTCTCACTCCTCCAAGCAATGGTCAGGAAGAAGAAAACACCTTTTATTGCCACTGTTCCCCAAGAGCCGAGCAGTGGATAGCGTTAGTCTTCACACTGTAACAAAGGTAAACTGTAACATCATTGCTATACCCAAAGTGCTGCCAGTTCCAGCTAAAAATGAAACCTGAAGTCACATTAGACTTCCAAGACCCTCCAATGCCACCATTGCTAGTACACAGTTGACTCTCAAGACTCAGCTTCTCTCCCACCACAAAAAGGTCCACATAATTTATGAAAAACAAGTCTGTTTCATTGCTTCCAAACAATGAACATATTTGTCTTTGTTTTAATATGCTAAAAGGGGATGTAAAAATCTCACTATTTTTATTCTTTTCATTCCTCTCTGGAAGATACTTACAGCAATGATACTTATAATTTCCTTTAAAAAAGAAAAAAAAAAAACAATCCCTAAGGTTACTTGACACACAAACTCACATCTTGAATTCTGGATTAGAAATGTTCCTGAAAGATAATTTGATACTTTTTTTATAACACAAAAAGAAGTTTTGGTTTTAAACAATCTAAGTGTGTTTGAATTCACCTCAGGAAGTTATCAGAAAGGTGCGAGCCTACAAAAATTGAAAAGCAAGAGTCACATGCAGGAACACAAAATTACCTCCAGTGTAATTCACAGTGTAAGGGAAAACCCACATGAGAATGAAGAGGGAAAGGGAAAGGTTCAGTCGCAGGTGACTGCACAGCCATGGACAGTAAAGATCAAACATTTCAGGGAGACAGGAAAGCTCAGTGAGAACAGTCACCCAACAGTGTACAGCTGCCTCTCTAAAACTCACATTAGACCAAATGGCCTCAAAATTGCTCATAAAGTCAGGACACCAGAATGAACATTTAGTTTAAGTGGTGCAAAGTTAAGGGAATGAAAAAGCTCCAAATTCCTGCCAGGCCAACATTTTCATTTGTGATCACTGAGTAAAAATCATTTTCTAGAACAGCAATGATGAGATGTTTAATATGAACTATATATCTAAAGGCACATCTTACCTCAGGATCAGTTGCCTGTCTTCCAGGAATAGTTTTCCCAGCTGTTGTGATTTCTATGGAACATGTCACGTTCATGTGGCTCATGGCACAAAACAACTATTTTTAAGAGAGCTCTTCATGGCTCGGTAATGGCCTTGTGATCAGCATAGCCACAGGTGCCATAAATGCAAATACAGGCTGATTTCTTGGCCAGAAGGATCTCAGGTAGTAACAGGAGTACCTGCATCACCAGATTCATGTGGACAAGGCGTGTCAGACAGCCAGAAGAGTTACCCATGAAAAATAATAACACATTAAGCCATTTATTCCTTGGCAAATAACTCTTATAAATATTCCTTCAATATTATTCGTGCTACCTCTATTTGAGCAGGATGGGAGGCCTGAGTGCAGCCACATTAAGAAGTAGCAGCACGTGCTGTGTTAGGTGACACTCAGGGAAAGGCATGGAACAGCAGTGGAGGGAACACAGTGTCCTGGAACTGTCCTAGGAAAGTCATGGACAGCACCAGGATTTGCTCTGCAAATGCTCTAAGTACTTCAGGGCAATGATCTCAATAACCGTATCCTGGCAGAACAACATCTTTATCACACCTCAAGTACGTTGTTCCGTTTAATTTGAATTTCAATGAGATTTGGAGAATGACTGTGAAGGAAAATAATCAGACTAATTGAAATGAAAATCTGGCCATCTTAGATAGAAATATTTGACCTAATAAGAACTTATACTAATGTAAAGCATGGAGAAGAGGCCCAGTGTGGACTCTTGTGTTCCTCCTCTCCAAGATAAGGGTTACTAGAAATACTATTTCAGTATACGTTAGTGCAAGTTACCACATTATGCAAAATCATGACAAATAAAGAGATTATTTTAGTCCAGTTGAAATAAAGCTGAAGTCGCAGAAAGGGCAAAGAAAAATAATTAGCCAAGAAGAAAAAAGTTAAGTGTCCTTAGCATTTGATACTATGGGTAGGCAAATATTTGATATTTCCACAGTCTTGGCCATATATCAGGAAAAGCTGTTGATGCACTGTAATAAAACTGGCAGATAGAATGTACTCTTCGATGACTTCAGTCAAACACGGAAAAAGCAAAAGCAGCTCATAATCACCTGATAAATAACTCATCTCTTACGTCTTGGCCGGGCTGCGAATGAAGGGCCACTGAGCTGCTGCGAGACCTGGTCACCTCCAGAGCCATTTGCTTTGGTTCACACTGCAAGGTGAGGGAGACACAGGCTGGAGACAAACCCAGCTCAGAAGCAGGTCTAAGTGTTTTCTCCCTAAACAGACTGCAAGAAATGACTGAAAAACTGCAAAAATCATTAGCCTGAGGCAATACAATGTGTCAATAAGGCTGCCAAATATCATCAGCGCAGCTGCACTCCAAATCCTTAGTTTAATCATTCTGCAGTCTTATGTCAAACATGTCTTGCCACCTATTATTCAAAATAAAAACACAAAACAAAGAAAACCCTCCAGTGTTTTTCATAGCTTTTCTTAATCTTAATAGGGTTCATTGTATCAGCCACATGGTAAGAAGCTGAAATGACATTGTGGGACTTTAGACACATTTTTTGTCTCAGAAGGAAAAGTCTGACAACAATTTTAAGTTTGCTATTCTTGCCAATGTTTGCATTACTGACAGTTGTGATTCTATTCCTTTTCTTTCTCCTCTAGCAATAAGCAAACACAAAGTCATAAAATAAAACAATCATGCAAAATACTGCAAAAATAGAAAATACAAGGGAGAAAATTATTTGCTTTAAAAAGAAATCTTATGTAGCTCTGTGGATTGAGAACAGAATTCTGGACATCCATGGCTGACACAACAGTTTGACAGAATTGCACTTACTCCAGAAAAAAATGTTTGCTGTGTTTAAAGGAAATAATTCTCTTCAATTAGAAAAACAAATTCATGACATCAATGCTTATTAAGCTGCTAAGTTGTCTTATTCACACACGGAATGCACCACATAGAATTCAGAGAAAACACATACAGACTGCAGAGAATGGAGCAGCTTTGGAAGAATGGGAAGATTTTGGTAGATTTCACCAGAGAGAAGGAATACGTATATTGCAAAAGAACAAACAATTTTTAGAATAAGACCCTTCTTTTTTTTTTCATATTTTGAAAACTGCACATCCTGACAGTCACCAAGGTCAAAAAACGGTCCTTGCCCTGCCCCTTTGTGCTGAAGAAAGATTGCTCTGCCATTGTTCAAACTGCCTTTGTTTTATAAGGCAGACTCCAAAACACATTCTGCTGCATGATCATCATTATTAATTAAATTAAAATACCATTTTCAATTAAAGAATAAAGTACACAACATAATGCAGTATCTCAGAGTTATTTATTCCATTTATTCATTTTCTTCCTAATTTACAGTTTGGTCTTCTCTAATACAAATAGAAGTCATTAGTGCAAATTAATGATGTTCTTATTAAAAGTTTAATAAGAGAAGTGCTCTAAGAGTGTGACTTTTAGTCATTCATCTCTGTGTTCCTCTTGCAATAGTTGGATGATATCATTTTAGAACCCAAAACAGATAGGATGCTATAGTCTTTACACTCCTTTTTAGGTATTAATACTGTCATTAATTAACAGGAATAAAGAACTCAAGGTCCTACATGATGAAGAACCTGTCTACAAATAATTTCTTTACTTAACGTTTAATTATTTATGGCTGTTGTATTTTAAAAGAAAATTAAAATTACTCTGCATTACTGAAGTGATTATAAAACGCTGTGAGTCCATTAACAAAGGAAGCAGCATGGCTGTCCAGCTCTCAGGAATAAGGGCAAATTTCCCCAGCAGGGATTGTGCCATTCCTTGAGAGGATCTGGAGCACTTCCTATGAAGGGAATTCACAGAGAGGAGGAGTATGAAACAAGCACAGGGAACAGCACGAAAAAAGGTGGGCAGCTCTGTGGAAACAGATAAAGGAAGCCATTAAAAAATAAAAAAAAAGATGTGCAGGAATTTATAGAGTGAGGAGGAATATGCAATAAAAAGCACCCTGTCATGGTGATACAATGAAAGATACACATTATTTATCTCACTTACACTTTAAACATTCTCAAACTATGACCCTTTAGAATGAGATATGGCAGCTTTAGTAACAATCTGTAAAATGTGGGACTCTCAGAACTAAGACACAGACTACTAGAAGAAAAAAATAAAGCATGAAATAACAGGTCTTGCACAACAGTCCTCAAAAATCCTTATAGATACATATGTTATGCATAGTGGAAAAGCCCCAATGGCAGACACAAGTCTATTATATGACATTTCCAGGGACTCTTTCAGCAAGATTCTCCATTCTTTTCGTATGATGCTGTATGTCTGGACACCCTCTCTCCCTCCTTTTGGGTCACCTAAATTTAGCAAGTACCAGTTAACCCTTCCTGGCAGGGCACTGGACTCTTCACAGACACACACATCCACCTTCCTGTAACATGAGCCAGAAGCTGCAACCAAATGACGGGTACCAGGGCCCTACAAAAGTCAACAAGAGCTTTCAGGAGGTAATTTTGGATTTCCTATGTCCAGGCAGGCAGAAATAGCTATGGATTCCAGAACTTGTGCACTCCTCAATTCTTTACTTCCTTCTGCTCATTCATAACTGTTAGTTCTACATGTAAATTCAGTCTGTTATTAAAAAAACCCTGGAATCTAAATATCTTTTTCTACCCTCACAATACCTTTATGGATTTCTGTTAATGCTTTCAGTATAAAATAGAAATCACTTTGGAACAGAAAATAAGCATATCTCATTTTACCTTGCAGAAATGAGTGTAAGAAGCAGAAATTTAGAGTTGAATTCTTCTCTATTGACTATATATTTCTCCCTAGTTTATTATCCATGACACATAATAAAGATCTCTTTTTTTTAAATGTTCTTTCTCATAGTAATAAAAGTTAAAGGTAGAAATATGTTCCAACAGTGCTAATACAGTATTTGAAGAAATCCATTTCTGTTTGCCTTCTTCCTCTTGTTTTGTCACTCATCTATTAATTTTGTGTATATTAATCTTAGGCACAAGGTTAAAATTAGTATCGGACAGAACGCAACAGGAATTCAGCCCATGCTCTAAAAATTCCTGTCATGTGCTAGAGCTGTACTTACAAATATTGTAGCAGGTATCTGAAATATGTGCATGATAATGTTAGTTGTGAAACACTTATTTAACTTCAATAATGCCTTACTTGCAACATAAATTACTACTTCAAAACTGCCATGTTAGCCTACTTAACTTTAGGGTGTCAGCACTTATAAAATATGGATGCTGAGCCTGTACATTCAAACAAAACAGGAAATTAATATGTATGCTGCAACCACTTGCACTTAGAGACACATATCCTGGAGTAATAGGTATATTATATTTCCAATTTAAAAGAAAAAAAAAAATTGATCAGATTTCAAGTATCCTGAAGAAGCCTTTCATTGTTTCCATTTTTTTTTAGCATGAATCAATAAAATAAGCATTAAAGTCTCTGACTGAGGAAAATAAAATGAACACATGCCATTTAGAGACACGAAATTTAATATTGAAGAGAGTGACAGGAACAAATATGCAGCTGTATGAAGCAAATATCTTAAAAAATAAACTACATCAAAATGGTTCTTCCTAATCTCAGACATTGACGGTTTATTATTAAATAAATTGTTATTTAACAAAGCTCAAGGTTCTTTAAATTCTGTAACTTGCATATTTCTCTCCTAATACTCGTCAACTCTTATTCCAATTTCCATATCAGAGCATGGCCTCCAAGGGTATGAAATCTCCTATTTTGAACAAGTTCTATGTAAAATCTACAAAACCTCTTTTTTTCCTATACTCAGGCAAAAATTACTCCAGCACAAAAGACCAGAGCAAGACTCAGCAAAACACAGCTCTTAAATAGATGGGTTACGATGGGCCAATAACACAGGTGTCTTGTCACTGTTCAGAGGGATTCAAATAGATGTTCAAGCCCATTAGGATTCTGAAAGTATCCATAGGAATAAATAATTTTCTCCTATTACCAGAAGCAATCTTTGTACAGCACAGTTCTTATGCAGGCAAACACCCCACAGAACTTACACAATTAAATTAGACTAGTCCTACTTTATGATTTTGAGGCAAATTTTAAAGAGCTGAAGTAACAGTTTTTTATAGAGTACACCTCAAAATTTAATCCCGTGAGAGCTGTGTCAGAAGACTTAAGACAATACCCACACCTTAATATTCTTGGAATAAGCCATGGTCCTCACTGGCACCTTCATTTTCTCCTAAGCTATTATCATCTACATATTCTATTCCAAATTCCATCTTCCTTTCAGACCTTTAGTCTTATCAAATACCTTAACTCACAATTGCTCGTCATAACCCACCAGAAACCTCCCTGGACCCAGCAGCCCACCAGTGAGAATTTCAAGTCTTTCAAACACTCTTTTTTTCAGTGTAATTCGGCTCCTTTGTGAACACAACTTAGCAGGACTGACTCAGATCCCTGGCATTATGGAAATGGCATCTCAGGGCAGTCACAGAACAGTATTTCTGTAGGTTTGCTTCCAGCAGTCAGCACTTTAGGAACTTCATGAGCAAATGGTTGTAAAGAAATGATCTTATTTTAGCCCTGAGAAGCACTGCCCTCTGCTAATTTCTCTGCTAACCACTTCAAGAATCCACTATCAAAACAAGTTGCAGCAACACATTCCCCAGGATCTTTACTTGCTCTGCAAAATGGTGGAAAAAAAGAAAGGGCAGCATCCAGTAAAACTGTCACTCACAAGTTAATAGACATGTGATACATCCCTTTCCAAAATATTAGCACTTATATTTGGATCTCTCTTAAGAATTAGTTTACAGACACTTCAGTTGGATAGTCCCATAGATCCTGGTGTAGTAACTCCTGTAACCTGCTTCAGTTTGTTTTTTTAATTAAATAGCTTTTCTGTTACTATGTTCTATCTCTTTTCTTTTATTTTATTTTTCAGTCCTGCAGACCAGCTGACAAGTTTTCTGCTTCTATTTGAAGTGGTTTTATTGGGGATTTTTAACACTTCTAGCAATTTGCACCCATACATCCTTTTGGCCTACTATGTTATCATGCTCATCGAACTTGTTAGAGTTATACATACATTAATTTCTTTTGCATTGTCTAACTAGTCAGATTTTGGCCTGCTGCCTTCCATCAAAAGCATATACATATACGCAGAATTATCCACATAATCTGCATTTCATAATGGTTATTCGTGAAAGGCAAAACACGGAATAAAAACGCCACTGACTACTCTTGGAAATCCACTTACAAGTTCTGCTGTGCAGAGCATCAGAACTACTTTTTTTACAGACTGTATGAACAGTCCAAAATCCAGAGGAAACTTTGCTTTCTGTGTTCTACCTACGATTGTCTTAGATTTTCTGGCAGATAATCAGGCACAGCTCGGTGCTGGAACATGTCCCAACAATCCAAACATAGCACAAATGGTCACGCAGAACCTTAAGCCTATGTTGCACAGAATTTTCAGGCTAGAAGAGTTTCTGCATGAACCAGATGGAATAATTAAAATAAAATTTTAAAGCCCATTTTACTATACAAATGTAATGCCACAGAAGTGTGGATCAGTTGTTATGAATTGTCTTCCCTTCCTTTGTGGCACCAAACACACAAACCAGTTCATATCCAAGCCATTTATTTCCTCAGCTGATTAAACTAGATTTAAATAACCTCAACTATAGTTCTTTATTTTTCTTTTATGATGGGAGAATACCTCCTTTGATGTTGCCTCAGAAGAAAATATGCTTGTTGGGGAAGGGAATAGTCCATTTTAAATGACAGCTGTCATATTTTGATTTTGTTATGGAAGTGCAATTCTACCTAATGGACTTGATTGTGCAATTTGCTGCACCTACCTCACATTGTGTGGGCTCAGGGGAGCGTGTCTGAGCAGCGCTGCAGGATCAGTGCCAAAATAAAACAGAAACACGCAGAGTGGAAAGTGGGGGGAAAGAACTGCGAGAAAAAGCACTGGCACATTGTATCATAAAAGCAGGCTTGGCCACAATTCCCATGGCAGCTTCAGAAGGTGACTCCTCAGGTGTGCCCAGACATAGCACAACATTTTTTAAATAGCAGGAGGAGACGAAACTCGAGTCTGAGCATTGAAAACCATCCCTTTTCCCGGTGCAGCTCTGACAATCAGCATCCTGCCTGGGCTCTTGTCAAGAATACACAAAGTGACTCAGAGAGGTTGTGCAGTATTTAACTCCAGTATTTAACTCATTACAGATCTCTGAATTCATTTGAAGAAAGGTACTGTTTAAAATAAAAGTCTGTTCTGTTATAATGTACTATAACACATGTTCAGCACCTAGTATAGTACACACTAGTCCTTTATCTCTGAAAATATATATTTTCTAAGAAAAGACTAGTGTGTCAAGTCCTGCGAGTTTAATATTCTGGGCAGTTATGATAATCAGTGATTATATATGAGATAATTTAATAAGTTCCATGGGGTTTTTTCCAGTGAGAACATATGAATTGCCACCCACTGATACTCAAATTTTCCATAGTGAAACCTAGCAATGCAACTCTGCTGGTCTGATTTGTCCCCATGCTTCTTTTCGCTCCCATGAGTTCCATTTCTGACTGAAATCTGCCACTGCCATGGGCAGTGCCTTCTCAAGGTGGCTTTAATTGCAAAAGAAAGGAGGAGTCACAAGAGGGAAAGTCAAGAGTTAGGGCTGGAATCCCTGTCCAGCTTTCTTTGTAGGTTGCCTCCCTAAACTAACCTTTGGGAGACACAGTGTTGCTGCAGCGACCCTTTTCCCAGTGTCACTGTGAATGTTTCAGAAAAACAAATCTATTCAAGAGTGGTCAGTGGCGATTACAACTTCCATGTGAACAAGGAAAAAAAAAGCCAATTCAGTTTCATTAGGAGACCATCTTCTCTTTCTTGAAAACTCAAGGGCCTGACAATGAATTAAGATTTATAGAAAAATCCTTTCACTGCTTAAATGGAATTATGATTTTGCCATTAACGCAGAGTCAAGATGTTCATTCTGTGTATGAAGATAACTTTATTGCAGGGATTGCATGGGTAAGTAATATTATAAACTGTAATTCTATAGCAATTTCCTAATGGTCTGCAAGGAGCAAAAGACATGATGAATTTAATGTCCAAAAGAAGACTGATCACTGTCAGGACAGGAATAAACGATGCTAAGGTGAAAGCACAGCAGACTCAATGATAAAAGACTAGTGAAAATGTACTTTCCTGCACTTTCTTCACTCTGCAACAAATACTGAATTTATTTCCTTTCTTGCCCATTTCTCTTCAGCAAGCTGGCTGCAGCAAACAAAATTAACAATTGCCTCTTATAAATCTTATAAATGCAGATTTAGAGATAGCAGAATACATGGCAGGCATTTGTTA
The DNA here is from genome assembly GCA_013396755.1 of Sclerurus mexicanus. Lineage (NCBI taxonomy): Eukaryota > Metazoa > Chordata > Aves > Passeriformes > Furnariidae > Sclerurus > Sclerurus mexicanus. The sequence continues at coordinate 306,005 of VWZF01002284.1, read as the reverse complement.
TCCTAGATGGAGTTTCTGGAAACCACTCTATTTTCCTGTAGTAGAGAAAACCATAAGGAAATTCAGGGCTGAAATCAGTCCTGAATGTCACAGAAGACACTGCTAAAAAAACCCCACAGTACAACCCATGATATCCAGACAACATGAAACCAGTTTTGGACTTGGTACAGTTTTGCTTAGGTCTGTCTGAATGATTCAGACCTTCTGTGCTTCAGAGTGTTCAACTACAGTGACTTTGGATAAATACCCTTTCAAGCAGTTACTCTCAAAACCTTATACCCAGTAGATGTAAAGAGATGCTGGAGTGGTCTACCACTGGTTGCTGCTTTGAATAAATCTGGCAGTACTGGAGGGAAAAAAATAAGTTCTTACGGTCTTAGAAGACCACAAAAATATTCAAAAAGAGCAAGGCAGATGACTCTGGTTGACCCCATCAATCCTGAGTAGGTTAGAGGAAAAAGCTGTCAGGGGATTCAATTAATAAAGAATTAAAGGAAAGAACATAAAAAATGCCAGTCAAAATGAATTTATGGAAAATGGGATTTCCAAACAGTTATTTTATTATTTTAACCTAAAAGTGTGGCTCTTCACATTAATCTCACATGTAATATACTTTTAAACCTATTTCAATCCTATTTTAGACACTGTAAAGGCCGATACCTGGGCTGCATACACAGTTCTAGTGTTCTTGTTTTAAGGTGATTGTTGAAAACTGAATTCCCAAAGAGCTTTGAAAGTTGGAAGTACCTTACAGCAAAACTGTCACGAGCTCAGTGCTTTTAATTTAAAAAAAAAATATAAAGTCTAAACACAAGTCTAGTCCAAGAAGTTACCACACTCTTAAAGTGTCATTTCACGGAGTATGAATTACAGTGCATTAGCTCTGTATATAAACAGCTTTAAATTATACTCTGGCCTTTATCCAAGGCAGCTTCTTCCACAACAGAACCAGCATAAGGTACCTGTTTCATACAAATCTTTCAAGGAGTTAGTGCTGCTTTGTAATGAAATTGCACTCTGGCTTATCACACACAACTTTGCCAGTGTAGGCAAGGGCAGAGAAGTGACTCAAATACAGCAGGTTAAACCTTCGCAAAGGAAAATTAAATAATTCATTGAAAGCGACTGTTAAACAAGTAATGGGCCACACAGCTCATAAGAACCTTTACTGTTTACTTTCTAGTTTAAAATGCAAAAGTTGGAAGATATGACCAAATTTAGTCAATTCCTCCATTGATTGAGAACTTCGAATCAAGATCAGATACATCCTCAGGAGATATATTTTGATTAAACACAGTTTATCATTAACAGATAAAACACGGGATTGATGTCATGCAAGAAGGCAGGCCAGATAAATTAAGTTCTGTTATACATTTCTGAGAAGCTTTAATTGTAACTACACTGCATAGCCAAGTTACTAATTGCATTTCAAAAATTTGAGACTAAAGCATAAAGGTAGTCAGATCATAGCCCAGCCTCTGAAAGATACTGCAAAAGTGAGTTTGGAGATCTCAGGTCAGTTCTCAGTCAAAAGCTGGTTCAAAGTGAGCATTATGCTAATGTAATTTATTTATTTCATGATAAAACATTACTGTTTCTATTAGCATATTCTTCAAATACCACCGAGAAGCATTACAGCAAATAGAAGCATTTAAGGGCAACAACAAACACATGAAATTAGGAATAGAGAAAAAAACTATTGAAAGAGAATTAAAATCAAGCACATTTTTACATTATGCATTATACGAATTAGTTACTAATTATGAAAATGTTCTTCAGCTTCACAAGTGGTTTTGCCTGTACTATTTCATCCTTCACTATGCAGTTTTGAGAAGCAATTTTTTTATATCTTCTCTATATTAGGCTGTCAGCAGTAATCAATGTTAATACACTCGATTACACACAACTATTTAAGAAATAATCAGTTTTAAACACTATGGTGTTGTTACAGTCCTGGTGGCCTGTAGTATTAGGCCTTCACCCTGTAATATATATTTGATAGAGAGTTTAAAATGCTATGAGACATTCACTTACAAGTTGCAAGCTTATTTTTCTAAGTCAAATAAATATTCTCCCTCAGACAAACTCATCAGCTTTACTGTTCCAGGTGAGAATAAAAGCCTGAAAATTTCTAGTTGTGCTAGCAGCAGTAAAGTTAATGATGTTTTCTCAAAAAGCATTCATTTTCTCTGAAGATTCACTTTTGTTACATAATAGATAAATTATCATTGTATACTGCTCACAAGGCAGATCTATTGCATTTATTTAATTCAGATATGCTTTTTTAATAGCTTTCAACTAAATCTTGGAATATTGTTAAAAGTTACATGCAGATCACGTCTCAATTAGAATTTTTGTCCTCTAAGACTGATATAGTTATTATTTCATCATCTTTATTGCAGACTAAAAGAGAAAGCAATTTTCTGAAAGCACCTAATCTTCTAAGCAAGTGATGTGTTTTTGAAAATGGGAGCTGGGCTTCTACATTGTTAAGCAACTTCAAAAGTTTTTCCATCATTTTACTCACCTGTCCCAGCTTAGTAAAGGTGATAAATAATTCCAAACATTTGGCTTCCCAGAGCATTGTAAACCATTGCATCCAAGCCTAAACATAACAGCAGGAGCACACAGGATCCCACTTCTATAAAAGTACCCAGAACAGTTTTCTCTAGCAGAAATTCCAAACACGCTGAAAGCAACTCAAAGGGGAGATTCTCCCAGGTGTTCCCTATTTATATCAGCTTTTCAGTTGGAGAGTCCTGGAATGGCTGAACATTCTCAGCTGCAACTGAAGAAAATAGGAACTATACATCACATGGAGTATTGTATAGAGTGAGTACTCCAAGAAATCAACTCTCCCAGTTTCAAACTGGGCATATACAATGTGCCTGACATTCGTCTGTGCTTGAGAGCAGAAATAGTCTCTCCTCAACAAACATGCATTAAGGTGACAATTTATTTCCCATTGTAAGACACTCCAATCTTACCACAATGAGTGCTATAGAAAAGCCCATGAGGAAGTTAATTATTCTGCCTTCAGCACAGCATTTAAATAGCGTATAGTAAACAGCGTATGCTGTAGACTGGGACCACACACGGATCACGATAAAACAAACTACTGGATCACTACTCATTAAATTCTTATCTCTTATGTGAAAGCAATGAGAGATTATGTATTTAAAGATTGTACAAGAATGCATACTGACAAGGCAGGCTGCATGGGCAGCCCACAGCACAGCAACCAGTCCAGCTCCACAGCAGTCCATAACCCATCCTCACACCTTCCAGAGGTGCAGCCTGTATCCCTTATTTGTCCAGTCTCCATTTTGCATATCTTTTCCTTTTATCAGTTATGGGCTTTTAATCATGATCCTAAAGTGACTCACCATTAACAAGACAGAATATTCTCTTATCCCTGCAGGAGTTCCCACCATCATCAAGCCCTCACGGTCTCAAAAATGTCACTAACCCATCACTCTAAAGACTGTAAAAGCAGAACACTCCACACTTTAATCCTCTGCCTTGCACACCCTCTCTTGCATCACCTGGTTGTAAATCCCTACTCTATCAGTCTTGTTAAGATGTTCAAAATCATCTCTCAAAAACAACTGTTTAACCTTTTTCTCCCTGGTGGGACAGAGCAGTGTCCCATCACACAGTTAAAGTGACACTGTGGGCAGCCTAACTCAGACATGTGAGATACTGCATCTTTAGCATTCTTTTTTTAGTGCGTATGGGGGGTTTAGAATATTAAAAAGATGGCAGCATTCTGAAATGTGATGCATCTCACAGCATCTCAGCACAACAGGAAGTTTCCTCCTTTGCACTCCCACTATGTTTCAAAGAAATAACTTTGCTTTACATTTCTCTCCGGTGTTTCACAACATGAAGAGTAACTCTTGACTACCATCAGACTTCTGCTGGCTTTCAGAGTATACCCACACAGTATAAAAGGGTGGCAAATATAGCACTGCAGAGTTCCATGTTTATTGTCTTTCAGTGAAATTCATATCTAATTGTTTAAAATAATTAGTCTTGCCACTAGCCATGTAAACACAGCCTTGTGTCTGTCTGAACGACAAGCTGGGCTTTTCCTGGCTGCATCTGAAACAGCAAAAGGCAATTTACAGGTGAACTTCCTAATCACTTTTCTCAGTGATGAAGCTGCAGAAACACAGCCAGGCTCACCTTCAGATACTTGTGGAGGCTCTGTCCTGCTTGGTCTATGTCTGGATTTAAACCCATGCTCAGCTGGTAACGTGATCACACAGCTCCAGCCTGTGAAAATGAGAAGAAAGCTCCTCTCCTGCCTCTATCTCTAGTGAATTACCCAGCCAGGTTCTGACAGAAAAGCAATCTTGTTCTCTGCCTCGGTGCCTAAACTAAGAACAGAGGGAAACTATTGCCCTTCACTGTGTAACAACCAGGAGCAATTGGTGCCTTACTATGAGCAAACACTACAGCACTCTGCATGGCCTGCTAATGTTACACCTAACAAATAAACTCCCCCAAATGCACACACACAGTTCATGCTATTTATAGACATTACTTTATTACTGTTTAAAAGTTTTCAAGAGAGTAGAAGCATTAACTTATTGGGCCTCAGAAAAAGAAAATGGCAAAAAGGTTTTTGGCAATTCAGTGACGGCATCTACAGACCCAGCTGCGACATCCTTATTCCCAGCCTTCAGCCTAAGATGCCAAGTAATTGATTTAATTAATCTTAGTACTTTCCTAATTTAAAGGAGCAGATATGAACTACTGGTTCAAGCACAAGAGCCAGAACTCAATTGATTCTGATATGACTATGCAGTGGAATTTTTCTGCAGGACCTGCATCAGTTCATGTACTTTTTATGAAGTAAAAGAATTAAAGGCTTGTCCATTATGCAATTTCATCACTTTACTGCACAGAGGGTAAATAAAAGCAGCATTTGCACCCAGCTGGTTTACTTTCTGTATTTTTGTAAAACATTTTAAAAAATTTGAACTTTAAGTAAGATGCATTAAAAATCATCATCCTCTAGAATTCTATTTATCGTCACATTCCTTAAACTTGTAAAAGAATCAAATTAGATGCCTGCAACCAATACAAGCAAAGCAACTATCCTGTCTTCCATTTCTTTGTTGTGAAATTGGCATCAGATAAAACATATAGAAACATAAGGAAAAAAAATCAAGATATCCCTTCTCTTAGGAGAACTGTTCAAATCCAATTTCTCAGGTCCACAGTTACAGCAAGAAACTACCACATGCACTGCAGGAAACAGGAAAGATGAAATGAAACTCTCTCACCATTCACTGGCTTCCCTGTTTTATTCCCCGTTTCCAACCTTTAAGGAGATATGAAAATACTTGGATTTATTATAAACTTCGAAAAAAATACCCAGTGGACAAAATAGTTTATAGTTTACTGTTGTGCAACAAGCATGAACATACAGAAAATTCATATTCAGACTGAGTACATTTAAAGCTCTTTGAAAAGGCAATTAATCTTAGTAACCTCACAGAGAACTGACAAGAGTGTTTTAACATAGTCAAAATGCTGAAGGTCCTTGAATGCTTTCTAATAAAACATGGTATGAATTTTTGAATTTTATGTTTACTGTCTCCTCTCTGTGGGGAACCTAATGAAAAATGCAGTATGGCAAAACAGGATGGGTATTTCATATAAGTAATTGCTATAAATGTTTACTATTGGAAATGCAACGGTACATGAGTCTTAATGTGATCTATATTATAGACTAATCAAATAATTGATTGTGATTACTGATCATATCAAGTTTTTTGTTCATGTTAATAATGTTTCCAGGAAGAGATAACATGCTAGGTAGAGCATGTGCATAAGGGAATCCATGCATTGAAGTGCAGGGGAAGAATATATTTAGTATTTACTAACATTTATTTCAAAACATTAATGCAAATTCTTTGTGCAAGTGAAATAAAACCTCCAATATTGCTTAAAGTTTAAAAAATAAAATTATGCAAAGCATTCTTACAACACACTGTCATTTTCAAGGCATTAACACTATCCCATATTATCACAAATTACAGCAAAGAAAGGAGAGGTCATCAGTTAATGTTCTTAAATAAGACCAGCCCTGTTTTTATCCTGGGTGAGCCTTTGCAAAAAGAATAACAGTCCATTTTCTTTGATTAAGGTATTTGTCAGTTGGGCAATGCTTAAATACTGTCCTTTTGGAGGCAACAAAGTATTTGCCTTTATATTCACAGAACCACAGAATAGCTGAGTTTGGAAGAGACCTGGGCACATTGTCTAGTCCAACCTTCTTGCTCAAGCAGTGTAAACAAAAGAAAGCTGTTCAGGAGCATGTCCTGTCAAGTTTTTAGTATCTCCATAGAGAGACACTCCATACCCTCCCTGGGCAGGTTGCATCTCAATCTGCAGCTTGCAAACCGAGCTACCTCCACCAGATGTTTTCCTCTGCACGAGCTCTGTCTTCTTAACACTCTCCCAACAGATATTTATACACATTGATAAGATCCACTCCCTTGCCAAGCTAGTTTGTTTAAATATTCCTTCACCTGATCTTCCTCCATGAAGGGTAAGCCTTTCTTGCTCATGACTCTACACTGGCCTCAAGGATCTGAGATTCTTGAAAAGGAGTCTCAGCAACAAAGACTGAGAAAGTGATCAACATTCCTTTCCCTTCTCCAGATCCCCTGTTCCATTTGGCAGTAGGCCCATAATTTCTCTTGTCTTCTTTTCACTGCTGAAGTACTTATGGAAAAGTTTCTTGTTTCCCTCCAGCTCCCTGGACAAATTCAGCTCCAGGTGGGCTTTCACCCTACATGTTCAAACAAATTGCTCTGTACTTTTCTCAGGTCACCCACCTTTCTTTCATCTCTCATATGTTCTCTTTTTACATTTGAGCTTTTTAAGGAGCAACTTGTCCTTCCATAGAGGACTCGTGTTGTTTTTACCTGATTTCTTTCTCATCAAGATAGAAAATTCCTATATTTGGAGCCTGTGATCCTTGAAAATCTCTTCTGGACCCTTCTTCTCTCCAGGGCTGTAACCCATGGGATTCTTCCAGGCAGGACCCTAAATATACAAAAGTCTGCTCTTCAGAAGTCTAAGAGGTCATTTTAGGTTTGTGCTTCCTCTCGGGGAGGTTGCAGCATATACATCCTCTCTCTTGGGGACTTCACTTGGGCAGTGGTGGGTGGAGATGTAAGAGTTAATTTCTTTCAGAAATAAGATACAGAAGATTTTTCCTCTCAGCCCTTAATGAGCTAGATTGCTCTGGAAATCTGACTCTAGCCTGTTTCTAATAGGAATGGATGTGTCACTTGGAACCTCTGTGAAGAGAATATCAGTCTTTTCCGTGGCACTACCTTAAATTCATTCCTCTACATCCCTTAGGGGCTCTGGAAGGCACACGACACTACAAGAATTAAATATTTTAACTACAGATTTTTATGTCTAAACTTTTTAAATCTACTTATGACAGTTACTATTCTTTTACTTGGGTTCGCAGAAACTTATTAGGACAATAAACCCATTAATGAAACACTGTGGTTGAGAATTTTAATGCAGTGAAGTCAAGAAATGAGCTTGCAATTATAGTTCTGCATATGAACCAGGGATATGAATAACCTATCTCATATGCATATTGACACAAATATTCATCATTCTATCCAGCAAGACAAAATTCGTCACACATACACCCCTAATAAATGCTGAAATACCGAAGTTCACTCTTTGATTCCAGAATTATGTCAAATGCCAGGAAAAATGCACACGAACCAAGGTACCTGGCATCAAGCAACTTACTATTCCAAAAATACGAGGGCAAGAAATGAAACACAAGCTGGCCCATGTCAAAAGTGCAGACTTCTGGCTACAACTTTTATTTAATACTAAGTACTTCTCTCACAGTTTTCTTTCATCTCACTGACCCTGCCTACAACCTAATTGATAAACATTTTTTTCTGCACAGACACTAAATGAAAGCCTTGCTGTAACACTGTTGTAGATATGATGGTGTAATGAAGGCTAAGTTTGTAGACTGCTCCTCACATAAAAAACTGTCACCTTTTTTTACACATTTTGTTATGGATGTGTACCAAACAATTGCCATTTGGATCATCATAGCTGGAGTAGTTTTTTTGCTTCTCTTCCCTTAGATACTCATCACAGTTAAAAAACTCCTCTGCAAGCTCCTCTACCTTCACAATAATTAATATTACTTAACTTGAAGATGAGATATTCAAGAACAGAAACCATCTATAAAGAAATGCTTTGGCCATGTAGTGCATTCTCTGAGATAAAACTAGTTCTATGGCCAAAACAGTGTGACTGAAAAGAGGCTTCTCTGTAAGGAATCATTAGACCATTTTCCTTAAGAATTGTCTTTAATAAAACAAATTCCTTTAAGATCTTTCTAAGAAAATACTGATTAATCAACCACAACAAAAACTGAAAGAGGCATGTGCTCTAGAAAACTGTAGGGAGAATGTCATCTCAATTAGCACATTTGGTTTTAAGAGGGACTGTAATCAGGCTTAATTTTATTTATATTTCTCATATTTTGTACTTCAAGAAGTTGACCTACGTGGACATATTTTCAGGCAATCACACCAGAAAGTTATTGATGATGGATTGGTCCAGAAAGTGCCTCAAGAAACTAAGGAAGAGCAGAATTGAAACGGGAATTATCAAAGCATAATGAAGCTGCCATGGGCAGGAAAGAAAACTTCCATGGCCTTTCACAATCCTGATTTCTATTTTGTCTGTGTTCATCAAGCTCATCGAGATGTGCCGTGGAAGATAATCTAAACAACAACCCTGACTGAATGGGCCAGGCCATCAGAATGATGTTCAGGAAATATCTGGGTTTGGAACTCAATCTGCACAGAATTACTGGAAAAGAGAATAATACATTGTACCTCAAACACTGGAGAAGATACCTGTAAGAAGATTCGCACACAGTCATATTCATCCTGTGTGATGTAACGAGGGATCAGAGTACCAACAGTAAGCAACAAAGTAAGGAGAATATCTTCCAAAGAAGAGTATCTTCTGAAGTGGTTTGACCTATAAGCAGTGATTTTTTTACGTGCATACAGACAACTGTATTTCTCAAATGAGTAATATAACCCCTGTGTCTGCAAGAGTGAATTCTTTGCCATATGTAAATCAAATCAAAATATAGTCAGCAGTTAAAAACTTCCCAAGCTGTACAGAAGTTAAACATGATTTATATAATGGAACACTTCTTGTGTGGGCTCAAGAATAAATCCAAAGCAACTCAGGGCACTGGTGCAGAGCTACAGTCCTCTCTCTGTCTCATCATGGACATCATTGCTATGTGGTTCCTGTTGATTCCTCAGCTCTGACACCCCACGTTTCTACAAGTGCTTTTTCAAGTCCAGAAATCTGGATTCATGAATCTCCAGAAGGCTTCCAAGTCCTTACTCCAAATAATTTCTAGGCAAAAAGTGTCACTTTGGTTTTGTATTTCTGTGTTCAGTAGATTACAAACAATATATATCTCACATATGGCACAATTCAGTATTAAACCTTAAAACTGCTTTACAAAGAAAGTCAATAACATTTTTCCCATTATATAGATGTGGAAAATGAGGCAAGCTGATAAGCAAATTTGCTCTGGCCAGTGAACATGATCTCCTAAGTTTCAGTTCAGTGCTCTGTCAAATGGAATCACTGCTTTTAGCAATTAATACAAAGTAGTTTATCATTTTCTTATTATGCAGGGTTCATTTAGCTACTCTCTGATAAATGTCTTTTATATATTTACAGTATTATTTATGTAGGCCACATATACACAAGGGTTGCCTGTTTTGGTGATGAATCAACATAAGGAGAACTTGCAAATGAATACCTAAATTAATACATTTCTGGAAAAGAGAGACATTTCTAAGGAACTCTAACACTGTCTTTACTATGTAATAAAGACAGTAGTCATAGCACAGCCATACCTTTTGTACAGACAATGGGAAAACCAAGTTGATAATACTTTTATACCAAACAACCAAGTGCTTGGTGTAAGGGTGGAGTTAATGCTGCCAGTAAAATTGGAATACAGTTCTCTCTAATGTATCATTCAGAAGCATCACTAGCTTTTAAAACCAGTCCAACACACTTTGCATCCTTATGCAGACAAAGCCCTTCCAGAGCAAGAACTGCAACTCAGAAAAGCCTGCAGAAAGCTAAGTCTGAACAAGGACAGATAATCAAGTGCATTTATATTTTTAGAAAGCCCAGATTAATAAGACTTGTGGTAAAGGGTGTGTGCAGTCTCAGGCACAGCATGCCACTGCTACAAAGGAGCTCTGCTTCCAACATCTAACTCTGGAATATGGCAAAGAATTTAAAGTGGGGTTAATTTTATTCTCTAGTTAACAACCAGACCCAAATTGCTTTAGTATTACCCACCCACTCAAAGGAAGAAAAAGCAATTTTTGTCTGTGAATACGACTTGTGTCTCAAGACAAAGTTGTTAATACTAAAGCAGCACCAATTATTTTCTTTCTTGTAAATCTAACAAAACCCAAGCTTCATGCTGTTTTCACTAGTGCTGCAATTTTTTTCACATGGTCAGATCCAGAACCTGCAGAGAAATTAATCAAGTTCTAGATACCTCAACCCTCCCTGAATCTAATACCGCTGCAGCACAGAAAGACTATTCTAATATTTAAGAGCCAGCCAACCAGCTTCTTAGGCCCCAAGCAGCCTTGAGCAAAAGTCAGGACCTGTTAGTGCTGTTTACACATTAAGACATTGCACTTCAGCCCATTTTCAGACCACTTGTCAAGAAAAGCATGAATTGTTAATGCTTACCACATCCAGCAGCTGCTCAAAACGAAATCTGTGTCCCCTTTCATGGATTCCAAGGTGCCCTGATGCGGGAGAAGGATCCAGGTTGGAAGCCCTGCTGTGCTGACCCTGGGGCACTGGGCTTCACAGGGGATTCCTCCTCCTGCTCCTCTCTTTCCTTAAGGCAGACACACCAAGAGGAGCAATGCTGGGACTGAAGCAGAGCTGCAGTGCACAAGCCAGCCCTCTTGCAGAAGTGTAACCTGACATATGCATGGCTTGTACGGAAATGAATATGCAGTGACAGTCGCTGAGGAGCTCTGTGGTTTTCTCATGGTGCAGAGAAAGATTTCACTCTACGGCCCAGGAAACCTTCAGAAACTGCGCAATGCATTAGGAAAAAACAAGAAGATCACGCCATGTTATTCAGATAACAATTCAGTTGTATATGTAGATATGATCATGCCATGTAATTCAGCTAACAACTCTTTTAAAGATCCAAGTGTGGTGGATAAGTAAACGACCTGATTCAAAATCAACCACTTTTTAAGCTCAGTGTGAGCAGCATTCCTTCCCAGTGCTTATGCGGCCGTTGTTTAGACAATCAGTACAAAATGAGGTTCCAGAGGCCGCTTTAGCCTCTTCCAGCAAACTGCTAAGACAATGTTCATGTGCAAACCAGAAGATGCCACGAATACTCAAGGGAGCCTTTTTGGTTCGGGAGCTCTCAGTGTTACATTTTTCAGATGCACCAGATTTAATTTCTGCACCTGCAAAGAAAGCAGTGCCAACAGCCCAGCTCAGTGTTTCCAGGTCATTGTGTTCATGAGAGGTGCAAACAAGGTGCTGTCACTGATTTTTGGTCAAAATCTTCCGATTCCTGTCTTTTGTGTCTTTTGTGCCTTTTGTGCTTTAATAGAAGTGCTCATTTACGGCATTCTACACTCAAATCTTGTGCTATCCCAGCTTTTCCTCAGGTTTTGGCCTTCACCCTGGATTTAGCATGGTCCAGATGAGCATGGTCTTATGCATCCACCTGCAGCCTTAACTAACCTGGCAAACAGTCTCTCTTCTTCCTTTAGAGAAACATCAATAGAATCTTTAAGTATCTCATTTTTAACATTTAAATTACACAATCTATTTTAGAACACTCTTTCTTTAGTTTGGCAAGAACAAACATCACAGGCAGGTGAATCCCATTTTAATTTGATTATTGGCATTTTTGTTGTGTCATAGATTGCTGATCAATATGTATTTTAATAATAAATATATATATCTATTACTGCTTTACTCTATTTTATAATTCTCTTTATTTCTTTATTTATTATTCTATATTAAAAGATAAATTACTTCCACTGTTGTCAGATGGAGTTTTAATAGACGTGAACAGACATTTAATAGATGTGAATAGACATTTTAATATATTCAAGAATATTCATAAAAATTACTATAATACTAGCAGTTATTTTCTCTAATACTCTTGTGTTTCATGTCCTTCACGTTTTGTGAACCATTGAACTGTCAGGGGGGAAAAAAAAAACCCTGATTTTTCTTTTAGCAGTATTATTTCAATTAGATTAATATTGCCCGAGTTTGTAATTAATTTGACAGAAATGTCATTATAGTGAAAAGTCAATACTCCTTCTGTTCCTTGCTGGCAAACTTTCTCTATCATGTAGAAATTTATAACAGTGCCAGAAATCATCAATTTGCCTAAATATGGATATACACATGTCAAATATTTGTTTCTTTTTACTAATTTCTATAGCACCTATTACTATGTTAGATAGATGAACCTTCTGGGTTTTTATTATTTGAAACACAATATGAACAATTTAAATAGATATTTAATACAAATGTCCAGCACCTCTGCTAATGTTGCCTCAGTCTTTTGGGACCTAAGTATTTCTTGTGCAAGAGCACTCTATCTTAGAATAACATGAAACTTCTGATTTTATATTTTGAAAAGTAGGGGGCCAGATTATCATCATCATTTCTGTGCAGAGGTCCTGAAAACATCAGACATTTACCTCATGAGGTGCTTGCGAGTGTTCTGGTGGCTAATAGCAAATTTCACATATATTTCACATACCTTAATTCTTGCAGGTTTAAAGCCACCTTCCTCCTCTGCAGACTGTGCGTAAGTGTGAGAGACCTTTATAATTCTAATGCCAGAACTAATATACCTGTAAAAATGTCATTTAATAAGGAGCTTGATACTGGGAAGTTCTTGGCCACTTCAGATCATTTGAGGATGAAATCACATTTCCTAAGACTAAGGGTTTGAAACTGGAGAAGGCAAAAACAGTTCATGTACCCTATTCCAACAATTAGAGCCACACTGTTTTTACAATATTAGTAGTACCTTGTACTAATGTTTGTTTCTGATTTTTAAATGTTAATTAGCGTAGCTGCTATTTATTCTCACCTACTTTTATTTTCTAATATAAGCATCTGCTGGTGCTCACAAGAGACTGTTACAGACATTGTTTCTGACCTCACACTGTGACCTTTATGTTTTTATGCACCACTGCTCTTGGAAAACTATTCTAAAGTGTATTGATCTCATGATCAAATCTTCATCCTCAAGTGTAATTGGATATTTTAACTTCCTGAAATTGCAAAAAGGTAGTATTTTATTTCACTCCATTAGTTTTTAATAGTTTCCTATACTGTCTCAGAAATTCTTTCCCTTAGTTTTAAATATTTACAGGGCATCATCATGTACCTTTCCCAATCTTAGGTATTATTTAATCAATTCTTACCCTGGGTAGCATTTAACCAAATGATTCACCAACCTTGATGTCAGCATAACTATTTTTACCTTTCAGCATACATTTTATTTTGCTGCACCATGGCCTAAGATAATTATTTCCCATCTCCTGATTACTTTTTGTGGTTTTCCTCTTGACTTCTTCAACAAACTAGTGCTTTTCTGAATTTAATGTGAAGTACAAAAAAAATTGTGTACACATTTTAAGTGGCTCCAACATGAAACTCACGCTTTAATACACTTTCACAAACTCTCAATGAAAACATAACTTTCAATATTTAAACATTTCCTATCTCATATGAGGCATGGGTTTATCCCACATGAAACTTGCTTTTGCTGTTGTTGATCTACATTTTTACAGAAATTAAAAAATACAGAGCAAAAGACCAAATGTGCAAGAACCATAAGGGAAGAAGAGCTAAAAGGGATCGCAGGAGGTAATTGAAAGAGAAAATAATAAGAAACACTGAAAGACCAAAACTACTCACATATTTACCGCTCACATCACTGCTATTTCATCCTGATCACACATTATTGTGTTATGTGTTATATGTTATGAGAATATTTTTGAAGTCTCTAATGAAAGAGGCTTCACAACCCAGCCTGTTCCATTCACTGTCCCTGTAGCTGGAAAAAAACCCTTACTATCTGGGATTCAAGTTCTATGACACAAAGATATGAGGAACCATTGTATCATTTACTGTATATTTTACTGTTCTCCTCCTAAATGTCATCAAGTTACCTGGATTTTTCTCAAAGTAGATCCTAAAGCAAGAGGTGTTATCCATTTTAACATCACCAGTCTGAGGGAATTACCTCACGTCTTAAACACAACACTTCGAGTTATATATTCCAGAAAAATATCTCCTGGTTTTGCCATTCGATTATAGTCATTTAAATTCAGTTTTTATTTCTCTATCGCCCTCCTCCTTTCAGATAGTGAAACTCCCTAATCAGTGACTTTACATTTTGTACTCAAGGTTTATTTCTCCTTCCCAGAAGTAACACTTTGTTCTTGTTATTGAATCATTCCTGCAGTTTTGTCAAGATCACTCAGAATTCTGAGATCTTCTTCCAGGGTTTGCAAGCCTTTCCACTTTAAGATTATGAAAAAAATAACTGATTACAATTGCATGAAAACCAAAGTGAGGAAAGCACTAAATATTTTACTTGGTCTTTCACCTGTTTTTCTTTAATTCTTTTTTTTTTTTTTACCTTTAATGGAATAATCAAAGTGACCTTTTAGACTGTAGTAGCAAAAAATTCGACTTAAATTTGTTATGAACGAAATTTATGAGCGTGTTAATGGCCTGAATAAATACTGGTTGTATAAATATTTATGCAAATATATTTTAATAAGACTAATCCAACAGGAGATACTCCACTACTACCAGTATTCCAGTTCCAGAAAGTTAGAGAATGGACAACATGACTCCTTTGCCTGGAGCCTTCCAGCCTCTCCCAGGTCCCTCCATTCTCCATGGATGCACCTTGGGCAGCCTGCTTGGTGTCTTTTCTGAGCACACCACGGCGATGGCTCCAGTGGGTTAATTGGAAACTGCCCGGGAGGCAGCTGAGTTGCTGGCAGCATCGCACCATCTCACATCTTTCTGAGTTAAAATGTGCTATTTTTTATTAATTATTACAAGTATCAAATAATAGTAGTATTATAGTGTGGTAACCACTGCATTTCTTACATAAAAATCACAGAATGACCCTTCGCCCAAAGGAAGTGGCTTAATAAATCAGTTATGCATTAACTATGAAGCAAATCCATTTATTGCTACCTGCACTTTGTTAGGACTCAAAGCACAGATAAACGATTCTCATATATATCTTTACAATAAAAAAATAACACGTTATAGACTCAAAGATGCAATGACAGAGGAAGGGCATCTTGCTGAAGTAAACTAATATATGAAGCAGTTAAACTATGACAAAAGGGTGAAATATTATTAACTATAATTCATTTATTCACTTATGAATACTGTATGTGCATCTACAAAGGTATGCTTCTTAATGCAATTTAATGGCTTTGAATGTAATTTTCACACTATTTACAGATCTGACCCTTCTCTGCATCATCATTTTCTCAATAATCAGCACTTTTATGTTTGCTAACTCCCAAAAATATCTGTAAGATAAAGGACATCATAGAGTAAACTTTGCATCTGTTAAGTCCAATGTAACCTGCACCTCGTTCTGCACAGTGCCATCCTGAGAACCATCTTTGCTAAGCACTCTAAACAAAGGAAGTCTCAGTTATCAGTCTTTCCTTCTATAAATACTATCAACCTAGCAACAACGTGATTAACTATGATTGTTACTAATAAAAGTAGTAGGTAGTTCCCTGCACATTTCCATTTTAGTTTCTAGACAGAAGAAAAGCCTTTTTAATATTGGCAGAGAATGGATTTTCTTCCTACTATGAAGTATTATAGCACTGAATAAAAGTCTTTCTGATCAAACCATACCATAATAGCTTTTGTCTTGTGTCACTATATGTTAGCCAGCATCAGAAGAGAAAATAAGCAGAGGCTTGCTATTGTGCCTCTATTTTAAAAGGGCCTTCCATCTGGTAGGAAGCAGAAGCCATCAGCACTGTAATTAAAATGCAATTACTGTCCCCCGCCGCAATCCCAGGACGACCATTCCATCTGTGTGATATACAGTGGAAAAAACACAATTTTTTGCACTTTTCTAGCTCCATTAAGTTTATTCTCTTTCTATTAATTAATCTAACAGCACTAAGGGATCATTCCTGTTTTGCAAGCCATTGTGTCACAAACTGCGCGCTCACAAAGACTGAAACCGCATGAATTTTTAAAACTCTCCACTATCCCTGTGACATAAAACCTTAATTACTTCTGACTAAATCTGTAATTAAAATATATCACCGCAGCAGATTTACCTGCGTGTGGGTGTTGGAGTGCATGCTTCTGTGACTGTCACAAATGAATCACTCTGAGACGGTGTTATAAAAAGGGAGATTAGCATGTACGACAGAAAGGATGGAGAAAAGGGACTTGAAAATGAAAAACCGGCAGCAATCTAGGAAGAAGTTGTACATTGGCAAAATAAGAAAGAGTCATCCTCTTATTTTGTTGATTTTTTAAAATAATAATATTCATAGTATGTACAGAGAAATATCAGATGCTTCAATGTAAAGTTTATTCTTATGTAGTCCTTCATTTTAATGTGCTGCCTTGACCTTATAGCAACAAAATAAGTAAAATCTCACATCCTGTAAAACAAAATCCCATAATATTTTTCGTAGCAATCCATCTTGTATTCACAGAGATAATCTCATAATCTACCCTTCCTTTCATTCACAACTGTGCAGTCCAAGGCCTTCCATCTGCATAGCTAGAAAATCTGAAAATCTTGTGAGAAGTACAGGCATTGTGCATTTCGAGACAAAAGTGTTAGCTAACTATTAAGGTGAAATCTTAGCCCTGTCACAGGTTGTTGGAGTTTTGCCTTTGACTTCAGTGAATTCAAAGAGTATTTTGTCTTTTCTTTTAATGCATGTTGCTAGGGGAAAACAAAGAAACAAGGCTCTCTGCAAATGACCAGCTGCAAGAGGTAAGCAGAGTGGCAGTGAACCTCAGCATTAGAATCTTTGCTGTAAAATGTCATGCAAAAATTATATTAAAAATCCTGGCAAATAATAAATTTCCTATTTCCCTTTTTTTTTTTTTTTTGAGCTTTGAGCATCTTGGAATCCATTAAGGTTCAGCATGTGCATAAAGTGTTTTTTACAAACTCAGCATTTGGGCTCAATATGTCTCCAACAGAAGAGAATTTTGGCATTTCATAGATTTAATAAAGGGTAAGGACAGAAGTATTCATAAAATATGTACGCTGGCTTCCTGCAGCTCAGAGGTCATTAAACATGCTAGTGCCCCTCTTACTGAGCACAGTGACATGATTTTAGCCAACACATATAGAGTCCCCTTTCCAAGGGTACCACAAGACGTGGAGACTCAGTTTCAGAGTTTGCTCCACTAGAAAATGATACCTAGCAGCAAAAATTTGCACCTCGCTCCAACTTGTTTTATATGGTTTAAGATTCCAGCATTAGTTTCTACCAGGGTTCTGTGCTTGAATAAAAAAAGCTTTTTAATACCCCATATTTTCTTCCTGTGAATTTACTTGCACACTGTAATCATGTTACCTATCAATCTTCTTTTGATAAGATAAACAGATTGAGCTATTTAAATCTCCCACTATAAAGCATTTTCTCCAGCTCTTAAAATGTGTCTTCTTCCTGCACCTCCTGCAATTTTTAAAATGTGGGGAAAAACGGTGTGTAAAATATTCTCTATCCTCAAGGTAAGACAAAAATGACAGGATTTGCTGCTTTATTTGGTTACTAAAATAGCTTGAACTAGGAAATGGTCCTCAGCAAGGAGAAAATGAATCTGATCCACAGTCTCCCAGGGGTGGCTCCAGCCAGATACTATGGAGATCTTTAACCAATGATAACCTAATTGGCAATATCTTGTTTACTGCAAGGAAACTCTCCCAGGACAGTCAGCTCCAGAGAACCTACAAGAATTTAGTGGGTTCACAAGTTACTGTCTCACTGGAACCAGATGGTTTGGCTATAGCTTGTCTCTGTGTAGGAAAGCAGTTCTCACACGCTTCCTATAAATGTTGTCATTCAAACTGGTATTTTTTAAATCCAAAAGAGTGATGATTTGGTGTTGCTTAAATTAAAACAAATAATTTAAAAAAAAGTGATAGCATGTTGCCTAGCCTCAAATGCTGAGTATTCCATAAATGAAGGTACATTATTCTATCAAAAGACAACAGAGAGAAACATTAATTGCATGTGATTCAATGAATAAAGTTTTGCATTAAACATCAGTCATGTATGAGATATATTAGCACTTATATATAAAAAAAAGCTAAATTTACATTAAAAAAATGCAACATTTTATAAAAATCACTCAAATATAATTGTTTATAACTCAAGCAAAGATAAAGAGGTTAGATATGTTGGCTTTCTGGCTACAATACTGTTTTATGATAAACCTTAATAAAATAATTGTTATTTTAAATGATTTTGTACTCGCATTTGAAAGAGGTCTAAATATCCAAGTAGGATTTTCCACTCTGGTTCAGTCCAGTTCTTCTTATTCTCTAGATCATTTCCTCTCCTGTGTAAGCACAGCAGACACAGAGTACTTACCTAGCTATGATGACAGTACTTAGTGGCCCACTTCTCGGTCCTTTTCACACTCAGATCCTACTGGTATAATATAATTAGATATAATCTGCACACAAAAATTTCCAGCGTAGGAAAATATAAACATGACATGGTAGACCTACATAATTTATCTGATGGTGTAGAGGGTTTGAATAAGACTAGATTCACCATGCCACTATGATTTTGTCAACACATTTATAGGTATGTGGAACATAATAATTGCATATCCCTAAATGCTGTCTAAGGATATTAGTTTCACCTTCTAAGGACACCCTATAGAACACAAGATATTGTTTTGCCATAGAAAAAAGAAATCTGGACTAAACAGGAAGATACTGATGGAATTGAATTGACTGAAAAGAATCTGGAGGATAACCAGGGACTTGTCTCTGCATGCCCTCTCAAAAGCATGCCCTCTCAATTTTCTATTGGAATTGGAACCAAGACTGAATGTTAAGAATTTTACAGAAGAACAGAAGAGAAATGGTTCTCTTTTTTTTTTAACAGAAAAAATCCAAGAGTACATGTTTAAAACATGGCATCTGCTTGGAGCCCTCCTCCGAGCACAGGAGCTGCCTGTGCACAGGTAACAAAAGACCTCTTGGCTGCCACGGTGAGCAGCAGCCACACACGGGGATCTGTTTTGCTAACGTGGCGCATAAAGCACCACTAAATTAGCTTTCATATCATACAGTCTATCACTGTTTGACCCTCTGGGCTCCTTTTATTTATAGCATGTAGTTTCTTGTTTACTTTAGTGTTTTCATATTAAATAAATATTCATGAAAGTGCACTCTTCCTGAAATTGGGTCATTTAGGGAGACTATCCCATTAAAAATAGATTTACTTTTTTTACAGGTGTCATCCATTAAGGTAGGGAATAGACAAACTCAGCCAATTGTACCTGTCAAGAAGATGCCAGTCCTTCCAGAAAGTCAGTCTTCTGTCCTTCACATAGAGCACTTAATAGCAAAATTACTAACTTCATACTTTGGGGAATTTTTTATTGTTGCAGAATTTGTATCTGAGGGTTAGAGGAGATATTTTAGTCCTTCCAAGTTGTTCAGACACTGGCACCAGGCATATAAATAAAAACTTTCTCTTACAGGCAAAGATGTGGCCAGCCTATTGCAAGGCTGGCTCAGGAAAGAGGAGTTTAACTCCTCACTCGGACTGAACACAAACTAGTGACAGAATTAAAGCCAGAACACTGGCGTGGTCTCTCCTACGGCACAGGATATGGGAATCTCCACAGAGCAGCGGATCCACCGGGGTTTGGTTGAAGGTGGCTCTTGGCCGTATAAAGGGTGTGCGCACACAACAAGTGTGGATTCTTAAATTCAGCCTTCATCTCCCACATACCCAAACTACAGCAATTCAAGTGGAAAGAGTGTGGAATAAGGGTTTTAAGAGCATGTTTAGAAAGGCAATAACATCTCTGACAGTTGTCATGGGAAGAACTGGCAAGACTTGGATACAGGCTGAACAAAAGCCCGTGGTTGGAGGAACGGAAAGAGGCAGGCGCTTCTATAGAGCCGTCCATCACCCAACTCCCTCTCAGAAACTGTTTAAAAATGGGATAAAAAAGCTTTCAGAGGGACTTGAGAGGGGTGCGATGTACAGACACTGCTGAGACACCTCATCTAGACTGGAGATCTAAACTTTGGACTGTGATGTTTAAGTGAGATGAGTTTTAAGATTAATGAGGACACTTAATCAAAAGACCTGAGCAACTTTGTCTGGTGCATTTCCCCAGCCAGAACTGATATTTCTAGTCCAGCCACAACCAAAAACCAATATGAATATTTCATCTATACTTAAGAACACAGCTAGTTATGAAATAAAACTCCTTGAAAATTAAGTCTTTGCAGAAAGGAAGCATGAAAACATTTTCATCATTTTCATGCTAGTGAGCCTGTAACGAGTCACAATTTCACCATGTGGCATTAAACTCAGGTCCAGATTTTCAGAATGGGACTTTGTGCTAATATAGTAGTAATACTTTTATATTGCAGCCATTACCATATATCAGCTATATCAGCCAACAAGTTGTACAGCTTTCTCTTGACCAGACCTTGTTGTGGTAAATGACTAACAAAGTAAAAACAGAGATTTTCAAAAATTTGATATTGTGGAATGTGTTAAAAAGAAGAAATTACCCATTTTTCATGGATATTTTCCCAGCAACTTGAACAATATCTTGAAAAATATTCTTAATGTGTTCAGTAGGACATCATTACAGAAATCAATAGCTTCCATTCAAAAGATAAAAACAACTACAGAGAAAAGCAATTTTCAAATGCAGCAATTGTTGCAAACATTGGTTCTTTAAAAATAAGACAAACAATACCACAGCACATTAAAAACTGAAGCAATTCACAAACAACTAACCTTAAATCAGCCTTGCAAAGTCCTAATTGCCCACTGCCTGGGATGAGAAATTCTTTTGATGGGCAAGTAAATTGTCATTAGTCTTGTTCGTTATCATCAATCATTACAGTAAAATGATGATGAGTGAATTTTCTGTCTAGGGAGGGTATATTTTCATGTCAACCTTAAACCACAGGTTTAAATTAAGTTACAAGGCACAAAAGGATGCAAAATAAACAAATGTTAAATATTCATCTGCATGGTGATATGCACAAGCCTTACAAGTTGTAGTGTAATATGTGGAAGTTCTCTAAGTGCTTCTAAATATAATAAAAAATGATTGTGTGTCACAAGGTCCATAAGTGAATATTTAACCAAAAAGATTCATGCAAGATGACTGGACTTTGATTCCATTCATGGAAAACTACTCTCAAACACCACAGTAAACTCAGGGAAAAGAGGTGAACAGACTTCTGAAAGGAGAGATCCAGTTCTGTGCAAGTGAGGCTGATTTATTCCTTGGCTGGCTGACAATAAATGACGACTGAGGAATCTCCTACAGTAGAACTGCTCTTGAAAGAACTTCTAGATTTAAGAAAGTATAAGGTGTTTCTTTATGCAAGAGTAAACAATAACAAATCACCGTTATCAGATAAGGAGCAGCTCTTAGCTATCATCATCATCATTATTGTTATTACAACAAAACCTTTTTCTTTTGAATAGCTCCAGCATTTTCTCAAGAATGAGAATGCAATTTTTCTAATAGCACGCTTATGTTGATTCTCTGGTTGGACAGGTGGTAGTGCTGTTACTCACTGACTTCTAATGGCCTTTCTTCAACCAGCTTTGGAGCAACTCTAACAAAACTAATGTGTATTGAAAATTTCAGGCAAAATGTTTTAAAACATTCCTGTGGAAGAGGCTAGAGAGGAATACGGAAGAGAAGGAATACACTGGAGAAGGAATCTAACACCATTACTATGTCTTCTTACTTGCTACTGATTAAATATTACTACATTCTCAAATTTGAGAGCTTATAGTCCTGAAAGCTTCATTTCCATTCTATTCATACAATGACACATTTTTATTTTTGGCATTTGCCTAGGATAGACTTTCTATTCATACATGCACTTAATCTCAGGGAGGCAAATAATCTGGGTCTGCTGAAGCTCCAAGACGATCGCTTCATCTTGACAGTGCTTGATAGGATATGTATCTGTGGGCTTCTGTCCTGAAAGAAGCCTTTTTGTTCATTTTACTGGAGGAAAAACAATTTAATCAAGAGTTTATAATTGAGAGAAGCTTGAGATACATGCTTCAATAGATTCACTCTCTTAGCAGCTCCACATTGGTGTAGCCAAACTGGAACACATTTAGATGCAGTGGCCAACAGCAGGGGCCTTGTGCAATGGAACAACCAAAGCAGCTGGAGAATTTCATAAATTTATAGATTAAAGGCCTGAGGGGATCATTGCGATGATCTAATCTAACCTTTTCTATAATAAGGGCATGCACTAATTCTTTTCTGAATTAAAGTGTATATTTTAGGGCGAAAGCATCCATCAGTTGCCACTGATGGAGATTGAACCACTCAATGGTAAATCATTCCAATACTAATTAACTTAACAGTTATAAATAATCTCAGCTTCAATTGCAAGTCATTCTCTTTATCCTTCCATTTACTGAACTGAAAAACTCATTATCAAAGTTTTGTTTTCTAATATTTTACTCATTCTAGTGGCTCTTCTCTAGAGTATTTCTAATTTAGCCAGACCTTCTATTTTCTTAGCCTTATATTCACAGAGAGAAATTTGATTCAACCTTGGGTTTCTTCAAGGCTTTTCTCCCTATGCCAAAGTTTCCCCACCTAGATGGACATGAACACCTATCCCTTCCATTATTTATTACTTGCCCAGTTCTTCGTCACTGGGATCTTCATGTCTTTTATGTCTTCATTCAAATCAGGGTAATGATGTCAAACACTACAGATCTAAAAGCTCAAAAACTACCTGCCACTGAAGAAAGCTGTTCTTTGCTGAAGTCATTCAGACATTAAGATACCTACATAAAGAAAACAAGATTATGCAAGATCTCTATTCAAAGATTTGAGTACTACTTCCAGTGAGTAACTCACATCTCAGTAAAAATTTGTATTTTCAAACATGCAAAAGATTTACCAGTCTGATATAAAATCTAAACACTTTCAATTACTTTCATGGCTTCATTTTCTTTTGTAATGAAATTTGAGGAGCTTAAGATATAATTCTCATCCTGGACTCTCTGGATAGGTTTTTTATAAACACCTATTGGCTGTTGGTTATTCCTTATTGCCAACCAGATGATTCAGACACCTTTTTTCACATTGTTTCCACACTTCTCTAGACTTAAATGAATCAGAACAGGAGATTGTCTCACAGGAATTGTGGCATTTTCTTTCCTTTGTATCAAACCTAGTTATTTTGGCTGACTCAATAGAGAGTCCTTATATCTTTGCTGCTTATTTTCTTGTGTCTCCATAAAAGCAGATATTATATGAATAAGACAAGAAGGATATAGAAAATGTAATTTACATGGACCATATGAAATGAGAATACTCATCTGGACAAGACACACATCCCTCTGTTTTCAAATGCATGAGGTACAGCTGAAGTAAGTGCAGATGCTTTTGGGAATGTTCCTCTCAGTCAAGGATTGGAGACTGGGACTAAAACATAATTTTTAAATTAGCTGGAAAGAGTTAGGAATGGTGGCAGCTCCATTCCGTAGCAAACTACAATGAAACAATATGAATTGTCATATAAAGGCCCAAGACCTCAAATCGGCAGATTGATTACAAACTGCCAGGCCTGAAGCAAGTGTAAAACAAACACTTTTAGGGTTTTGAACTAAACCCAAGATTCCTGTGGGACTTAATCACCTACATAATAATTCAAGTTTAGCTTTAAGTGTAGGATTCCTTTCAAAAACATGAAAATAAAACCTAAAGGCCTAGTAGTCTCTCATCATTTTGGTTTGAATTCTTCAGTGATTTATTTAGAGAAAATAACATTGAAAAGCTTTGAACAGAGTAGATAGTTGGCATTCTGACCATATGTCATTTTATGCTAAAAAATATTCTAAGAAATAAAGCCTGCTGTTACCTATAGTAAACAACCATGTATCACTTTGAAGAATATATGATCTAATCTTTTCAGAAAAGTGGGCAGAGATTTCACTTGAACGCAGGGTAGGCTTACACTCTCAGTCAAAAATTATTTTAATAGGTCACTTCCTGATCAAATTTCTAATGTTTATTCGGTTCTGATGTGACAAACCTACAATAACTGGTAAAGAGCTGATAGTTATTTTTCCTATAAAAGCACAGAGTACTCAATTTTGACTACTTTTAAAACCCCCAGACAAATTCTACAATGACTTAAAGCACTGTAGAAAAATGTTGTTGCCGATAGGTGTTAATTTTGAAAAGAACGTGTTCTTTGCAAAAACCTGGCCATTATTTGATGCCTTTTGTAGGTGTTGAAAATAACTAGGTCATTTTTTTGCATTCCCTGGAGATCCTTTCTGTCCTTAAAAGTCTTCATAAACAAAAGCTATCATTTTTGCTGTTCATACTGTGAAATGTACTCGTTACGAGCATTATATCTGATCAGGCAAAACTGGAATGAAGCTCACTTGTGATTCACCATCCACAAAAACGTTGTCCTTCATGCAAAATAATCTAAATGCTACATATATATGTTTTCTTAGTATATATATTAGCAATTAGCATATATATTGGCATATACCCTATATATTTGTATGTATATTAGTAAATAAACATACTAATTCAGAGTTGAAGGGATTTCCTATAATGTATAACTGTAATAACATTATTGAAATATTTCTTATACTCTCTCATGCTACATACATGGGGTTGGACTCAGCCTATCTTCTTTCTAATTAACTCTCTTGGGATTTCATCATTTGTACACAATTCACCCACACAAACCCCATTAATAACAAGAGTACATGTTCTTCAAAATAACCTTACCTTGAACTTAGGATTTAACCTTAACATTTCTTTTCTTATCAAACTACCTTAAAAAAAATAAATACTTTGTTCTGCATAACATTAGAAAGTGAAAAAGTAATATTCTGGAAAACTTACACAACTAAAAATTTAGATAATTACACAAAAATTTCGCATAATATAATATAATATATACTTGCATTTGCTGCTTCCATTGCTCTGAAACATTATATAATTACACTTAAGTTAGCAATTGCCACCAAAGTGATATGAAATTCAGGCAGCTCAGTAAAACTGTACCAAATAGGACACTACACAAGAAACCAGCGAGTGAATATACTTCACACTATTCAAAGATAGACTGCCAAAAGCTGCAGGGGAAAAAAGGCATGTCAATTAATTTGTTCAATCTACACTCGGCTGCACTGATCTCAAACACCTGAGATCACAAAAATGACGCATTTAACAGTTTCAGCTTCCCAAGGAAGGATTTTTTGTGTGAGTTAAGAACAAGTGGTTCTGTTGGATTAATATGAAATTGTCTAGTTGGTCTGAAACAGTAAGAAATTCTACAGGTTTTGCTACCTTTTGCATTTTAGGGGAAGTATACTATGACTGTTATTGAGGTAATCTTGAGGGTACTCCTTGTCCTGGGTACACAACTAAAAGGAAGTAATTTCGGTCTAAATAAATAGCTTGAGCCTCAAAAATAAACTGTAGCCAGTATGTTATCTAAATAAGTTTTTGACCGTTTGGGGAATCACCAACACACTTCTGCAAAACATCTGCTCATGTAAGGTAGTTTATAACAAAAGTGGTTTAGGTTGAGATTCCCAAAAATATATAAAAAGCACCTAGGCAGACTTTGGTGACTAAGCCCACATTTTAATCCAAAAAATTCAATTCAGATGAAATACAAGTGGCTGAAACTTGGTAACACTCCTCTTTGCATGAAAAGTTCTCTAGGCAGCAGAATGTGTCCAATGTGTAAAATCCCAGGACTGCTTTGCCCAGGCATTTGGATGACCAGCTCCATTCCAAGTAACCTGGGATCAGAAACTGGATGGAACAGCACCTAAAACCTCCACATGGACCTTCTGCCAGGATTCAGATAGAGAATCAGGCCTTTGCTACAGGGGCCTTAATTTTAAACTGGAATTAAACACTAAGGAGGTAAGGTCAACAACTCTGCACAGAATACCTGCTAAACATTCAACCAAAACCAAGGTGCCTGAGTTCACAAATTTTCTGTGCTCTTTTACACAGAGCAGCAAGAGCACCCTTTTTCCGTACTGGGAAAGTAGGACCACTGTCCTGGGGGTGGGTTTCTAGGGCTGCTCACTTGTGAATTCCAGTTGTTCCTCCCAAAGTTATTAATTTTTGCTCAGTGATCTATTCCTGTCTTTTGTCATGTTTGAAGTTTGGCTATAGTTCTGCAGATATTATGGGACACCTGTACCTTATTTCCTAGTGAATTCTTGTTCTCAGATATGCAACTTTCCCAATCCACTCTGAGGATATCCCTGATGCCACAGGCTCCTTCATCCTGCTATTCTTATTTTTACAAGATTAATGTTCGAGAATTATTTATTCTTTAAAACTATATGCTTGTAACTGCATCACAAGACTCATATTATCTGATCTCTTCTGAATTTCTCAGGTGCAGGGAGCACTGAAAGCCAAAGAGTTTTAATTTATTTCTACATTCCTTTGGAGGGATTTGTGGATTTTATTTGCTTGTTTGGCTTGGGCTTATACATCATCCTTACAGAAAGTGAACAACACCCCAAGTCTCCAAAGCTCTGGGTACTGTCCTCACAACATAACTCAGTGCCCTATGAACAAATTCGGAGCTAGTATGACTATAGCTCTTCTAACCAAGCTAATTAAGTTAAAGTTAGATCACTGGCTTATGCAGACAAACCTCAGAAGACAAAAGTTGTGCAGAATAGAATAATTAAGTGATTAGCTTACAACACAGTATATTTTGCTGTTAAGCTACAGGGTTTTTTTATGAAGATTTTCTGCTTCCTTTCATATGGTTGGCATCTCGATAGTAGAATGGGATTCTTTTTTTAAATTTTATAAATGCTTTACAGCAAAACTTCTTTTGGAGTGATATGGACAGATTCAGGCTAAAATATATGAGCTAGAATCATTATTCTTAGTTATTTTTTGATGAATGAGGGGCTTTCTTTGTTAAGACTAGATCAAACAGTTGTACTTGAAATCACAAAACAAGCAGATCTAGGCCTAGTAATTAAATTTTACAGTGACAGGAAATGAAAAACTCAACAATAACTAATTGTGCTAATATTTAAATACATATTAGCTTTCAATCATTAATTAAGCTTGTTTTGTATCAGTTTTGCAATTAGCAAAACTTTGGTTTGTTTTCAGTTTTAACAGTAACAGCTAAAATAAATTGTTAGAATTTAAAAATCAAATTCTATCATTCTTCTAATGAATCACACCTCATGTTTAGCACTCTTTATTCCAGAGCTAATTATGTGGTGCACACAAGCATTCCTAAGATAAATGTTTATTACAGAAATGATAACATGACTGCAATATAATGGCAATATCATGATGCAATTACAATGAATCACTATAATCTGTGAAGTGGTTTGAGATACTTAGATATGCAGTACACTTCAGATACACCATGTTCTGTTGTCTCATTTATCTAGGCAAAGCAGAAATGGACGTTCTTCACATTATTTTACTGTTGTTGTGCATCGCTGGTATAATCCTAATATCTGAGAGTTTCAGACCTTGATCAGCATCTCTCTCTTTTCCTGGATGCTGCCCAAAATCAGAAGGAAGAAAGGGTGTTGGTCAAAGGAGCTTTAAGCACTAAATACAAGACTTGAGACAACAGAGACAGACACATGGGAAAGCACAAGGAAACAATAAACCAGCTCTGGCCAGTCTGACCGACTGTAGGGTGTCCATACACCAGCAGTCCGGCCCTTGCCACATTTTTTGTGTGTAAAGGGGAAAAAACCAGTTTTACAGGAGAGGAAAAGAGAATACTGGATTATTTTCATGATTGCAACCACAAAGCAATGAACTAAATAATGACCCCTATTCACATCCCTTCGGACATTGCAGTATGAAGTTTGAGGAAGTTGTCTGTGGAGTCAAAACTTTTCTTTCTTTTTGAACATGTTTGTTGTGTTTGAACCTCTAAGATTTTCTCCCGGAATTTAGATGTACCCTGGGAGAAACCTCTTTTTTTTTTTTTTTCCCCCTTCATTCCTGGAGTTTTCCTTACTTCAAAATAAATGTCTTCCTAACTGTAAATAAGATTTTCTCCTTTGCATTTAAATCAGCACTATATCTTTCCCATTCTTGTCCGTATATATAATTAATACAGGTGGAATACTGAATTTACTATTTCTTTCTGGCATTTACAACAGACATGTAACTATAATAAGGCATTTGTGGCTTCATCTGCAGGCTTTTTGTATTCAAATTGTCCCTTTGCTCTCTTCTGTGGCACTTTTTCATTCCACCCTTTACATCTGGAAACCCTTCCTTGGCTGCGTCCTCTTTTCTCACTAATTGGATACTTTCCAGAGACTTAAAAAAGCTTAAAACATATTCCCAAAATAGCTCTCCAAAGCTAAATAAAGATCAAGAAACTAACTAAAGTGTGGTGAGAAAAAAAAAAAAGCAAACCACACTCAGATTTTCCTGCACTTTATTACCATTCAATCTCTATTCTGGATACTTTGAGTTTAAATTCCCTAAGAAAGGAACCTTCATCTCCATGTTATCTGCAAAGCACTGAGCACACCTGTGGTGTTAAATGAATGGTTATAATAGATACATGGGTGAATAGCATTAAATGGCAGCAGGCACAAAGATATTCACTGGATCACCTGTTTTGACCAGCCTGATTAATGTGGTAATTGTGCATGCATTATTTAGTGCACAGACTTTCCTCAGTGACAAAAGCCATATTGTGAGTGGCCGCTGGTCCCATCCTGGTAATTTCACTTACATGCAACAACTTCCAGTGTTAAAATCCTTGTCCCGTATTAAAAAGAGAAAAGAAACCATGCTTTGTTGTTGCAAGTGACAAAGGAATTATTAGGCAAAAAGGCAGAAAATAATTGCACTAATTTTTAATTCTATCTTCTATCATTTTTGAAGGGAACCAAATTTAGTATCCTCGCCTTCCAAAACCTTCAGCCTCCTAACTAGCTTAATTGGTCTCTGTTCATTTCTTACTCAGATCATTTATAAACTTCCTCCATGGTCCCTGCTGCCTTTTCAAAGCAGCATATGGTCCCTCCATTCATGATAGTCACAATTTCTATTAGTGAGTAAAGGAGGAAAAAATGTTAATGTCATATTCAGACTGCAGAGAAAGCCTGAAATGAAATTTGGGATTCAAGAATGAAGGTATCAGTAGAGACCATAACTCTGAACCATCAACCACCCTGGATGATTTATACTGCATTTTTAGTTCATAAACTTCTACGGTACTCAGTAAGATATTAGGCTACATTTAAAAAGAAATTCAGGCTTAAATACACTACAATAAGCATCTGTTGCATATGCTGTTCAAACCTCAAAGATTGTCTTTCTTGTTGTGCTTTTACATGTGATTAAAAAAATGCCACATAGATTCTTATATTTAAATCAAGCCAAGATCAATTAATTAAAAAAGAACATCTCAGTGTTGGACTGATTAACTCACAAAATCTAGAAGAAAAAAAGAGCTCAAATACAGAGTTAGGGACCCATCCCAAAAGATTAAATATCACAACTATAAGACAAAATATATGAGTTTATAAAATTACGATTATTAATTTTGCATGTTATTGCATGTTTTTGACTATATGGCACAGCATATACAAGGGGACCATCACCATATTTCGCTTATTTAAATCACCCTAAAACACTGACCAAACTAATCTGCCAAAATTACTATTTGTCTGCTGGAACAGGATGTTGTCATCTTCCAGTATATGCTTCTCTAAGCAGGCTACACTACCTAAAACCAGGTACAGACTACTGTGATTCCAAACATTATTTAAATTCTTCCAATATTCATGACTCGTTTCAATCATTAAAAACCAAATATATGTATTATCAGACTTAGGAATGCTTGTGGTTTAACATTATTTTGTCCACTCTACTGACATTCTTTTAATTACTATCAAAAATAAAAATATTTTTAACTTTTCTTTTTGTTCTTAGATTTTTCTTTCCCTTTTCTCAGAGTTAATCTATTTAGCTTCACTCTGCTAGCCAGCTTGGATGAAAGGTTAACACATTGCTAATTGAGATATACTGGGTATTACTTTGAACAGCAGAGGCAGCTTTTATGGATGGAGATATGAATTCAATAAAGCTGAATTAGCATGAAATAAGGCTAATTTAGTGCCTGCATATTTATCAATTGATTTCAAATTTTCTTCTTTAATGTTTATTTTTTTCATTCAGGAAAATAACTTTGTTATACAGGTCATTAACTTGTTTCAGTC
This sequence comes from Sclerurus mexicanus, assembly GCA_013396755.1. NCBI lineage: Eukaryota > Metazoa > Chordata > Aves > Passeriformes > Furnariidae > Sclerurus > Sclerurus mexicanus. Next base: position 275,334 of record VWZF01002284.1, on the reverse strand, counting down.
CTGTAAAAGCACTGGAGGTGTGTCAGCTCCAGAATGGCGTATTACAAAGTCCTTCTCTTCTCACCACATCTCATTCTCATTCTCACCATGTCGCCATTTGTACAGACTCCAAACTAAAATGCCCCTACAGCTGAATTTTGTCTTGAAATTCCTTTAATGAATATGTTTTAGATGTATTTCTAATTTGCTGACAGTATTTGCAAAACAACTGGTTCAAGTACAAAAAGAAACTGACTCTCTAATCATGTACATTTAGGATATATACACAAGTACGTTATGATTAAGTTACTGGACCTGTTTTAAGAATGACAAAATCCAGCTCTGCATTATTAAGAGAATGCAGTAGATACGTGTAGGGTAAGAATCTATTATTAAATAGTTCCCAAGAAAAGATAAGCCTTCCTATATATGGATACAATTCTTATTTCTCAGTAATTTTATACAGGACAAATTTGTTTCATACAATAAAAATTATAATAGAAACATAAATTTTAATATAATAGGCCATATTTCAACAAATTCAATTTTCATTACCTCAGTGCAAGTGGTTATTTATTGCAGTGTATATACACATAATCATGATGTTTTGAAGGTGACTCAGAGTGGCTGAGTGAGTAAGCCAGGGACAGCCAGGGAAAGCATTTACTCAGCATCTAGAGTACATATTACAAGCTCAGCTCTGCATGAAGGGCAATTTGGACTATGAAGAAGCAGCAAAAGGAATCAAGGACAACTGTAGTTTAATACTTCCAATCTCATCTACTGAGAACAAAATCCCATTTTATAGGAAAAAAAATCTAAAGATAAGAACCCTGTTCACAAAAATAGTTCAAGTACAGCCCTGAGAATTTAGCATCATCCATAATGAAAGTGTGTGTATTACTGTATGGCTAAAAACATAACAGCTTGTGCTTTTTGGAAAATTATTTCAAGGCCAGTTGATTTAACATTTTTCTCTTTGTGTTTTTCTATTTCTTTTAAATAGAAAGCAATTAGATTCTATGCCACTGGAACTTAAAAAGCTATATAACCTGGTAGCAATGGGGAAAAAGAAAAGGAGAGAGAGAAAACTAAAAGTATCTAAAAACAAAGAGAAAGACAGAAAGGAAAAGAGGAGTTTGAATCTAGAAGGACTGATTGAAGGAAGATGAGTCCTGAAAACAGAAAGAAAAAGAAATAGGCATAAAAAAACCAATGGCAAAGACACAGCTTTTACTCTGAGTTGGCCAAACATATTTCTTGTAGAATACTTTACATAAAACTCATATTTTTAGTGAAGAGGCTCCCAGAAGACTTTTTTTTTTATTTTTAATCTATGTCATAGCAACATATTTACCCAAGAAACAGTGTTCCCCAAATCTGATTCATTTTTAGTGACACCTAAAAAGTAATATATCGTGTTTACTCACAATTTACAGATTGTACATTTTCTTTTTTTAACACTGAAAGAAATCTGAGTTAAATTAGCTCTTATAGATTTATCTATTAATATTTTTATCCCTCTCTCCTTGCTCTGCCTGATATTGCAGATTTACTCTGCTGCTACACTGACAGTCTCATTTGTAATGCCTTGGCAGGAAGACCCATTTAAATCAATAGATATACATGTATGTACTCAAACATCATCTTTCTGCCATCAAGCCTAATTCAGATGCCCACAATCCTAATGACTTTATAGGGTATTTTGTTGCTTTTACGTTAAATGCAGCAAACACAAATATTTCTTTAGCTGACTTTCACAAAGTTGTTAATTGTACCAAAAGCCCCAACAGAGTTTATGTATATTACATCATTACAATTATTATCTCAAATCTAATTAGAGGGAAGCATCACTAACAGTTCCAAAATGGAGGTGTTTGTTTGTGCAAAATAAATAATAATTAAGAATAACATAAGTTAACAAATATTAATAGCAATATCTATGATTCATTATTATTATTATTTTACATGCATGTATACAGTACTTACAGAACACAGCATATACTGCTGTCTTCTTTTTATAACCAGTGAAACTGGAGTAGAGATTTGAGGAGCCCTGGATAGAGGCTAAAGAAGGAATCTGAGCACACAATTACCTTATTCCTAACTTTTGGGCTCACATGCCCAGCACCATTTCTTTCAGGACATTATTATGCTTTAATTCCCTCAAAGCTTATCATACATCATGAATTTCAAATTTAGAAAGTAACAAATGAAGCTTTTGACCACATAGGACAGAGTTCAAGCACGATGAAGCATATCCTGGACTTTATCCAGCGATGCAACTCACCCACTTCAGCACAAGCAGCCTTACCCTGCCAAGGGGCACACTTAGTTGAGTGTGAGCTGATTCTCATTGCTAGCTACAGTTTTCACAGTTTAGCAGCACTGCTTCCAAACGTATCCTAATTCTGGAACTTACTACTTATCCCAAAAGCAAGTTGTTTGATTCCACTATGTGGGTAAATCAGGTTTCCACCTGTGAATTAAGGTTTGTAAACTAATCCTTATTATTATTATCATTTGTCAACAGGAGTATGTGAAAAGATGCTAATTTGAATGCAAGTATGGTTGCACTATCCTGTTTGTACATATTTCATTGTGAATATTTTACATTGTTCTATATGCAAGCCAATTTTAATGCAAACTATTTAATTTCCCCTAGGTAATGCGAAGGTAAAGGAGGTAATCAAGATGCAAATCTAGATTCTGCTGTTTTACTGCTAGTACAAAAGTAACATGAATTAAAGTTTGATTTACCAAGAAAATAGGCATAGTTCTAAGGCAAATGGCCTTAGGTATCATTTCCTTCATCCTTCTACCATACAGAAGAATTTGGCACACTGGGCAGCTTCTTGTCTAATCCATGTTGCAGATATCTAATGACACTCTAACTTCCCCAGGTGTTCTCCTTTCTGCCTTTACAGCAGCCTTTACAGCCTTTACAGCCTCTCACTAGCACCTATTCTGAATTCTCCTTCAGCACTTCCAAAGTGCTGCAACAGTTCAAGTTTGTTACTCACTGCCCACATCACATGCAACCACATGTACTCAAAATTGTTATGTTTTATCTTAATATTCTTTCCTAACAAGCTTAAGTTCTTCCATTTTTCGTTGCAGATCACCTGCTACATTTCTGATCATTATTTTTGCTCTTTTTTTAGCTGCTTCTACCCAAACCACAGTTTCCTGGAACTCAAGTATGCAAAACAGGACACAGTTTGTCCTTAGCCATGCTGAGAAGAATTAAAAAATTACTCCACATGTGTTCTAGGCTACACTTCTGGTTATACAGTCCAGAATGCTGTTTTCTCTCTCCAAGTGTAATATTATTTCAAATTCTAATTTTTTCTCACAATAAGCTGTCATAAAATGTTGTCCACACATAGAAATTTAGTTCTGTCATCTAAGCCTAATGAGGAACAGAATTCCACAGAGCCTCACCCAACAGGATTTTCACAGCTTTGTCTGTGAACCATTAAACCATTCTCTGGAGAGGTTTCAAAGAAATATTGTATCAATGATAACATAATCCCATCTATACCCACATTTTGTTAATGATATCATTTGTTAATGATACTATTATTAGTAACAAAGCCCTGAAAAATCAAGATTATTCTGCACCTACCAGTTCTCCTCCAATCATAAAACTTATGAAATATTATTGTTTTAAAACTGTACAGACTTTGCTGTTGAATTTATACTTCAGTATTTATTTGCTGTCACACAACTGTTTCACTTCAGAATTGTTTTATAAAAAGGGTAAAGTTAACCCATTTATCTACCTCTTAACTATAAGAAAAAATTTAAAAGCATTCTAATACTAACTCTCTTTTGTTAAATAAGAATGACATTGCTTTTAGAGTTTACTGTGGGGAATCTTTCCTCTTCAGAAACAAGCAGATGTCTGGTAAGAACATAGATGGGGAAAAAATACCATCCCTAGTGTTTCAGCATTCACAAAGATGTGTCAAGTTTAAATGAATCGTTAAAAAAACCCCTTCGTCTCTTATGGGGAATCAATTTTGAGAAAGAACAGTCAAATGAGCATTTTGCTGAGCGTGACACAGTGCTTGGAATGTACAAATAACAGAGTACTTTCCTTGAACATCAGTTACAACAATGCCCAGTTACTTTGTCCAGAGAAAGAATAACATTTATTAGCAGTGTTCTGTTGCCTTATACAGTATCTTAGCGACCTAATGGTATTACTTTAGCAACATTGTTGTCAGAGTGGAGATGGACCCAAATTGAATTCAAATCCCCTTGAGCTTCACTTAGCTGGGAAATCGGCTAGGACACAGTTGTTTGTCCAGGTCAAAGAGGAAAAAGGTAGAGGAGAGCTCGGGAGCGCTTGAGGGAAGAAAAGTGAAAATGAAATGGATTAAACTGTAAACTGTAAACACAAAGAGCAAACAAAAAGGATTATTTAAAGAGAACACGCTGAAGAACAATGCAGAGTCTTATTAGCCTGTTTGACACCAGGACACCTCTATATTGACTTCAGTGGGACCACTCATAGTATGTAACGTATATGCCACACACCTTTGCAGAAGCACAGCTTCCCAAAGTATGACCCCAAAAGAAACTTCACAGGCATGTTAGCTCTTCCTGGAAAGTCTTATGTACATCCTCCATAGTCAAAGGCAATAGTTTGTCATTTCCAGGGAACCTTAGAAATACTTAATTGAGAGAAATTATTTTTTTCTTCTCCATGCCTTTAACAAAGTAACTGCAGCAAGTACATATGATCTTCACTCTTCTGACCATATTGCCAGCCAAACACTATTTGAAGAAATTTAAGGACATGTTCTTTGATGTTTCAAGCAAAGTGAGAAAAGTATCCGTTAGGGTCACTAATTCTCATCCCATGTTTTTCTGTCAGGCTGAAGGATGGGTTTACTTGTCCTCAGTTCAGAATTTCTGCTCAGTAACTTCTGCATTATTCTGTCTGATGAAGTCAGAATAGCCAGGTTCGGGGGGAAAAGAGGTTATAAGTATTCAAGTTATAAGCAAGCCAGTATCCTCAGAAGTAACCCGCTGTGTTGGCCCATTTTACTGAACTGTACATACTTCCCAGTCATAACCCTGAAGTTTAAAAAGCTTTTCTTGCAATGATTATAAAAAACTGAATAACTTCATGTGTCATACGAGACAAAATAAGGTGTCACCACTTATGTTCTTCAGTTTTCTGTTCTGTGTCCTCAGTGTGAGAGAGAACCTCCCTGAGCCTTGACCCTCAGCTCTGCTTTGTCATGTTGGAATTTTCCCTTTGAGCCACCCTCCTGAAAGAGACGGCCAAATCAAATCCAATATTCAGCTAAAGGTCTCCTTTTCTTTCTGGACATTCTGAGGCTTTTAAAAGCACACTTTATTTTGGTGTATGCAAAAGGAAGTCTCAACAATTTAAAGTTTTCTAACATCCAAGGCTGATTAAGCTCTATGACCTAAACATTTAGAGAGGTTAATTCACGTACCCATAAGACTTCCTGCCCAGCACAGGAAAGACATATAAATATTGCTCACCCTCTCCTTTGGTGTTTCTTTAAAGTTATCTTTGGAACCAGATGACCATGGAAATAGGATAAAATCAGGGGTAGAGTGGGCTGAAATTCTCCTGAAGTCCTGAGTTACGGAATTTTCTGTCCTGTGCATGCTAGATAGCCTGGCATTGGCTTTATGTCCATGACAGGACTATTTGGTTTCTTCTAACAGATACTGCCCTAAAAAGAACATGTGAGTTACTATTTCTGCTTACTGCAGGAAAAGTTTTCAGCTTCAGTGTTGGACACATTTAGCAGAGTGATAAAGGAAGACTCTATTTCCCTATATGTGCCTGTTTATACTGAAGAGTAACTATACCAACTGCCTGGAATGTGCAGACTAGTGACACATTCCAAGCTACCTTTGTACAGTTAATATTTCCGTGACTGGTATGTATAGACAAGCAGAAATAGCTCTAGCCGTGCCAGTAATTTTTTCATCAAGTATCTCAATTCTCAATTTTTAAATGTGCACTTTCTCATTAATTTAAGTAGAGCAATCTTGAAGACCTGGCATTTGGGTGGTATTCTTTTGCATGGGAAATTTTCCATGAAATTTGCTACCAATTGAGAACATTCTGTGAAAATCACCACAGAAGTTGTTGCCAAGGAAGTTGAAGACATGAGATAAAACCTTTCATGAAGAGTAAATTTTCTGCACTTTCATTATTTGTTGTACACATTGCTCTAGTTCTCAGCTCCTATATATTTACAAGCACATAGATACTTCAAGTTAAACTACATGGTAAAAAAGAGAACGTTGCTTTTACTGAGAATTGCATTCATTAGAACATCTTCTCATTCCCCCCCCCCCATGTTTTTTAGAACCAAAGCATCTGTAATTTTACATTTTAAGTGTATAAGGTTTTTATAGCAGGATAGAGCAGAAACAGAGGGACTCTCAAAGGGAAAGTCTTTTTCCTGTGAAATCAATAGGAATGATAGCACTGTAGACAAATACACAGACAAGACAGGCAACTAAGAAAGTATCACAAACATATGTTTGGAAAGGGGTTTCATCTTCCACTGTCCTGAATAAAATGCTGCAGGGTATAACTGTGAAACACAAGAACCTAATGAAGCCTCCCAAAATTAAGATGTTTTATAAAAAATTCTCTTTGACTGGCATGTATTCTGAGCCTACCTTTACGACTGTAGTAGCGCACCATTCCTATGTATGCGCTTAGCAGATGAAATACAACCTACGTTATCTAACAGTAGGAAACCATAAGAAGAGAAACAAAAACCAAAACGCAACCTAGTCAATATATTTAGTCAATATTTTTATCTTTGAAAAGTGTCCCAGATGCTTTAATATTCACCAGAGATCAGAATCTTGGGTTTATCTGCACCTTCAGAGAATAACATCTCCATCAGCAGTCCTTCTGGCATTACTAATTAAAGAATAATCTACTGATTTACTGACATGAGCTGGAATATAAGAGAATTCACACAAAACTGCTTTGGAATGAATAGTCCTGCAATTCTAAAATCCCAATACACTAAGCCATGCTAACTTTAGTGCCATTTAGTGGGAAACACAATATAGATATCTGTAAACATGTTTAATATGCAAATGGGAATATAATTACATTTTAATATCTTTCCTTAAAATTTAGGTCATGTAATATAAATAAGATCCAAAACTTTGAGACCATAATAATTTTTTATGAAGTTAAGAGGGCACTGCACACTCTCTGCCCAAAATTTAAAGACTCAGTAAAGATGCCCACCTGCATGAAAGCATACAGGCACTTCTATTTTCGAAAGTCAGAAGTGTAGCTATACAGCCTCAATTCTTACAGGGAGGCTGGAATTTGGCTGCAATTGTGATGGCACAATATGAGCAGGCAGTTATCCATCTTCCTTTACTAATCAAACAAGGAATAAAGGAATTAAAAAGAGATTGAAGCAATTTTATTTTTATTAAACCAAATGGATGCTGCGGCTGAAGTTTAGTAGATAATCCCAAACAGCTATTTTCTCTGACAGAAAAAGACATAATGATACCCAATGGTTAGAGAAGCTGAAACTCAACCAATACACACAAGAAACATGGAACATTCTGTTAATGAAGACAATTAGCAACTAAAACAATTTACTCAACAACTGGGACAATTTCTTCACAATTTATGGATGTTAGGTAAGGAAGCATTGATCATTTCTTGTAAGACAGGCTTTGTGCTTAGCTGCAATTGTAACAATCTCTATTTGTCCTGGCTCCTCTCTCAATTCCTTTTAATGCTGGTGATGTGAACTGGAGGCTGTAGGTCTCAATGATGGCCTTAATAACACTAATGTTATATCCACTTGATGTATATTCAAGAGGATTTTCATAAACACATCACACTGAAGCCTCACGATCACACCTGATCAGCTGATCAACTCAACCATTTCTCATGCTTTGTGTTTTGCAATTAATGGTTTCCATTTTAGGGCAGTTTCATGTTATTAACCACTAAATTTTACAGTTCATACTGTCATACCTTACTTCAATTGTACTCCTGAAGTTCTCTATGTTCCTCTACATTTATTCCATTATATATTTAAATTTCCTTAGTATTTTTTTTTATTTATAATGATTTCTTAAATTATTACTTATGAAACAGAGGACTGAAATGCAAGCTTCACCAATCAGTGCATTTCATATTAAAAATTGCTTTTTTCTTATCACAAGCATCTTACAGGATTCTACAGTGTCAGTCAACTCTTTTTAAAAACTTCCTAAAAGAAAAACTGTATAAGTTCATGCATGAAGGCACTATTACCTAAAGCTCTGCAAAAACAAAGTCAGCTTACACTCCCCAAAACTTAGTCCATTAATATATTTGCAGACAAAGTGCAGGTCTATTTTTGCAGACAGTAGTCTGCAGACAATCCTACAAAGGCATACAAACTTCCTAACTTTTTATTATTTACCTGGAGTAGACTTATTCGTTGTAAAATTAATCAAGGTACAAATCTCTGCAGAATGAAGGACAGGACAGTATCACTGCCTGGGAATATATTTCTGCAGATATAAACAAGCCCTCAAATTTGGAGAAAAATTCACTCTGTAATGTCATATATATATTTGCAATTTGCATCATGAAAGAGTTATCTAAGTAAGGATTTTTACATTGCAAGAAGAGTGCCAAAAGGAAGGTAATTTTGGAAAGTAATACACCCCTCTTTTAAGTCACCAATAGCTTTAGTTCAGCAAAAACATCACTTGGTGTTTGTTTCTAAAGCCTCTGTTTTTCAGTTTTTAAAAATATGGCCAACATTTTCTTTATGGCTTAATTTTCTTTTAAGGGCTTCTTATTTTTATACTCTCATTTTCTACCCAAACTGAAATAATGTTATTACCTTATATTCACATTTCTAAAACCTTCCAGTACCTTTGAAGTATTATTGTCCTCATTAATATACAGCACTTTCCAATTTAGTACAATGGAAGAATGTAATTCAAGGTCTATTCCTCCCCCACATCATTTATAAAATTGTCAAATAAAATTAGACTTATCACCAAACCTGGCAGTTCTTTAATGAGCAGTTTCATCTTGGTTGTAATTATTTTTTGTTTGTGTACGTTCAGTAATTTTTCATTCTATGTCCGACAAATTATTTTAACTTTCACATTTTACCCAATGGAAATCATATTTTTTCCAATTTCACTTTGGAATTTCTATGTACTACATTACATATATTGCTTTATACCTATATAAAAATTTGAAGAGATAATTGATATTAGGAAACCACCCAGTAAAGTGCTTTGTTATATTTCCTTAGCTGTTTAGTTGTGCTGCAGCTTTTGCTCCTTATTACTGCAACAGGAACTAAGTGGTAAGTCCCCTTGTTCACCAGGAAGTGTGTAAGTCATTGTTCCCTACTGATCCATGTTTCCTAACTGGTATATTCCCTGTCTCCTTAAACTTTGTTCCATTATTTCCTAAAGCTTTCCAGGACGCTTACCAAGGTTATCCTCTTACCCTTACGTTATTACTCTGTTTGTTGGGTTTTCTTTTTCATATTTTTTGGTACTTTCCTGAAGTTGGGGTTTTTTTAGGAAAAAAAAAGGTAATATTTTCACAAATACATTTATTAATTGCCATTAATAGTGTCATATCCAACTGGCATGAACTTCTGGATTTAAGTATGTCTTTCCAAAGATTCTGCAGTTTTACTAAAAATGCTACTTCATTTTTCCACTTTCAGCTGATTTAAGCCAGAAAGAATAAAGTCAGCCTTTTTAAAAGGATGGAATTAATTTCCATATTTTCCCAATAAGAGGGGGAAGAGTATTATGAGAAAGAAAAACATTCCACAGATTGATATTTGATAAAATTCCTGCTGAGCAATAACGTGAGCCCTGAAATAACACTTCTGTGGCAACCAACCTTACAGATGTATTTCTTCCAGTGCTTTACTGCTCAGGGGCTATCCAATCAGAGGTCACAATTTATGCACATTACTTTCTAATTTATACCTTATGATTCTGAAATTACAGTTGGTGTTAATGGAAGTAGGGAATTAATGTATTGATCAAAGAACCTCTGGCTTAGATAATCCTTTGTACAGTCCTGACACTGTTATTGCAACCTCGAAGTGGAATCCTAGTGCTCTAAAAGAAACTGGAAATTTGTACCTGCTGTTTTATGGGAGCCACGAAATGCATGCACACAAACCTGACCCAGCAGGCTCATGTGACTGTCTGGGTACTCCCACAATAACATCACTCACCTTCAGATGGAAATCGATATGACTGTTTTCCATAAATTCATAGCAGAAAGAAACAGAGGGGAGGCAGAATCACCAGTTAATCTTCAGAATAACATTTACAGAGGAATAAATTAGTATGAAGTGGTTATAAAAGTGTTTGGTTAGGAAATCAGAGGGCCTCAAACTTTCAGAGAACTAACATCTCAAACAGGTTTGCTAAAGGAATACTTCATTTTAAAGGTTAAGTGGGGAAATATAGGAACTTGTGATAGCAAATAATGCAACTGTCTGCAACAGAAACTCTTTTTGTGTCCAGCACTGTATTACTTCTGTATATTTGATGCAGCAGACAGGATGGTGGAGGGATGTTCAAACACTGACCACTAAGTCCTCATTATGTTTCTCCACTTTCTCAAATTTTAACCTTATAAATCGAAATCTTGCATTGCACATCTTTTTGTTCATCACTGTATTTAATTTGATTCAGCCTAGAATAAGCTGATACAACATTTTTCTCCACTGGCCTTTTTTATTTGATGTATATCAAAACCCACAATAATCACAAGTTTTTTATTTCAGTAGCAAGACAATGTTCCTGTACAGAAATGCCAAATTATTCTCCTATCTGTTTTTTCTGTTGGGTCATGGAATCCTTCATGGGGACAAAGCAACTGCTAACTGTTCAATAAGCCTATCCAAATCAAGAATATAATGCTGGGTTTCTCTAGGGACAAGAAAAACAATCCCACAAAAAGCAAAATTATAACTAGCAATGTGCTGGTTGAACTGCATTTCATTTTCCATGCAGTTAGCAGTCCAAATAGAAAAAGACTATTGTGTTGGTTATGTAAATTTAAGGACAGAAGGCATGCTGTTTGACCCTATAATATGGATTATTTTAAACCAAATGGTAGCCATTATCAGTGTCTGTTGTTTCAAAGAAGTGTATTGTACAATAACGATAGAGAAAACCTTTGCATATCATGTTGCTGACACCATACCATAAATGTGTGCAGGAATAACACCCTGGCACCTACAGCCAAAATGATCTCTCATTTTCTGGGCTGAGAATGCTCTTCCAAACAAAATACAGTTAGCAAAACCTGTCAGAAAAGTATTTTCTACCCTGATGTTCTGCAAATTGAATATTAGAAGTGATGCTCAGCCTTTCAGAAAGAAATCATTATCTAGTCATTAACTTTTCTTCTACCCTCCCTCTCTTCTTAAGAAACCAAAGTGTAAATGAAACTGTTTAAGACATGATATTGCAAACAACTAAATGCTTATGCCCACACAAATGACTAAATAGGAAGGTGAAACATAATTATGTTCATTTACAGTTTTATTTCTGACATCAAGCACTGAGACTGCTCATTCAATCTTTTATGGGCAAACACCAATTTTTAATTAATTCAATCAATTAGGGAGTACAGGATGAAGAAACCAAGTCAAACTGTTGAACACATTCATAGCAATTATATTTTTAAACAAGAGAAAGATAGTGAATATGCATCTTGTTTAAGTAAAATAGGAATCTCATTAACTTGAAAAAAATATTGCTCATCTTTAGAGAGTGGCAGAAACAACAGTTACATAAAAAAGGGAAAACTGGAAGAAGCACAGTACACATAATATAAATAGAGATAGTGTCAATTAGGTGGGATTATTAATGCGCTGGCAACAGTGTCTGTGGAGAAAGACATTGTTGAACAATTGTGTTTGTTTTTTCAGTATAAAAGTCAGATGTGATTACTTTTCAAACACATTTTTTTTGCTCTCCACTACTGCTTCTGTAAGTGCAGGCATGTGTGTGCATGCCCCTCAATATGATGATATTTTGAAGAATTTTGTCTTTTCTTCTGTTAAGTACAACCTATCCACAATGTCAAGCATTATTCTTCAGAAAGATGCACATAAGCTGAGCACGCAAAAATGGGCAAACACACTGCTCAAACTGCAGGACTCGCTATGTTTACAAAAGAAAGCTTTTATACACACTCATCTAAATCTGAGTGGGCAGCCCTGGGAACCTGACCAAGATGTTTCCAAGCTTTTAAATGCATTTGTAGTATAGGCAATGATGATACGTTCATTTAATAGGTTAATGTATTTAAATAATTGACAACTTCAGTGATAAAAATACTTACTTTTCACTTGCTCTAAGCACTATAAAAATACCTAAACTAATTTTCCACTGACTCTACTGCACAGTCAAATTCATGGACCACTGCCTGACAAGAAAACTTACTTCTTGTCCAGAACTTAATTATAGATAGTTAATGTTGTTTAATTTCAGTGAAAATTAACATACAATCAAGCTTCACATACAGTTCAAGACTCTTTTCATCATTTAACATACATATGATGCCTTTAATCAGAATAAGGTGCTTGCAGGGAGAGGACAATATGTATGTCTGTCAGTACAAAGCAAATCTTAAGTAAGGTAAAGGACATAAAAATATTTGACAATAATTTTTTAATTTAAAAACCCAAAGTCATCAAGGCAGAATCCTTCCTATACTTCTGCATTTTCTCTATGACCACATTTTTTTAATACGCTAAAGTACAACTTTACATGAATCTCCTTTCTGCTTGGTTTACATGTAGAAAACATTCGTAATAATACAATAAAAGCAGAAAATGCAGTTCATTTACAGTTCATCACTGAGGGATCTATGACCCATATTGCTCGAGTTGCGAGCAATAACATTTTCTGACTGAGCCCGGGAGTGTACATCGTGCACACCACTTTTTTCTTTCTAATGCCACTGACACACACTACAGTGGCTTCACAGGTGAGAGCACTGTGGTAAAAACATACTGGCTTTAGCTGGACACCCCAGTTTAAAGCCCAGGGACTGATGGTGGATGGAGTTACACCCAGTTGGCTGTCAGTCACAAGTGGTTTTCTCAGGACAACTGGATGGGCTTCAATGGGACAAAGAGCCAGGTCCTGCCCTTGAGTCACAACACCCCCCTGCAGTGCTCCAGGCTGGGGGCAGAGTGGCTGGAGAGCTGCCCAGTGGGAAAGGACCTGGAGGTGCTGGTTGACAGTGGGTGAACATGAGCCAGTGTGTGCCCAGGTGGCCAAGAAGGCATCTTGGCCTGTACGAGCAATAGTGTGGCCAGCAGGACCAGGAAAGGGATTCTCCCCCAGTACTCGCCACTGGTGAGGCCACACCTCGGATCCTGTGTCCAGTTCTGGGCCCCTCATTACAGGAAAGACATTGAGGTGCCGGAGCGAGTCCAGAGAAGGGAACGGAGCTGGGGAAGGGGCTGGAGCACCAGTGTGAGGAGGAGCAGCTGAGGGAGCTGGGGGGGCTCAGTCTGGGGAAANGTGTGACATTTGCATTTTTATGAAGTATGAATCACAAAGAAATAAAAACTGCTGCTAAATTTCAGTTAAGTCCCTTTTAAAAATCTTGTTTCCATGGCAATGCTGAGAGTAAGTTTTCAGAGGATGTAAGATATGGATTTTTTATTTAAAAAAAAACACACACACAACAGTTTAAATGAGAAATAGCAACATCATGGCCTCTTTTCAATTTCCTAATATGCCCAAGAGGCACAGAAACTAAGTCACCAAGACATCAATGCCAGGATGAATGCAGGAGGACAGACTCCTGCTTATTCGACTGGTTGGCAGTATGCTTCTAAACAAACACATCTGCCCGTGTGGTTCTGCTGCAAACACACTAATTGTTAACAGACAACAGTATTTTTGTAATCTGAAGGCCTAGAAATGCCCATTCAATCAGGAAAGCTTAATAACAACACCACTCATTACCAAGATGAGCTGAAATTCCACTACAAAGGCGACCGAAGACAAAAGTAACCAAGTGATTCTTCTTTTACATTCCAGATCTAAGAAAAGTTGTTCAAGTCTCTAATGAGTAATCAGGGATTGAGGTTTCTAGGCTACAAAAATCCTGTTGTGGCAAAAAAGGCAGAAACCTAACACCCAAATCAATACTGTATTACTCTCTCCACAGGCAAGAGCTGCTGGGTCAGGAAAATCATGAAAAATTCATAGTGAAGGTGGTCAAGTCATCCATAAGATAGAGAAAATAATGCTATATCTAAAGATCCCTTGAGCAATCGAAGACATTTTATAGATTTCACCATGGATAAGTGCTGGTTTGTCTCATCCATGTACCTTAATACTGTTCCTCTCTCATTTCTAACAGTAAATGAGGATGGTCTGGTCTATATTTACTATCTTTCTTATTTACTTTATTAATTTCTCTGTCTTTGTGCTCTGCTGTTGCAATAGCCACCCACAGCAGAATTCTGAGTCACTCTTACTAGTAGAAAAGGTGGATAACACATCTTAGAGGAGTCTTTCACCTAAATTCCTCAGCAGGGGTGAGCATAATTCAGGCTAAGAGGAAAAGTTAGAAACGTCCTGATCCCTTCTGTGACATCACTTCTCCAACAGGGCACAAGCAACAGGCCTTCAGCCTTTATCAAGCCAAAACTCTCAAGCATAATAGAGACAGATACAGTTTTATTTCATACAAGAGTAATAGAAAGAAAACAAGTGTTCATACAACCACATGTGGAAAAGATTTGTGCATGATTAATAACTGGGTTTGCACATCTTTCTTCTTGCAGCATCAAATTCAGATCTAACAAAGCAATAGTAAAAAAGGTAAAATGGTGAAGAAGGTCCCCCTGTATACAATAAAGGAAGTAATAAAAAGAAACCCTAACAAATAGCAAGAAATGATAGAAATCTAACTGCCAGATAACAGATACATTGCTTTCTAAAGCTTCATAAACATTTCTGAAAATTGGGAAAAGGTACATTCTTCCACAATGCACAGAAATCCAAAACTTTCCAGCAGGATGAGCTGCACAGTTATCCCACACCTGTGCAAGATTCAAACATTCTACAATTCAAGACACAAGACACTTTGTGGAAAATGGAAATAGTCATGATTAAATCTGTTATGCCAAAATAAGATAAACAATGTTAGAAAGACCGTGCATCTCTCTGCCACAGAGGAAAAAGAATCAAATTAAGGATGAAAACCACTAGTCCATTTTGTCAATTGTCTGCAGGATGCAGCACTGTCTCCTGTTCTGTAATAGCAACCCCTATCTAGTGAGCTATTTAAGAAATGGTAAAGTTTTTTATTGTGTTTAAAAAATATTATTCACCTGTGAATGTAATTGTCCAAGTATATTGCCTCTCCAGATACACATTAGACTCAATCATAGCCCAGTTCTTGGAATAATCTACAAAACATGAATACAGAGGCAAGACACATTCTCTCTTAGACTTGAATGTTCTGGACAGTCACCTAGAACATTCATGAACATCCCTGAACTTATTACATAATGTCAATCAAAACCTTGGGAAGCAATTCCATCAATCAGCTGTATTTCAGTTTTTTTGGTGGGTTTCTTCTTATTGATATAAATTAGGGAAGAATATGGAGCTTAAAAGCAGGAAAAAGAAATCAATTTGGACAGCAGTCGGAAACTTAGCTCTGAAGTTTTATGCAATCTTATTTGAAAGCACATGAGAGGATGTACAGAAATTGGTGCCAAGGAATATAAGGGCCAATTTTCTAAGGTGCTACTAGTACTGAAATGTCACTGAAGTCAATGGAAACTCAGGCTATTTTGCACTTCTTAGAAAATGTTTGAAAAGTGAGGCCATAACAGGGACCTTGTGAAATCACTTGTGGCACCTGTATTCCCCGAGCAAAGTATACACCAGTGCAGAAAGCAGAGGTTATTTTGAAGTCGAGGTGTGAAATCAGCTGCAAGGGGAAAAAAAGTTATTATTGGCACCATGTAGCATGATCAGGCATTCATGATATGTGCCAGCGCCACAGAAGATAACATATATTAATATGCATCACAATATATTTATATTGCTGTATGAAAACAAGCATTTAATCAAATTTACCAAATATTGCATTCGAACAATAGATCAGAATATTTAAGAGTTTTCTTGAAAATTACATTGCTCAATGTCCAAATATATTAAGGGTTTTCCAAAACCGTTTCCTAAATTCAACCCATTATGAATTCAGAAAGCTCAGAAAACAGCTTTCCAAGGAGCACAACATTCTAAGAATGACAACATTTCTGGGGTTGCCACTATTTCGCTATCCATGGATTAATCTCTTTACCTAAGTGAATGTAGAAAAACGTTACCTTGGACAGAAGAGAGCACTGAAAATGTTCTCTCTGTGAAGCTCCGGTACTCCAGGGCTGAACCCCCGTTTTTCACAGTGCCCTCTTTACCCCCAGCTGAACTCTGCGGATTCCAGAATGAACTGGCCTGGGGCACAGGAACTTTGCTCTCCCTGTTCCGACAGCTTCACCTAGAACTTTCCATTTACATTGCTCAGGTTCTCTGGCTTAACATACTTGCAAGAGCAGCACAAAGGACTGCCACTTGTCTTATTTTAACCTGTGGGTGTTTATTATCTGTTAGCATTGCCATGGTTATTTGCATGGCAGACAGGTTTTTTTTCTTTCTTCGTTTCTCGCCACAGAAGTTCTTGGAAATACTTTGTTCTAAGACATTCTTATCATAGAATGCAGGTACAAAAAATACAACAGTTTCATTGGAAAAGAATGAATGACTGGGAAAAGGAATACAGAAATTGAAATAAGCAAAATCAGTGTACCTTACACAAAGATAAGGATACTCCCTAGGAGAATGTTAAAAACTTTCCATTTGTTCTTCTTAATTATACACTTCGTCTTCAAAAACAGGCAAAAATGCAAAATATTTTTCATTCATTTCCCACATATATAGCACATCTTTTAATAAAATTATCATTGGGTTTAGAAGAATACATTTTACAGGCTGATAAGCCTTGCATTACACAGGGAAATAAAATGGCTGTATCATTTACTATGCTCCTCTCCTTTAATATAATATCTGTAACAGCCTGATGTTCTCACAATATTCTAACTCTACATTACTACAAAACACAATTTTATAAATTGCAAAGGTCTGTACAAGCAGGAATGTATTTTAATGCAGAAAACTTGACACTATCACTGCACTTTTCTTCAAAAATATTCTTCTTTTTCTTTGACATTTTTTTTGCTTACGCAACAGGGTGCCAAACACTTGTGACAGCTTACAATAGAAAAACAATATTGCTTTTAGTTAACAATGTTAGCTATGAATATATATTGACAGCGTTTTCACTGCAGATTTGCTGCCAACATAATACAAAGCAAATAGCATTCAATATGTTGGAACACTCAGGGGAATTAAAGAGTTTCAAAAACAAATTTATGGCATTAGGTGCTGAATGCTAAATCTAATGAAAATGCAAATTTGCAAGTGTCTCCTGCACATACTTCATGCAAAGGAATACAGTTTGGCAAAGTGATAAAATTAAGATTGTTTAAGTCAGGAGAAAATTATGTTCAAGTCCCTCTGCTTGTTTGGCTTTTTATAAAGCCAGTTTTACCAAAAAGATTAATATTTTTCCCAAATTTTTTTCTGCTTCTCTTCCCTGAAGTACATCAGAAGAGATCATAAAAACCCCCTCGATTCCAAATGCTCTCAAATGTTTTGAGAAAATACAAACACATAGTTGCATAACTTTAATATCTGTAACTTTGCCACTAATCATATACAAACCCAAGATCCACTGTTCCCTTGAAATAAAAGAAGCTGAGTTTTGTTTCCAAGTCTGTACATTTATTATTATCTATAAAACAAGCAAAGCAGTGAATAGAAATTATGATTTAAATCTTATTAAAATACAGTAATGTACTGCAACGTTGTAGTGTCACCTCCTATATATTAAAATGTATTTGTTAAACCAAACATTTATTGACCATACTTTATAACTGACATGACACTAATAGTTTTTAAACCATTTACAAGGCAAATTAATGTAGGTTAACAATACCACACTGCCAAGGAAGCAAAAATTGATCCGATTTTGTAGCTGCTGAATATAATTTTTTATGAATTTTTAGATGAACTTGATATTTATCATCACTCAACTATAACAAGCAGTTCAACACATCTAACAGTGCTTGCAAGACATAAAAATATTATGTAGGTTTTAGAAGAACTTGTTTAAATAGCTATAAAATTAAATTGTTGTGAAAGCAAACTCTTCATAGGTTACAGTCTGCTCTGACTGAAGGTACTTTGCACCTTCTAAACAACAAGGAAAAAAGAAAAAGAAAGAAAAACTATTTGTAGAAAAATATTTGGTTTTAAGCACTCAAGTGTAAAGTTATTATAATCCATAATTATCAAACCCACTATAACATGCACCAATTTATGAATTTCAGGCTTATTAGAAAGCTGAATGAAACATATTTTAGGATTAAACTTGGCCATCACACACAGTTTACCATGAGACTTGTGCTAGCTGCATTATAGAATAGTCTAAACTGCAAAATTATACAGTACTTCCTACAACTCTACATTTAGATCCGCAAGGGAAAGTCAGGAAATGCAAAGCTTCACTATTTGCTAAGCTATGAATTTGAAAACATACTTTCTAGCACATCAAGCACAATATGGAGCAGTATTCCACAAGCATCAAACGAGTTAAGGTTTTAGAAGCTGAAAGACTCTTACACTGGTGAAGATGGAGTAAACACAGTTAATTTGTTAACATCTACTCTCTTTTCACCAACTGTCAAGGAAATCATATTTTACATTTTATTTTTTTTTAGTATGTGCTTGGAAAGGATTTCCTAGTAACCTACACTAAATCTCACTGAAGGGTGACAACAGAAATCAATATGTGTCTCTGAAGAATAATCTAGCCAAACATTTACATTTAGAATATTCATTTGTATCTATGCATCAGAAAATCCTGGGGGGAATAAAAAAAAGAAAGAAATTCCCTTCCTGCATACATACCATCTCTTTTTATAGGCTCATTTTCATAATGAACAGGCTTTAAATCAATCAAATAAATATATGTTACTCCATGTAAAATAACAATTGACCAAGGTAGGTAGTTGTGTTAACCCCTCCTTCAAAGAAATTTGTTTGGTCCTTCTGCAGCCATAGGGAAGAGACAACCCACAAGGAACAGCTATTGTAGTTTCATCCTGGCGATTCCAAAGCCATGGAATTGCCATTCCACATGCCTGCCAGGAAGGATATTCACTTTAATCTGGCTATTGAGGCAATTCTAAATCTAACACTGGAGGTACTCAGCATCACTGTCAAATTTGCAGGGGCAAGCATGCCCTACCATGAAACCCACAATGCTCTGTAGTCCTCTGATTGTGGGAGATTGTGGGATTAGTTTTGCCCACAGAGTTCACAGGAGATCAGAATACGAACACACAACGAGCTGCAGTGCAAGCAGCTTTCCACTTCCCTGCATCACCCCTGAGCACGACATGGTCTTGCATTAAACTATGCAAAGGCAAGGGAAAACCTGCCAGGAGAATCTGCACATTGGGTTAATGAATTACTTTTATTAGAATTTTAATCAATGTTTTCTGTGCAGTTTCATGTGAACTTTCAAAGGGCGATATGAGGACAATGAACACAACACCGTTCAAAAATTATGCTACGCAACAAGAAAATGAAATAAGTGTTCTGTAGAGAATCATCAGTTCAAGACGAGAAGAATGCAGTCAGAATTGCCATTCCAATAAAAGTCTGTTACAATGTTCAAGGTTAAGGCTCTGAATTCATGGACCTAGATGTTCAGTTGGAGGACAAGTATATTAAATGGGCAAAAATGGTGATAAGAATGTTCTTCTCAAAGTTGAAAATTATAATAAGGAAGTGGTTGTCCAATTTGTTGTCACTTAGCTTGCAAAATTATTAGGGAAAAAGGAGACTGATAAAGAGAAGTGACAGCTCTGCTCAGTGACTGGCTTAGAGGAAACAAATGTTTTGGGGCAGATTATTTATATTGCTTATACCAAGCTACTAAAAGCTTCAGAAAGATTATGCTTTCAATGACAATGTAAACCCTATTCAACAACATGCACTAGATTTAGCAGAAATACGTGCAGTTGTTTTAAATCTGTACTGAATGTGTTCCACCGTATATACATCCTCTAGTAAAAATAGTAATAAAAAACTCATTTCTACTTGAAAAACCTGCCGAGTTTTAGCTCCTACATAACATAATGCATATTTAGACTAGCACGTTATTCAGTAAAAGATGTCCAAACAAGATGATTTGATGTTGGAACAGTCATCTCAGAACAACCAGAGCAATGTAAGGTAAAATAATTGTCAAGTCAATCTCTAGCTTACACTTTATTGCAGAAATAAATTGAACTCTGCTCTAGCTTTTTGACACGTAATTCTGATACTAATGGGTTCAAATCCATTTCTCTTTGCTCTCCTTCCTAACAGGAAGCTTTATGTAATACTGTGTCAGAAATCTACCCGTTACTGGCTAATGTTTCCCTTAAATAAAAAGTCTCTGCCTGTAATAGTATTAACAGCTGCCATCAGTTTACAGTAATGAGCCACAGTTCATCATGGGAGTGCTCCTATGAAAATTAGAAGCTTCCATGGAGCTTCTCAATTCACAAAAAAAATGGTCAGAGCCATCATGAGCCGTGGTGTAAGAGCAGATATTGCCTAGCCAAGGCTTACAGGTCAGATCCTAAACTGGTGGGACTGTGCTCAATCACTGCAATTGCACAGTTTATTATTCTGGGTGATGCATGAAGTACAGCAGTTCTATTTTGAGAGTCAATATATAAATCCAGGGGTTTTTTTCTTAATTTCTCAAAGCAAAAAATTGCACAGTCGTTTTACAGAATATTTCACAGCCACTTCACTAGATAAATTAAAATATATTTTGCTGGACGAAACATAAAAATTTATATATTATGTAATATCTTGGATAACCTATACAGTTTTCCAGTTTCAATTAACAGTAAAACAAAAAAAAAAAACCAAAAAAAATTGAAAATGCTTATCTTAATGCTTGATAGCTCCATAATTCTATAAACTAAGCACATACTTATAACCAGTATTGCAATGGAACAAAGTATCAGGATGGGATTTTTCTGCTGCATTTCACATTGTAGGAACTTCGCTTCCTATGAAATCAATGGCAGATACAGAATATTCTGAATTAAAAAGATAAAACAATCTAAAAGCAGGAAAGTTTAAAACATTTCATCTTCACTTCCTCAATTTAATTTTTTTTTCTTTTACATTAGTTCTGTGCTTCCACATTCTAGTATAAAGACTTCTCAGTAATAAAAGAAGAATGAAACCAAATTTGCACGGAAGACAATTAACTGTGGAACTAAAAAAAGGAGTATTTAATCAGAAATCAAGAAGTTTTTAAATTGAAATAAAAGTAAGCATGTCACATCACTGACATCCAGATCATCATAGTGCTGATTTTGTTTATGGTACCTATAATGTATTTTTGACATTTTGAGTGACAGATGCCACCAGAATAGGAAATTAAACACACCTGGCCATTAGCTGCCTGTAAGCAAGAGTGTGGAATCTGAAACATACAGTATGTGTGCAATAATTACTGAACACTGACATCTAAAGTGTTATTTAGAGACACCTGGAACAGAGAAAGTTTATGAATTTAACACTGTCTTGCCAAGAGCAAGTTTTTTACCAGGAGAGCTGTTGGTTTTCTCATGCTGAATATTGTCTCTGTTTACTCAGCTATCTGCACTCATTACTTGTTAAAGGATGATACATGTCATGACAGCTTTGGATAATTTCATGGAGATGCACATTATATTGCACTTACCAAAGCTTCACATGCACCCTCAATCTATTCCAAGCACAACTGAATTATTGATCCAAAATAAAATTATATGTACTTGAAAGGATTCCAACTTGGAAGAATCATCATTTATAAATCTAATTTTATACATGACCAATATAGGCACAAGTTTCCAAAATGGTAAAATTATTTTTCTTCAAAACTGCAGTATGTTCAATTGATTTTTCTTTTTTTAAAATGTTGAGACGCACATGCAATGTATTTTAAATGTCATCAGTTTGTTTCTTATTTAATTATCATTTCATATGGGTTCCTCAGTAAGTAAATGATTATTTCAACTGCTATACATATCATCTAACCCTTTGCACTTTTGTCTTACAAAAAAAATTATATCACTTTCCAACAGAGATCAGTGAAACTATTTTTAAAAAGTACAAAGGCTCCCTTGAAACAATCAATTTTGGTTTATAATCCACACTTCAGAGAATTCAAGCCCTTCCCTTATAAAAACTAATGGATCCATCTTACCACATGATACGGTACCAGCAGCTCTCACAACATTCGCATCATGAATCTGGCTCCACCATTTTTCCACCCATTCGTTTTCAAGTTGAAGGGCATGTGATACAAAGAAATTATCTACTGACCCAGTAGTAACACTGTTACTTAAAAGATTTTGTCCAAATGCACTCGCCTCAGCCTCTGGTGTTTTCAAGGCAGACAGATCCATATGTACGCACATATATATAAATAAAATATACATATACACTCAATTACAGCTTTAAGAAACTTGGCCAGTGCAGTATATGCAGTGCAACATTGCACTGCACAATGATGCCACCAAACTAAACAAAAACTAACCAAAAACTAACCTTGTGACTCTTCTAGAATCTGAAAGGAATCCCAAAGGATACAAACACATAGATCTTATTTTGCTCAACTGTTGTCATATTTGCTAGTAAACACTAGAGGATTTTCAGGGAATCTATTCCCTGAATACAGATTAAATTTATTTACCTGCATAAGAAACTGATTTTTCCTGATGCAAATGTTTCCAGAGAATGTTGCTTTTTAATCTTTATTAGGAAAAAAAACTGATAACTTCAACACTTCTGCAGTACATGCCTTTCTCCAAAGGAAAATAAACCATGATATGACATGGTATGATATGTTAATGATGACTGATAATGTCTAAGAAACAGAGCAGCCTTAGATGAATGTCAGAGTTTAAATCTTGACCAAGTTCACCCACAAGAACTGAAATCCACTATTTGGGAGCTAAGAGAAAAGGACAAACTTCACTCATAGATGAAATAAATAAAAATGGGATACAGCTCTAACTAAATCCATACTAAAACTACAGTAAGCAGTGAATTGAAAGTTATAGCACTGATGCTACTGACAATTTCAACTTAAAGAAAAAATGGCAATGTGAGCTGGAAATATGGGTTACTTATATTTATTTAACCTCTTAAAAGTAGATTATTTTTAAGAAAAGTATCAGAAGGAAAGAAACCAAATAAATTTTATACAACAAAACAAAACTGGTACATAAAAAAGATTAGGTTTTGTCTACCTGCGTAAAGGGCGAATAAAATACCAAAATACAGGAAGAATTAGGAGTATTTTTCTGGCACGCTAAAAATTAACAGTACACACAGATGGGTAATAGCTGGGGGCTTCCTAAACAGGTAAAATTCAAATAATCTAGTGATTCTCCTTGCAAATTATTATGAAGAGCTTTTTAGAGAGATTGTAGGAGCTGACCAGAAGAGGATTAATAAATTATTAAAAAATGAGTGGCATCTGCCTAATTTAGTAAGAATCTATATGTAATGAAACACAGTACAGAAAATACATATTTAAGATCCGTTAGGAAATGTTGCAAAAAATGCTTTATCCATTCACTTCAGTTTTATGCACTTCAAAATTTCAGAATAGTACTCTTTCATAAAAACATATGCACTTTTATACATGCATTTTCCAAAGCTAGGTAAATGCAACACAGCCTTTAATACACAGTAAAGAAAATATCTGCCTTCTAAAATGAGAACCTGGAACAACCATAAGATGTTGATACCAGTAACTTAAATCCCCAAATGACAGTAGAGCAAAGAGTGTCTGTGTAAGAAAAAGAAAGGAAAAAGGTAGCCTATTTCCAACTTCAGCCTGCTTTATATGTCATCTTCTCTCCACCTCACTTTGGATGCAGTTTCTGCACAAATTCACTGCACAGACCAAGTTCTTAGGTCAAAAAAAGAGGCTGAGCACCTCACCTCATACCTGCTTTTCTTTCTTCTCCCTGCTTCTCCAAAATGCATCAGCTGGTATAACAAGAGACATCACCTTTCCCTATACACATATCATTTATGCCTTTAAATAATACAGCTGTAACATCACAAAGAAGCAGTTATCTGCTAAGGATCATTGAGTTGCTTTAGGACAGTAATAAGAGGCCTGAACATACTATAAAATCCAATGTCAACAATAAATATTTCCTGAAAATAATTAAAGACAACAGAGAACTTACAGCCATTTATATTTTACAAAATAGTGTAGGACAAAAAAGAGAAAACTACAATGACAGCTACGCAAGTTCATAGCAATGTCCAGCTAAAATATGCTCTGTCTTACCTTGGCATCCTGTTCAGATTTCTGAAGAACGGGCTATCCTTTTTCCTGATCCACATACAGAACAGAAAAACCCCCAAAAAATCATGAATCAAAATTCTACTTTCAGTCCAACTGCAACTGAAGTAACAGAGAGAATGCCTCTGAAGTAAATAACATTTGGTTCTTTGATTTTAACCTCAATCTGGATTGATTTATTAACTGTAAGTAATGATCAAATGGTAGCTGCCAAATATCCATTCTTCTCCTCTCTCCCTCTTGGTATATTTTGTCAGTACCTTTGTGATGAAGAACTCCAAATGTGTTTATCAACACTTACAGAACAAAATTTGGCACTATTAGGAAACCCCTTCTGTTGGAAATTCTTTTTTTAATCTCAGTGAAAATACCATTTCTCAATATGATTCATCAGACAGCAGAGCTGTTCAGGGTACTTATACACACCGAATATTTCATAAGGCCTAGATGTACATTAATTATTGGTATAATATGGCTGATGTTTGTTAAACTAAAAGCTTCAGAGATATTTTTAATCCTTTCCTCAGTTTGTTCTATTTCACTCTTACCTCTTCTCAAATTGCTCAAAACTAAATTTTCCAGGCCAGAGATCATCTTTTTCTAAGTGTGGTTACAGCATCTGGAGCAGTGAGTGTCAGCTACTTGAGAAGAATTTCTGGCAATGGCAGTTACTGCTCAAGAGTAGTAATCATTGCTTTTACCTGTAAAATCCTGCAGTATTGGTAAACTGGCATATTTTTATGATTTATCACATGTATACATATTTCTTTTGTTTCACAAAAAGCTCAAATGAATCACTGTTGCTACTAATAGCATTAAAGGCATTCTAGTTCGGAGGTAATCTTGTACCTGAAGTGCTGTCTATTTAAAATACTTGAAATGCAGTTTGGAGATGAAATTTTTTCATCCGATTTTCAGTTCCACAGAGAAGAAGTTTTGTAAAATCATAGGTGGTGTTGTAAGGGCCATGGCTGAAGTGAATAGGAGACAAACCCTGGCCAATATAGAGCATTATCCAGAAATAGACAGCAGCCTGTGACACGTATATAATGAGAGAAATTGGAGGCTTTGCCCATGGGACCGTGTGTTCCACAGCAAACCCTATTTCCTTCATTCTCCCTTTCATGGATATGTGTAAATCATAAAAGTGTATGTGTTTTCCTTGCATATAACATATCAGTTTCTTTTTTTTTTCCATTATTGGTGTTAATTGAATTCACAGAACAAATAACAAAAAATCCATAGCTCAGATCTTTTCAGAGCAACTGAGTTACAAGTGAGAAACCATACAAAGAGAGCAAAAGATCAGCTTTTACATCTTGCAGGTATCTTATATGATGGTTCTTTTTCCCCAGGAATATAAGGCAATAAATATTTCTTTTGATATTTTTTTCCTCGGTAAAAAAGTATAAAATAAAATGGATGACATAAAATGCCTGTAGAAGTCCAAGTCATGAGGAGGAAGAATTTAATTTGCCAACTTTCAATAAAAAAGAATTCTTTTGGTTCTACTCCAACATAGGGAAGTGAACATCAAAAAACCCAAATTTATAATAAAATCCCAAAAATAATTCTGAAAATATTAGAGCTGTTACTGGCATGCTGCAGAACTTGGCTCTGTTACCTGCCCTTCTTACTGAGGCACAACAGTAACCTCAGCCATACGTCACAGGAGCAAGGAAGCAATCATTCTGAAAAAGACTTCTGTATGATAGGGAAAAACAAATTAGGCCTGAGTTTCCATAGTGATACAGCAACAAAAGGCTGCTGCAATTTCCAGCTGTCTATACTGAGACAGTACCAGAGCAAAGGGACTACAGTCCCTTCTCTGTAAGTTGGGATTAGCGTACTCAGAATTGTCCATTAAATTTTAGTTCCACACCATAAAGAAAATATTGAAGGAACTGGAAGAGGTAGAATAATAATAAACCCAAGACGTTCTGCAAGAAGCAAAATTACTCAATGCTATGGATTTGGATTTCATGGTTGGATTCTCTGGTATCTTAAAAATGCAAATTCCAATGAGTACTTTCTCCTATTCATCTCCTCTGTGGATTCTCTGATGTTTAATAAGAAATGATCTCATACTATAGCCTGTCTGCCAGTGGGAACACTAATGGGTCTCTTGCCCATCTGGCAGCCTGTTTTCCTGAAACTTACAGGAATTCCTGTCCAGTGGTGCTGAAATTGGCCAAGAGTTAAGAAGCTATTGAGGGAGAAAAGAGAGGAAAGAGATCAGCAGCCATACAAAAACCTAGGCTAGCAAGTAGACAGTGTGATCATATAAGCTTTGCTTCCTTGGGAAATGCCACTAATTATCCAAGGGCATTGAAAGATTCACTTATGACGAAAGTCCAAAGGCCCCAAAGCAGAAAAATACTTAAAAGGTAAAGTGGTCTACTGGATATAGGGCTTAAAGAACCAAACATGATAGCTGGGTTGAGACACAAATGATGAGGAATGTTATAATTTACAGAAATATAAATGTTAGCCAAGGATGATGAGGATTTATTTGTACCAAGAGGCATTATTACTAAGCAGAATTGCAGCTGGGAATTGTGGGATTAAATAAAGGAAAGCTTTAGGCTAAAAATCAAGCAACACTGCAAGTGAGAGGAGTCTATAAAACAGTTTGGGGACATAGCAAATGGAGGCTCCATGGCTTAAGAAAATTAAAACCGGAATGCAAAAAACCAGTTCTCTATGGAATGATAATGCATGGATAGTAAGGGTGGCAGGAATGCTTAATAGGTCTTCCTTTTCATTTATCACTAGATTAATAACACAAAATACTGCACTAATAGATGATATATAAAACAAATAAAAGTAGCTAAACTCTTTATGAGTCCTCATAAAGGCTGAAACCAGACCTAGTACATATAAATGTATCAATGTGCCTTCCTCACTCATTACCTGTATGATACATCAAAAATCAATACAGCATTATACAGGTAATGATTTATAGACAGCTATTAAAATATCTACTTCTACACATAAAGTGGCCAGAGTCACTTGTGTATTACTGCAATATTTTTAAGCAATACTGAATAGTTTGGGTTTCCCTGTTATGGTTTTCTAGTGAAACATAAAATCAAATAATCAAAATGCAGAAAACATATCACACAGTATGTTTGATGTAGCAACTTCTAACTTTCATTTAATATAGCTGAGCTGTAATGACTAATACTGCCCGTGGCCTCCAGTACAAAGACCTAAAAGGGGTTCCAGACTAGATTACGTCCATGCAGGTCTCATTTTAACGGAAATTGGAGAGATGGAAAAAAGATTATAGGAACACACATTATAAAAACAGACCTCACAAGTCAAACTTAATAGTGGAACCATTCTCTTTCATGTAGACAGCCATGAAAACAAATATCCTGTAAGCACTAGATATATATTGTATCTTTCTACCCGATCTCTTTGCCTCCTTGAGACAGATTCCCATTCATCTCATGACTATATAATTTGATCACAGTTGAGTAAGGCACAGCGGGGGAAAGGGTCTGTCTGATAAAGTATCAGGCTCCAGGAAGATAGATAAACAATTTTGTGATTTCTAGTTGTAACAGGAATGGTACAGCGGTGGATATTAAGATATTAGTCTCGTAGGAATACAAATATCAAGCTTCTGCAGTTTTTTTCTCTTACTAAATATGTTTTATTTCCACTAAGTAAGAATGACAGACTGATTCTGACAAACTAAGGCAGGCCACCAAAATAAAATGCAAGACGCATGTGAAAAGTGAAATTAAATGTTTTCTGTTTTGTCAGTGTGAAAGTTTGTATACAACTTTTACAAGTATATAAGCAAAAAAGTAGAACAAGGAAGTTTCTTTATCATGGGGCATTTTTACTGCAAAGAAACATTTAAAAGTAAGTAAAACAGTTGCCTCTATCAAGCGGAGCTGACTCAGATTTAAAACTCCTCTTTCACAAGGGATGCACTGGCAAGCAACTCGTCTGCTACAAGTCACTAGAGAACACCTGCTTGCAAAGCTACCTCATTGTTCTACGTGTATTAAATGAAGGCTTGAGTGATAACATTTGAACAGCTGTGATGGACTGCTTTTCCATATATTAATGCACATATTTGGTTGGAATGTAAAACCACAAATATATAGCACCCTTTATTAATACACGTTCTGTCAGATGGCAAACATTGTAATGTCTTTGCAATTACCTCTTGTCTTGGGGAGCTGAAAAGCATGGTCATGCCCAGTCATGCTGACACCTGCTTTTATTTATAAAAATTCAAAGAACAAAACCACATTTTCCAGCATTTTTTAGTTACAGACCTTGGATGTTACCTTTTGTGTTTAAGAAAATATATTCTGGAGTAAGCATTTTTTAAAGCTACCATACCATCTAATTTGGTATCACTTACCTGTGATTCTTTTACATTTTCAACAGTGAAGTTGAACCAGACTCGAAAGCGTGGGTTACAGGTGTCTGGTCTGATGAACAGGTCATACTCAAACTCTGTGATGTGGTCCACCCGCCCGAGGTTCCCTGCCAGGAACATATGAAAAAAGATGCATTTTAATGAATGGCTGATCAGCTCTCCGGGAACTACACTGAGAAAAGTTTTAAAAATTTCTGTCTCTGTTGGTTAAAATACACAGGTATAATAAGCCCTACAACAGTTCATAATTCTTTTTAAAAGGTCTAATCATAGTCAAAAAGTAAAATATATACCAAAAAGAACACAAGAGAGATTTTTATTATTCAAATAGACCTTTTGTCTCCTCTCATAGCAGTATTCAAATAATGTATCTTAACATCCTTTTAATTGTTCCCTTTCTCTTTTTTCCACTTTTCTGATGATGTCTCTGTCCATCTTTTAGCCCTCACCCATATGAATTTCTTTCTTTCCAAATGCTGCTCATGTTCAAGATTAATAAGTCCCCAGATTTCTCCCTGGCCCCTCTGGCTCTGGCTGGTGCCGCGAGCATCCCTTTCCCCCCACAGATAGGCCAGCCTTCCTCTCCTTTGTGGTTCAAAAACTATCTCAATACTTTTCCTTTACCATTTACAGCCACTACCACCTCCTTCCAAAGACACAAATGAGATTTTGCCTCAGCTTGTTCCTAGTGAATTTCATGGAATAATATTTTTAAATGTAGTCAGAGCGACATTGTCCCCTATGGCATTATTCAGCAGGCAACTACACTGGCTATAGAAATGAAGTTCAGCTCTGGGAAAACTCACTAAGTGCTTTTAAATTGCTAAAATGGCATTTTTCCTTTGAAGTGTGCCAAGATTTTCAGCGATAGGGTTTAGACTGTCCATTTCATTTATACACTACAAAAATAAGACTTCACATTTTCCTGATCCAATCTGAAACTCATCTCACCAAGTCCTGTAAGACAGGGCCATGCTCTAGCTCACATGCCAAATTATGTTTATTTTAAAAAAATTAAAAATTGCACTAAAACATGGGTTACAAATGTTTTTTTGTGGTTAGATATACATTTTTGGGTTGGAAATATACTGTTGTGTTCAAATACCTAATTATAAGGCTATTTGACCTAAACAGTTCCCTCCTCAGCAAGTCCCATTGCAGTCAATAGGACCATTCTCTACTAACACACTACTCAGTACCTGAACAAGCAGCAAAATTTGGCTGATCTGCTGTTCTGGGCTGGACAAGAAACTAGAAAAAACCCAATTTTTTAACTGTGTTCATCAATATATTTCTTCCTTATCCTAAATGGTTTCTGGCTCTGCTAATGGAACATTTTTAATCTTCCCTATTTTTAATGCTATCCCCTACTTTCCTACCCACATCCTTCTTTTCAGAAGAAAATTCTCTCCACTGCTTCCCTCTGCAAAGACTCACTCCACGCTCACAATCTGTTCCTGAGCACTCGCCTCAAGGAGACACTTGGCATTGGAAATATTTCAAAAACCAGCTCTATTGTACAGCCAGAAAGCCTCTGCCAAACAGAAGTAATGTCACCTGCCGTTCCGGGTGTCCGTGCCCAGGTGCCGGCAGTGGGAATGCGGGCTGAGCTCTCGGGGCCCATTCCAGCCTGTTCCCGATGGCCCCAGCCGGCTCCACAGCCAAGGTGGAGGCACCTCAGTGAAAATGTGTTTAAGGAAGGGAAAATCCCACACACAGGGGTGAGGGACCCTGAAGAGAAGCGGAGCTTGAGGAGGAGGAGGAGAAGGAGTGGGGTGCTCTGGGCACCACGGCAGAGACTCCCCTGTGTCCTGTGGGGAGAGGCTGGACGGAGCAGGTGGATATCTCCTGAAGGACGAGTGGCCCACAAAGGATCCAGGCTGGACCCAGGGGAAGGGAAGGGCCCAGGCTGGAGCACAGGAGCCCTGGAGTGCTGTCGCAACAGAGCACTGACTGCAGCCCCCATCCCCGTGCACTGCTCCCTGTGTGCAGGGTGAAGTTTCTCCTGGGAAACAGGGAAGGGCAGTGGGAAGGCATTGTTTTAATTTTTCATTATTTCTTACTATCCAAACCTATTTTTGCTGGCAATAAATTAGTGCTCCCCACAGGGGAGCCTGTTTTGCCTGTGAAGGCCATTGGTGAGTGATCTCCCTGTGTCTGTATTCTATTCAAGAGCTTTTGCTCCTTATTTTCTCGCCCCTCTCCTGTTGAGGAGTGTGGATGAGAGAGTGTTGGATGAGCATCAAGCAGCTGGTCAAGGTCAATCCACCACACCTCCTGGCTTTAGGTGAAGTCCCTGACACAACTAAGAGCACTTTCTGCCACAGGGGTCAAACCCATCACTTACTGACAACAAAAGAACTAGAATCTTAACATAAACTTTGATTCTTATCCAAAGCAAATAAGAATAGTAAAACCAAACTATTGCATTGTAATATCTTCAATTAAAGGTCTTTGTTTTTCTGTATTTTTCATTAAATATCATGCAAAAATGACATAGTTGAGATAATAATATTCCTTGAAACTTTTGGGTGGTCCAAGTTGATCAGGTCACAGTTTAAACTCTCTCCGGACAAAGCTTGGTGGGTGGATGCCCAGAGTCATTTCAGCCTAAGCTGTGCATGTGATACTGTTGGATCCTCTAAGGTCAAGGCAGCAGGCTGGACGAACACAGACTGGGGACTGGGTCCAGCTTGTAAACTACTATGTATGCACGATTCCCAGTGATCCCAGCAATTCCAGATATGGATTAAGTCATCTGCAGCACAGACCAGTGGTGCAAATTTTGATTGAATTACTTCCAAAGAAGGACACAGAAGCAATTAAATTCGTATTTTAAGTTCAAAGACCATTAAAAACTTGTACTGCAAGGCATAGGAAAATAAAAGATTATTAAGTGAGTAATTAAAACAGAGCAAAAGGAGACCTTGATTTTGACCTATTACACATTTCAGTTTCTTTTACAACATCAGACTGAACTGAACTGTATAGGGGACAGATGACCCATGCAGGACTACTTTACAGAGTCCACAGGATCCTTAAACTAGCAGAGGAGAATTGTACCAATGTCAGTGAAGTCACAGATGGTGAAGAGCTGCTGGAACCACTGCCATCCAGTCAGCTCTGGAAGACCTATCTGCCCATCTCAAATTCAGCAGCCTTTAACAATTTAATCATTGTGTGCTCCATTTTCCAGGACTCCCAACACTGTTTTCTCTCTTCATTTGAATACTCCCTTGCCTCCTAAAGCAGTATTTTTTCCTTTTGCAAGTTCCATCTCACTTTATTACTTCTGCCTACAGAACTGCCTCTTACCAGGCTCCTCGTAGCACACATCAGCTGCCATTGTCACCTGCAGCCATTTGCAGTTTAGTGTCATTTGTACATTTCATTAGCACACTATTTCTTCTCTGTCTTCCAGATGCTAAATAGGCTGGACTGAACACTAATGCCTTCGGTAACTAATTCAACAAGTTCCTTGTGCTCAATAGACTATTGTTTGTAATATCACAGCCTTTGCTCACAATCTGTCAGCCTAATTTCAACCCACATAGCAATGTCATTAAACAAGACGGCAGTTTTGGTACAAAGAAGCCTAGAACTGTAGGAACAAAACACCTCCTCACTTTAAGAGATGCTTTGTAGAAAACTGATAATGCCACAGAAAAACATTTTTTTGGTGTCCAAGAGAGGATATAAACTTCACAATGTTCATCACATAAACAAACTAAACAGTTTTAGGTACTGCCTTCACAGTTCTGCAGTCATGGGAAAGAGATTTATTCTAATGAATGAGAATTATATTCCAGTACCTCAGGCAACACAGTGACGTGCATTAGAAACTACGAAACAGGAATTAAAACTTCAATTACAGCATTCCATTTAGACATTAAATCATTTTAATACTTTAACATTGAAAATAAACATTTTTTTCTTAAGTGCAAACCACTTCTAACCTGACTTTTTTTTTAATATCTCTATAAGGTTCCTTAAAACTTCTCTGTGTCACAGGAGTCTCTGTGCAATTACACAATACACACACTCTGCTTTGCAATACCTGTGGTAAACAATCTCTGTGCTGAAATGATGACAAATACAGGAGAGAACCAGGGAGCACCAATTCTGAGTAACACTTTTCAGTCTTGACACAACCATTGTAAGACCCTTCCCGTGCAGTTTTTATTCTGTGTACATTTCTAGTCTGGGAATTAGTGATATCAGGAAGACAGTCTGTCCACAACCACATTGGTTAAGTACGTTCTTCTAAAATTAAAGATAAAAGTCTCACATTACTAAAACATCAGCTTAGCTTTACTTCACTTTGAGTTCATGCCCACATGAACTCATCACCACTCCACTCAATAAACACAGAAGATATATATACGAGATTATATGACATTTTTCAAAGCCTCATCACTCCATAATTTTTGATTAGCATTGTATTTGGGGATTAACATTATAAAACACAAGATACTAATAATGTTATCTAAGGTACATGTAAGATTAATGAACTGACCGAGTAACGTGACCTGCAAGGTTAAAAAGCCCAACATTATGAGCAGCAAAATCTGAACTGATGGGCATTCTAAGACAATTCTTGTTTAATTTCGTTTTTATTAGTTTGGGTGCATGTCCAGTTGTCAAATGGCTTTCTGACTATATCTTAAAAGTAAACTAAACAATTTATTAGGGGAGCCAGCACTTTACAAAACATTATGGATTTTCTCTCCTATGCACTCTGAAATTAGTTGCGGGGGTTTTTTCTGTTATTATTTTACTTTACACAAATACTGGCACAGATCTTTTTAAAGCGATGGGAAGATGTGAACAAATCAAATTCCCAAATGTCTATAAACTGACTTTCACTTTAGCCCTGGGGTTTGTTTTTAAGACACGCTCAATTTTCAGTCACAGTTCTGTTCAATACTCTTAGCATACTGAGAAAAGAGGAGACATACTTTCCTTTAATCATTCAAGCTGAAATTCTTAATTATATTTGCTTAAATTGCTTTGCAGAGTAATGTTTAGTGCAATACTCTCAAAATGTGAATAGTGAAAGGGGTCAATAGCGTGCTTCAACTTTCTTTAAAAGTCAGAAAAAAAGCCCAATGATACTATTTTATTAATCATGCAACATACACTTAGTCCTCATAAAATATTAATGTATATTGCTTCCTACATCAATAAAAAGTGTACTTTACGCAAAGAAAACCTGCTTAAGAAAATGCTAGCTAAACTTACTAAACATTCTAACAATTATCATAAAAATGCTAGAAAGGAAAATATAGATATGTTAAGCAATCCTAAAATCTTCTTAAACCACACATTGTGCTTGCCTACAGAGAATTTTAAGATGAAAAATAGACCTT
Source organism: Sclerurus mexicanus (assembly GCA_013396755.1). Taxonomy (NCBI): domain Eukaryota; kingdom Metazoa; phylum Chordata; class Aves; order Passeriformes; family Furnariidae; genus Sclerurus; species Sclerurus mexicanus. Next base: position 240,992 of record VWZF01002284.1, on the reverse strand, counting down.
GAGGGTCTTAGACAAGCCTGAGGCAATATAAAGAAAAAGGTCAAACACTCTGCTAAAAAGGCCCGTTATCTTCAGAACAACAACTTATCAGCCAGCTTGCAGCCCTGCTTATTTACAGTTATTGGTCCCAGAGGAAGTGCACTTCAGCGCAGGGCGCGATTACTTTGTAATGAGTTTGCCAGAAATGGTAAAGGAAACTAATTTGTAACAATGTGCTGTTCCCTGCACATGAACTTTCTCAGACACTTTTTTTCTTTTTTTTTTTTTTTT